>CM076582.1:222912427-223334896 GCA_034641835.2 Pinus albicaulis | reverse complement strand
TAGAAATTGTTGAGCCCCAAGATTTTTCTTTCTCTTACTTTTATTTTCCTTTTCATTTGATATCGGACGATTGATCAATGAAATTAGTTAAAATTACTTTTGGAATGAATAACCATGGCTATTGCTAAGTTATTGTACTTAATCGTTGTAAATACATTTGAGCAGAAACTAGCTACGAAATCCCCGGACATTAAAACAACTAACAACCAGATGCAGTTGTATTCACATTAAACATAATAGAACATATACGGAAAAGCCACACATGGGTATATTCCACATTATGTCCTCATCGTTCGTTGCTCACCATGAAGAATGAACCGAATTTTGGACGTGGTTTTGGTACGTGGGAACTCATTCAAGGAGGCAGACTTCTAATAGGACTGTCCTAGTCCAGATGTCCTTTGTCCCTTTACGCTGCCATCTTTAGAGTCCTAGTATGATTTTGATAAGGAAAGACAATGATCCCCGTATTGTTGCAAGTTCTGTTATGTAGATTTGTTATAAAAGCACTCGGGAAACCGAGAGACAAGCTCTAGATTTTGCTTAGATTTCATGGATTGACTGCTATATTTCTGAAGACCAAGAATACTCTGTTTCAAGTTATTTTCCTTTAATGAAGAAGACAGCATTGCTTTGAACGCGTTGAGTTGATTTTTAGTTAGATTCTGTCTGGTGGTAGAGGGCCCCTGCCTCCTGCACAGCTTTACTTTCGTAATTTAGATAAGTATCTTAGTCATTTTCACGTTTTTGAAGTTTGAGTTCATAGTTAATTTCATTAGTCACTATAGCTATACTTGTTCTAAGAAACTCTTCCAAAATATCATGATAATGAATGGGAAATGGCTGTAGTGTTGTAGGTTTTATTTGTAATTTCTTTTGTTCATTATCACAGTTGAACCTATTCTAGTAAACTCTTCCAAAAAATCCTTATGACGTCTAAGGCATGACTGTGATACTAAAGGTTTCGGTTGTTTGTTTACACTAAGTAGCATAGCTGATCTTACTCTTAAAATGTTCTTCCAAAATATCATAATAATGGGTAGGAGATAGTTGTGATGTCTTAGTTTTTAAATTGCTTTCAGTCTTTATGTTTGCATTTGCACTAAATTGTACAGCCAGGATTGTTCTAACAAGCTCTTCCAAAATACCATTCATGATGGAAAAAATAGGCTGTAGAATCCCATATATTAATTGCATGATAACTTAGTTAGGGTACTCCGGAGTCAAATTGCATTCAATTCATGCTCTGTTATTTCGTTTTAAGTTTGATAATGGCTTGTTAGTTCAGCACTATTTTTTGTAGACTAGTGACATTTTAGTTCAGTTCTAGCTTAGCTCATTGTATTTACATTCCACATTTAGTTGTCATCCATTACATATTATATTACATTAGTTGTTAAACTTAAACACCACGGCCTTCATTATTTACAAAACCTATTTTGTTCCAAATCTATAATTGACTCATAACCATCTGGACAGAAGACAATATCATCCCAAGGCCTGAAGTACTTTTGCAACCTATTTATCATTTCATAAACAAAGCCTTTCCTCAAAAGACTACTTTAAAAAGAAATCTATAACTTTTGAGTAAGGTTTAGTGATGTTAAACTAAGTTGCAAAATAGAATTAGGAGCTAGTATTAGAGTAGAGATCTTATGATGTTACCAATGTTCTTCTCCAAATATGTTTCAAAAAATATTTAATCATGGATAAGATGTTGTATCATTATAATATGATTGTTTAATTGTTTAGTTAGGAGAATTTTTATACTTAGCTGCCCATTTCTCAAGCTCTTCCAAAATATTAATGAAAGAATTGGACAAGTTAAGTTTATGTTTTGATTCCTTTTCTTGAAGTCATTATCAAGCTTTGTATTCTGCTTAGTCATAGTTTAGGTTTGATTCTGTTTCAATATTTGCATTTGCATTTGTCATTTGTCATCAATAAATTAGGCTTCACTCTGTTTTTAACCAGTAGCTTCTTTCCACTAGCATCTAGTTCTTTTCCTTGTGAACTTAAAACCATCAAAATACCAAAAACATCATAAAACACTAAACACAACGCATTAAGAAACAAACACTTAGGCACATACAGTGCACTTCACTTCAGCAGTTCACCAACCCTAGTTGACAATTAAATGAACTCAATTTAGGAGACTAGGTTGAGACCAAACAGAAATTATGGATTCTGTTCATATAACTTGAAAACATTCACTTAGTAGCAATGAAATGATGATTGAAAATACACAAAACATTTTAACATCTAAGCACAAAAGAAGAAACTGAAACAAAACACCATACCACATGGATCCGGTAAAAATAGCTGCAAATTTGATTAATGTCTAGGCCAAAAGTAATACAAAAGTGTGTCTCTTCAAAAGCCAAACCTCCAAATGAGTCCAACCCCTATAAATGAGAAATAATAATAATATATAGACCTCAAAACAACTCATCCTAGCCTTATGGGGTCGAATCCATGAGGTGAGGGAGGTTTACATGAAAATCTAAACTGCAAGCTAGAGTGTAGGATGAAGAAAGTGACTCATTCCTATCTCTAAAAATTGATTCATTTGACCTCAATTGATGACTTACCTAATGTATCTACCTTAGGTAAAAGTAAAAAAATGACTTTTTCATTCATCTTGAACATTTACATCAGTAAAATTACATTTCCCAAAGTGAAAATTCAAACTGAAGAAGATTTACTGAAGATTTTTGGAATTTTCTGGCAAACGCGTAGCGTCCAAGCAAGAAAAATAGCATGTTGTGAAAGCTGGTTTTGAGTGCCTTCTCGGTGTCAAAATTAGCTCCATGATAGCTCATTGGAAAGCTCTCTGAGTATAGTTTCTATATCTATCTTCATTTTTCAAAATGGTTTTGATTTTCCCTGTCAAAAAAAAAATATCCCAAGACTAGAAAATGTGCAATGACCAAGTCAAAAAGGAGGCAGAAACTTGATTTTTAGGTGGTTTTTTGCATGTTTGAGGGACCATTTCTCCTCCAAATCTTATGAAACTTGCTAGGGTTGATGTCCTCATAATTATAAACCTACTGGTAGTGGACATTTAGAATTTGGAGGCCCCAAAAAATAGCACAGCGTCCAAGTCGATGTGCCTTTGGCAAAATTTATGTGTTGAGAATTGCAAAAAATTACTGAAATGAACATAAGTGAAAAAATGTGCCAAAATTATGAGGGTACTTTGTCATTGAGTGATTGAGGCATGAAGTCACACCTTAGCAATTATATCCAACCTTTCTTTCTCTCCATGTTTGGTCAAAATTTCAATCTTAGCATTGGCTCTTTTGAGCTTGGCCAATGCAATTCTCTCTTTTCATGCATGACGTTTGACCCTTGTCCTCAACAAGTTATTGTCCTTGTTGGAATTATCTAGCAACCTCTCCAAATGTATATTGGCTCTATCAAGCCATGGTTCCCTGTCCTTGCTGATTTCTAGGGCAAGCTGTTCATTTGGTGTGAGCTGGGCTGCTAGGTCAGCATCCTTTTGTTTCTCTAGGGCTAGATCTCTTTTCAGCGCTCTAGTCCTTGGTCTCTGTATTGGAGGGTGATCCTCCTCATCAACAGGTTCACCAAACCTTAACAATGTTTCCTCAAGCAAGGATTTAGCCTTTTCTGCTTCTCTTTGTGCTTTGATACACTTCACCTCATTAATGGCCTGCTTGGTCTTCAGCTGCTGATTTTCTTGCTCAAGGAAGTCAATCACATACTTGGCCCTCTCAGGATTAGTTTCCAGTTCACTAATATTTTCCTCTTTGCCTTTGATTGCTGCATTGGTGATTTTGACTTCATCTCCTTCACTTAGGTCAATCAACCAAAATTCATGCTCTGTCTCATGTTTTCCCTCCTCATCATCAATTTTTGGCTCTATTACCTATTCCTTACCTTTATTTACCTGTTGTGTTGATGAAGAAGGCATGGCCCCTTTCACTCCAAGTGAAGAAAACATGTGCCTATGACCTCTCTGATAGGTATGTGCCAATGTGCCCAAATCATCCATCTTAGGCTTGCTAATTTCACCTCTGTTATTTTTCCATGATGTATTTGGTGTCAAAACCATAGGGAGATGATGAATGAAATGAAGGAGTGTGAAGTGAATGGAGGTGTGGGGAAATGAAGGAAATGGGAATATGTAAGGGAGCCTAGGCTAGTGAAAACCATACGATTTAGATGTATTAGGAATGGTATTTCTTTAGGAAATAGGGATATGGAAAATATATATGGGAAATATATAATAGTTTAGGGAATAGATTTTTGAAATGAAAACTAGGGTTTCTTCCTTAGAAAAACACTCCAAGTGATTACAAAGCATAAAATATATTCAATGAGATGATGCTAGGATTACTCACTGATCAATGGAGCCTTGAAGAACACCAATGTAGAGATCTGGCATTTGCTGATGGATTGGGAGGCTGAAAGATAGTTTTTTTACTTTTTGAGCAAACGTGCAACGACCATTTCAAATGCGCAGCGACCCATCTCAAACACGCAGCACCATTCCTGAACGCGCAATGCCCCTGCAGCACCATTTTGCATAGCACATTTGGAGGCCTTCCCGATGTCCAAATTGAGCCCAGGATAGCTCGTTGGAAATTTTATCCTATCTACTTTCCAAATCTACCTTTTGGTTTCTATTTGCAGTTTATTTTCTTTTTCAAAATTTGGTTTTCTCAAGACTTTTCAAAAAGTGCTAAATGAGGGTGCAGAAATGTAGAGTGCTAGTGAATGCAACTTTTGGGGGGCTTCCTCAACTAAAAATTGAGCTCATGATATCTCATTGGAAATTTCTCTCTGTCTAGTTATCATTTGACTCATCAAGAAATTTATTTGGACACTCCAGCTATGAGAAATTTTGATTTTCCCAAGGTTACTCTAGAAGTGCAACAACTCTCCTGTGGCACCTGTGTTTTTTGACATTTCTCTAAAACCATGACACCTGTATAAAATATGAAGGATTTTTTTATTTCTTGACCTATGAGGGATAAAAACCTCTCTCTCTTTTGTTAAATTCATCTATTTTTGGTCATAAACATAGTTTGAAGAAAAACCGACCCTATGAGTGACAAATGACTTGACTCTTGGAATGACTTCTCAAAAAATGATGGAGACATGATGTTTATGAGCTGAAATTACCTCATACTTAATGATATGACCTACCTTATGCCTCCTCTGCTCAAATGTCTCGTTTCCATAGCAAACCCTAGCTTAGTGGAACAGAAAATTAGGGTTTGGTGCTTGTGAACAATCATTGACTTGGGCACCCTTGGGAAAAATGGTTAAGAAATGAAGCGAGGTCATATAAAATGATGTAGATGAGGTGAAAGTAGAGTAAAATAAGGTGGGATGGGTGGGATGCAAATATCAGTGCTAACAATTCCGATTCACTAAGTCTCGAAAGCCAATACTTGGGGGCTTTCCTGGGGATATATTAAGATTAACTCATATACAATAATAGTCGGTTAAGAAGGCACAAAAGAGTCTTTCCATCCTTCATGCACCCACCTAGCTTACGCACATATGCCTCCAAAGAGAAGCACTTGGCACTTTACCGCTTATCTCTCTACCCTAGAGAACTGCTCTAGTACTCTACTGGCCAGATAGCAGGAATTGGGGTCTTCCCAATACATACAATTATACTGAATACCTAACCTTAGCTTGCACTCGAATAATCTTGCCTACAAAGGAAGGGCCACAGAGTCGTTCACTAAAGAGGTTAGGTTTACTTAACTAAGGATAGGATTCATTCACTAATTCACTAAATATTTTAGTCACATTTCACACATTCTGGTGTCTCCATTCATTAGAGAAATCATGTCCTGAAAGTACATACTTTCTTTATTCATTGAAGTGCTGAGTACTTAGAGGAACCATGTATCGACTTACCAATTAAGAACAATTACGGAGTCATTTGAATATTTACTTACCAATTCAAGCCCTATTTAAATCCTATTTATGACCTATCTAAAGCCCTATTTTTAGTTTCTCACCAGCTTTCAAGCCTTATTGACGTTATACGAGCTATAAAGATACAAGCTAGAAAGGTGTGTCGCTGGCAAGAGAATTACGCTTATGGTACTCTTGTTGGGTAAACCACTGATATTGCTACATATTAAGTAGTATCAACATGGATACATCAGTAGTAATCAGTATAGATGCCTCGCGGTCTCATTGCCCATTTTAGGGAAGAACAACTTGCATTGAAGCTAGGTCAAACCATCATGCATTTATCCAAAACGCTCTCATTGGTAGCTACTTTTCTATCTGGGTTACTAGAAGGATGCTTTAATTTCCATTGGAACTTAAGTTACTAATTACCACCTGAGTTGAATATTCATTTACACCTCATTAGGCCATATTTGGATTGCACTTAACCTAGTACTTGATCAAATACTTACTCATGAGGAAGGTCCATTGCAACTCTACCTTTTTTTATAAACTCACCAAAGATCTACACAACACTGCACACACTTTCACTTTTAGGATGAAGGACGTAGAAATAAATACGCTCTCCTCTGCATTAATCCAGGTAATATACTAATATTACAGGATAGTACACTACCAGGGATACCATCACTCGGGCTACCACCTACTAGCGAACTACTTTCATAAACATTTACACATTACCGATTATTTCCTGTGTACGCCTACCATAAAGCCCCACCCACGAACAACTTCCATTTCCAAAGCACACTAAGGGGCGATCCAACAAATTCCAACTATTGGGCGCTAGGCTCAAAGGATTTTATCCACCCGCATCCACCAAAGCCAGTCCCCATGACCAGACCACAATACCTTTAGGATTTAGCACATTAGGAGTTTTCACATAAGGATTTGGCACTGGATCTTAAGCCCCAAGATCCTCATAATAATATGTTTGATTGATGACCTAATTTCCATATGATCCATTTTATAATACATACGCAAATTTTGGATTTGTCCAGGTTATTTCCTATAGAATCATCTTTTCTCTTTCGTAACCTTCACTAGAAGAGATAATAGAGCTAGGGATATTTCATTTATAGGGCTATTTATGCAGCTATTTCATTGATGCATTCGAATAGGAAAGAAAGATGCACGGGGAATGCTCACCTAATACATGTTATTAATGGGAAGATGGTAGGACTGAAGCTTCGTTACCTGAGTTACCATTAGCCGGGAGCTTGTTTACTCCCTTGGTTACTCCTACAAAAAGCTTAGTTACTCCCTTCATGTTCTTTTTTCTGGAGGTTTATTTATGGTCCTTCCTTCCATCTGGCGAGAGAAAGGGATATATTTCTTTATGAAATGATGGTAGGAAGGCGTAGCCATACCTACATATAGACTTTTCTATTTCTTTATTGATCATGAGTCCCCCTACACATAGAATTTTCTATTCTTTATTGATGATGAGTCCCCACATTACCTTGAAAGAAGAAGACAAGGAAAATACTTGAGGAAGACCCAAGGCCAAGTTCAAGTCTCCATATTTATCATCCATAAAGAGGAAAAAGGATGAAAGAGAACCTTTATGGATCAAAGTCACTTTGAAGGGTGAAAATGAAAAAACAATGCATTTCATGCCAATTTCAGCGGTTTTTCACTAATCGATCTATGTCGCTCAGTGCCGCCAACAGAAATCAGGGAAGCTTGCTTCTTGATTTATTCCTAGTCCTATTTCAGCTGGAGGAAAGACAACGGGTTTCTAGGTTATACAGCGGGTTATAAAAAGAACCATAATTACAAAAGAAAGTGTGGGGTAAGCGTGAGGTCTTACTCCTTGAAAGGAAGTTTCGGGTAAGTACCCTACTCCTTGACTCGCTAGAATGGTGTTTCTCTCCTTGCATCGCACGAGAGAATGACTTTTTATCTCTACAAATGTATAATTCATAGGTTTTAGGAAGGTATGGGCCAATAAAATACTACTTGGAACCTGAACCCGCCTATTACTACTTGGAACCCTCATCTTCTACTGGGGTGGGAGATCGAGCAAAAAACAAGTTTCCCCATTATCATAGGATTTCATCTTCAAGGAACTTTCTTTAGATAATATAGACCCAGTAAAGAGTGCCAAACTACATATAATATAAGATTAGATCTCATATGGCCCTAAGGGAAAGTGACAATAATATAACCAGATAATATCCTTACTAAGGAAAGGTATTTTAGGAATGAGGGGTCTTTTAGGAGGGAAAGGTCTTTACCAAAGAAAGTATCATAATGCAAGGTTACTTCACCATTAAGAAATAATATTACCATTAATCAATGACGAGTACCAGTAGACGGGCATAAGGAAAGAGGCTTGTAAAGAGGGGTTGTTGATGAGGCAAGATGAGCAAAGACCTTCATTATTGACCTTGCCAGCTAGCCAGTGAAAGACCTTCATTATTTCCCAACCCTTTTGCCTAGCCTGTCCCTCCTAAATTTAGCCATTCCCCCAAGAATACATTTTCTTCCTTATCCTCCATATTCTTTACCTTATCCCATCCAAAATTTCCCTATTTTATAGAGGGAAACTAGAGTATCAAAGATAGAAATATTTTATTTTCATATTTGAACATGGCTCCTTTTCATTTTCTTTTAAGGGTAGGTGGGTTATATCTTGGTTAACTCGAAAAATAATAGGGTTAGGATCATATTTGTAGGGTTTATTCTGGTCAAGGGTTGATCCCGTGCCCTTTTTTGAAGGGCCCTTCTAGCATTTTTCCAGGACCGGCTCCCGACCTTGACTCGATATTGTATAGGGGGAGGGGGGGGGAGGCTAAAGGACATTGGTTTCTGTCAGTATTGGATCCTGAAGGGAATGGGATGTAACAATCGCCTATCATTAATGGCAACCATTATGTAAGTAAGTAAGTCGATTCATAGGGATTGGTATTCATTGGTAAGGCTGATGAGATGCATGCATTAAGAAAGGATTATTCATTTGCCATTATTCATTGGCTTTTAGGAAGTTGATGAAAGAAAGCATTAATTAAGGAGGCGCCATTCAACTATCCTTAATGGCAGGCATGTTGGAGCATTAAGGAAGGATAGTCGGCAATATAACCCCATTATGAACCATGCCATGCGGAAGTGGATAATAAATAGACGAGAGAAAAGCCGAATGTGGACTTACTTATAAATAAAACCACTCTTCCTATCCCCACAACACTGATTGCTAGTGCCATATTGCATTGCAGCAGCTATTGAGCCCCCACTCTAATTCAACGAGGTGATGTGATCAGCGCTTGCCCTTCCCTGTCATGACCATGTTCCAACATGGCCTTTCATGCATGCCACCGCTTGCTTGCCATTTCAATGCATCGATAGGCATTTGATGAAAGGTGTGTGCACCTCAAAAAGAGAACTAGGATAGGTCTCATTATATCAGAACTACTATTATACCTATATATTATTATGGCTAGACTATACTTTATACCTATGCATATCCCCTTTACTAATGAACTAATATATGCCTATATCCAGTTGTGATTGATAGATAAGGTAGTTTATTAGAAATTTTGTAGCGAAACTACTGATAAAACTGATAAGGATGGCTCACCAAATATCAAATTTGAGGATCGAAGGGGAGGGGTGAAATGTTTTTGCTTATCTTCTCTGGAAATTGTCAATAGAGAAAGTGTTGTCCTCAAGGCAAGGGATGCAATGATGCTTGTTGCAAGGCATGACACTTCATATAAGTCACAAAAACGGTCCTCCAATGTGTGGGACGGGGATTGCAAGGACAATGACAAAATGTTGTGTAACAGATGCCCCCTAAAGCATGAGGTCCGAGAGAGAGGGAGGGGTGAAATGCTCTACGAGAACACGTTTGAACCAAACACCAATGTCAGAAAACCTGCAAGTACAAACACAACTGATATTGCTAAAACATGAACATGTGGCATGGGCGCAGCCATCCATAATAGAGTACATAAAAATTGAGATTCGACGTATGGACGCAGCCATCCAGCAATAAGGATCAAAAAATAGACTCAGGTATGGTCGCAACCATCCAATCAAAAAATTCATGCATATCGTCATGATAAACCACAATATCTCACAGCCTGGATCTTATCAGACAAAACCCAGGTTCTTGCACTCCATATCGACCCGAACAAGTACAAATTCAAGCATGCGAATATGTGAGATGAAGTCGAACATTCAAGAAAGTTACTTGATTACCAGCCAATGATGAAAGCTGTTAACAAGCACGAGAGAAACCACCATTAATGACAATGGATCTCAAGGTACAATAGGTACAATCCATGAAATGCGAACAGTGATCTGGTGTCTAACACCCATAGAATCACTCGATCAAAGGCCAATGATGTGGACCTGTCGTCGAATGCGAATAACTTTCCATTGAGGCATGCAAGCTCCAAGGTACCGGAAGGCAGTCTCTAGATCAACTTCCTGGATAATGAGCTGAAGTCGACAGAAAGTGACCCGGTCAAAGTAGGGCCATAATGTGTCCCTCATCGTCGACACAAGACAAAGGAACATGATGATAGTGAATTAGGATCAGAGGGAGGTTGAAAACTGCAAAGAAAAACTTCTCTTGAACATATCAACGACACGACTCTGGATTTGGCAGTATTTGACATCAAGGGATCTGAGGTCATGATGACGTGGAAAAGAGCAGATGAGAGGTCAAAATAGATTACCCAAACCCATGGAGGAAAAAATGACGAAATGAGATGTCCCCAACCCAACACGAATGGAGGTGAGTGTCATGTTCAAGAATGACATACTGCCAACACAACTGAAAATTGGTTCTATTTTCCCCCACCATTTCTAGCGAGTACCCCAATTATTTAAAAAAAAATCTTGAAGGGGATAGCATATGCTTGTCATGTAAGTTTTTCCTTCGGACAAATACATCCTAGTACATTTTACAAGCCCTAGGAAGGAGGAACTCGAGGATGTCATGGTGACAATTTCTGATGTCATCAGGGTTTAACGAGTCTAACAAAGGAAGAACTCGACATCTTTTCATGTTTAGAGAGTTTGAAAAGAAGCGGAAAAGAAAAATCGAGTAGATAACTTTTCGTAAATATTCCCTCGAATCCGAAAACGTAGAAAACGATGTCTGAGAGAAACTCTTAGTCGCAATAGGCTAAGGTATTCCTTTTTCGTAAATAATCTATCCCAGCCCGAAAAAGGGGTAAACGTATACCGGGTAGATATCCTTTCGCTGCCATTTAACGAGTTCAAAACGATAATACTCTCGGAAATATTTTTAGTTTTAGAGAGTCAGAAAAGAGCTGAAAGATGACTCCAATAGTGAATTTTTCGTGTTTTTACTGAGTTTGAAAAAGTATAAAATACAACTCGTTACTTCATCATCGTTACGTTAAAAATATGTCGTTGCACAAGAGGCGCACGTAAAACCCCTTTCTCGAAATAACATAGCGAAATAATCAAAAAACATGTCTTAAAACATAATTAGGGTTTTGAAAAGTTATAAAATGCCAAAAACGGTAAAAAATAATTACTTTTCACTTTTACCTCTTGTGGACCAATAGTTACCCTTTTTACACTATGATTTTGCAGCAGCGATAGCAGGCAATCCGGAAGACCAATCTCGAATCCTTCAGTTCCAGGTAAGAGCTAACATCCTTCCCTGCATTTTCATTTCTTTTTCATTACCTGAAACCCCAATTTTATGTGTTTATGGGGGGCTTTGGCAAAATTTAGGGTGTGAAGGTTGGCGCGGGTATGAGGCACAGACTCGCACCAACCGACCAAAATTTTGAACTGGGGTGCACTCAATGGTGCGAATGGTTCTAAAAAAATCGCGCCCATTGCAGCGCACAATTTTAGATTGAAAAATGCAGACAACCACGCCCATTTTAGCCAAAAAAAAGCTTTGAATTCAGTTAATAACAGTCATACCAATGTCTTTGCATGTGTGAAGTGGAAAAATGGTGATTGAATGGAAGGAACGAGAACACAGTGAAGAAGACGAACTTGCCATGGAAAACGAAAGATGCATGGAAGCTCTTAGAGATTGTTGGCTCAAGAAATTATTCATGACACCATGCCTCAGAGCTCAACCATAGCTATTGCAATACTTGATCAATGTCTGGGACGTTAATCAGGAAAAGTTCAATATTCATGATCAAGAACTCGATATTGAAGTTTCAAACGTTTATTTCATAACACGGTTATCACGGAGAGGGGCAATACCAATCCTGATCGACACCCGGCCCACAATGGATAACATGAGTATGGTGATCGACAGGGTGTGTTCAGGGGCAAGGAAAGGATCTGAAAGTGGAAAATTGGATATCCAAACTATTCCAGACTTGGCACTGAAGGTAGTGTTGCACACCATCACACGAGTTGCAGGATCGCAAGCACCGCACGAAGCCATGAAGACATAGCTACTTCTTGTTGTTGATTGCATGACATTGATCCTCTACAACTAGGCAGAGGCAGTGACAATCAACATGAAGTGTCAACTGAAAAAGTGAAATAAATCCAAACTAAAGAAGTTTGGTTACAGGTCTATTCTGGTATCGTTCATCCTGAAACGACTACCAATTTTTCAACGTTAGGAGGTGATAGTCACGACACCACCAGCACAGGAGCCACGAACGGCATGTTGGGCAGCTATGATGCCAAGGTCAGGGGGCGGTCAACAGATGTCCTAGAGACCAGAGTTCTTTGAGTGGCTCCGCCGACAGCTAATCGTCGTGGAGGATTGGCCCTACTCTGGCACAGATTTCACCAGTGATGCAGATCTCCCACCCCCAGAAGGAGAGGACAGGGATGAAGTACTTGGTAAGACTCATTTTTTATTTTCATGAGTATTATGATTTTTTTTTTATGCATGTTCTGACATTAAATCCATGTAATTGCAGATGTTGGCCAAGAGAGACCTGCAGGTATGTCCCTGATAGCGAGGAGGACTCCTCGCGACTTTGATGTCGCCCCTCATGGTGAGGGAGACGAGGAGGAGGAAATCATATGCCGCTTGGAGGGAATCTCCCGTGGGATCTCGAACTATGCGCGATTTGATGATGTCCCTCGTGCATACCATAGACACACTACAGGGGTGTCAAACCGAGTTCACCGCTTGCTGAGGTGGCTTTTATGGGCAGTGACATGCTATCATGAGCATCATGCCGAGTAGACACCTAGGTTTTATTTCCACATATTTTTGAGAGACGTGATGTCTTAGGATGTAACAGGAACACACATATTTTTTGAACTTTATGATGCACACTGATGAAAACATTCGATATATATATATATATATATATATATATATATATATATATATAAATCTTATTTTCCTATCCTGGATCTTCTTGTCAAAGATGATGATTTTCGATACACAAATGTATCTATTATAATACAATGTTAGCCACTGTATCAGTCAATGCATTCATTTGCCTTGGAATATGTCGATATGTAATGTAATAAAAATGTCTTTCCAACAAACGAACACGTAAATACAACCTTAAAATGTGAGGGTTTCTAACCGAATAATGTCCATTAAGTTGAAGAACGACAAGCTATGAGTCTAGATTTACAACCAATGCACGAATGTCGAGGAGAATTGCCTTAGTTTATAGTTTAATAACAGCACTATACTCAGCGACATTGTTTGTATTTCATCCTAGATAGATACCTTGAAGGTCTATCAACTCACCAGTAGGATCATAAATCACCCAGGCTGCTAAAGACAAGTTCCGGGTACTGTGGGAAGCACCATCCGCGAAACTGACATAAGGGGTAATAGACATCTGCAAAATAAGAAATGACCCAATAAGCAAGAAAACGCTCGCAAAGCACACCAAGCCAAAAATGTACAAAAATAAAAAGAACACCTAATTACATAAAATATGTACAAATGACTCAAGCATTATATTTTTTTTTTATACAACCCATTTCTGGGTTGATCCAGAGGATGACCTTCGTAATCAATAAGCTCATAGGCCCCATTCCACAAAACATGTTTAACAACGTAGGGCCCATGCCATCTGGGTTGAAATTTTCCTACCCCCAGCTTATCATGATTTTGGTCGTATAGGAGGATGAGGTCTCCTTCTATGAAGGAACGAGGGGAAACTGACTAGTCAAAATGAGCTTTGACCTGCATAACATGAGATGCTAGTTTGATTTGTGCATCCCAATCATATGTTGAAGCATGGTGACAAGAAATTTATTCACGGCTTCAACCTGGCCATTGGCCTAAGGATAGTACAGCATTGAGCTGTCGTGACGCAGACCCAACTTGCGTAATATCCCAAAATAGGATATGCTAGCAAGGCATGACTGGAAAAATCATTTTCCAAGAATGGCTGCTACAAGATTTGAAACCAAGACCTGGATCCCTTATATAAATGCATCTGAGACCAAAATCCAAGAGGAGGCTCAAAATAAATCCTTCTAGGTGGGTTAAACAGGTCTCCCACACCTAGTTTCCTTTGGAAAAATGCCCGATGGAGGGACTGCAACAATTTATGAACATACAATGGAATATCAGCATTATTTTATAGCCCAGAACACATGAAGATATGAATAGCCAACAAATAATTTTATAGCAGTAAATAAAGTAGAAATCCTTGAGGAAAAAATCACTCAAGTTAGGCAATGCAAGCCTCAACAATACATGTACAAGGAAATGAAGAATACTGCTACATATGTGAAACCACGGGCTATGACAGCGCAGTTTATAGGAGACACTACAACATAATAATAGAAAGTACAATGATATTACAATATGAGCTCAATAAATGTTGGGGAGCAAGCTCTCAACCCCTGAAAACAATGGTACAACAATCCTTAGAAGGATTGGCTGAAATATATGTACAAATGGCAATTCTGCAGAAATGCCAGAGTTGCTGGGTAGCAGCTGCAATTTAGAAAATAGCTGGAGATGGCTGAAGATGATGCACAATATTAAATAAACCTCCTCCAACAGATCTTTCAAGTGATATTCTGATCCTAACACTAAAGATCTTACCCTCCAAAATAGTGGTGCAAACCCCCACTGCAGATACTCACTCAAATAACGCAGTCTAGAGAAGGGACTGCGTTGTTGGTGATGGGATATGATTGGCCTAATGCCAAGATATGAAAATCAGCTCTGAAACCTTCCTCACTAACCTTCCCTAGGAATAGAAGCTCCCTCCTCCGAAATATGAGCCAAGGAATGGTGTTGTGGAACCCTCCACTGCAACACCTTGCAACACTACACTATACTTCAGCATAAATAACGTAATGACTTAAGGAAGTGGCTTTGGCCTTGAGCCTAGATGTGGAGAAATGAAGTGAAATCCTTCAAGAGGCCTCTCAAGAAGAATATTAAATCCTAAAAAGGAATCTCTTGTGCTAAACAGCACTGCAACTCAACTGAACAACCGGAGACTGCAAATAGTCTACTATACCAAAATCAAATACTCAAACATGTCTCTCTATGGCTGCCTCCTCCTCCTTTTATGCAAGTGAATGTCTCTTTGCCCTGGACCCCACACATTAGGGTTTCTTCCAAAAGTGATCTTCCTCCCTCTAAAACTTTGTTGTCTTCCCAAGAAATCCACACCCTCTTAGGCAGCGCTGTTGACTTGGTCAAACTTGACCTTGTCCTCATGCATTTTCCCCTTTTCACACTGGAAGGTGAAAAATAAAGCTGCTCCATTGATCCCTTTCACACTATAAAGGATTTTATTCCTACTCGTGGGTCTCTTCACCCATTTTATTCACCTCCTAGATGGCATGATCAAAATTAATTTTCAAATTAGCTTCATGCTAATTTTGGAACATTACAGTCCTCCCCTCTCAAAGATTGCTTGTCCTCAAGCAAGTGCAAGGATAGAACTGAGTTATTTCTCCTCCTCTCCCTGTAGCATCCATGTATGATGATATCCTCCAAGCAAAGAGATGTTATCTCATCAATCAAGTCCCCACATTTCTCCTCCTCATCATGCAAGTCAACTATCAAGCTATCATCATGTAAAGGTGAAATACTCAAGAAGATAGAAAAGTGATGTCAACAGGTCCCCTTGAGGAATGGGATCTAAAATATAATGGGAATTATTTCTCCAATATGGATCCTCCATTCCCAAGCTATTATTCATGAAAAACAAGTCACCTTCCAGCTAGGCAACTCCTGAAAATTGTCCTCCACCTTTGGCTCTGGCAAAGTAGGTGGGATGAAAATCTGCATATGGTAGACAATGTATCCTACCCCACGTTCTCCACCTCTCCACTTATGATAAGTGTAGAGTGTTGGCTGATCTTGGGCTACAATAAGGTTTTCCTCAAGTGGAAATATGAGGACTAGATCTCCAAAGATCTCTCCTCCCGCGTTGCAAATCATACTGGCCCAAATATCTCCATATATGATGATGATGATTTCCCACTCATCATATGGAATCACATCCATCATATGGCTCATCTCATAAGGAAAAAAATGTGTTTCTCTAGTGGCCATACCATCTCCCATGCTCCCCTTAGAACATGTAGTGCAAAAAGTGTGGGGAATTCCTCCCTCAAAGGACACATCCATCCCATGTGTCTCTCTCCCAAACATGCTCCTCATAAAGACAACAACAATAGAACCATAGAGAGAAAAAATGAGAATCATGCTTGCTACCATATGTAATAAATAAGAAGGACAATCGTCCCTCAAGTGCAACCAACGCAACTTGACTCTCAACTGCAATAGAGACTGATAAAATGAGTGGTTTCTAAAACACTTGCCTGCTTCTCCAATCTCCTCATAAGTATGGAGGAAGTGAATAATGCATAGTGTAAAGTGAGCATGTCTTCTATAGTACACCTCTTCCCCAAGTCCTCCTAGGGAATGGCCACCAATCATGCTTATGGCCTCAAGTAGACCATGAAGCTCAAAAGAGAGAATGCTCCTCCTTGGAGCAACATCCTACACATATATGGTTAATGGATATATACATACATCATATAAATAATCATGTAAACAGTCAACACTCTTACCATATGTTATGCGCATACAAAGGGAGTGGCTCATAAATGAGTCTCCTCTCATCCTCAAAGAAAAAAGAGGTAGATGTGCTAACTCTTCCAAAGAGTTATGTCTCTCCTCCATCTCCACACGATCCATGCATCTCCTCATATGCTGATATATCTCCTCCTCAAAGCCTTCCCAAAAATACCCCTCCATGATGGTGTGGTATGCTCTCATAGAATGTGTGTGGCTGAAAAGGAAATCCACATGTGTTGCTTGTAGCAACTTCTCCTTGAGCTTGGAAGCTCTAGATAAGAATATCCTACCATGATAGTAGATGACCCCATCTCTGACTGAATACTCCTCCACATGCAACTGGCCATCCAATATCCTAAAAGCATGAAGATATTTGGAATACTCCACCAACAGCTGGGAGCTCCAATATGGATCTATCCTCCATAGTGACAGCATTGATCAACTATCATGAAGAACACCTGTCATATGGTTTCCCTCTTCTTTGACATCTCCCATGTCAAAGATTCAAGTTGGAAGGTCGTTATCCTTCCCCTGCTGCTTTTGCCACAGCGTAGAATCTGAAATGGAAATGGGTAATGATGATGTTGAGAGAATGCTCCCTCTCTCCTTGAGTCTACCCAAGACTTCCAGTGTTGTATCAAGCTCTCCCAAGGTCCCCACTCCTCTGAAATCAATGAGTGGTGCCTCAACTAGTGAATCAGCCATCCTCTTCTACTTATCCAGTGGCCTCCTTGGTGAAATGTCTCCATGCAATGAGACATCATCATAAAGAGATGACTGCAAATATGAATGGACAAATCTACCCATGCCCTCACTGCGCAATCTAGTCTCCCTCGTAGGTGTAATAACCTCCAGAAATGGATAGGGATGTGTACTCCTCATATCATGATGTTGGTTCTTCTCCCTACCTCCTCCTTGTGTCTCCATGGTTCCACACCTCCTCAAAAATGGCACATGAGTTGTGCATTGATCTCCACACATGAGATACTGGGGAATTCCTTGCAAAGATGCAAGAATCCCTCTATTTGGAGCAAGAGCTCCTCCTTCCTCTGCATGAGGCACTAGATGATCTCTAGATGAGACAGCGTTGTTTCCCTCAATCTCTTCAACATGAATGGGAAACCTCCCAATGATTGGATCCCTCTTTGAAAAAGAGATCTCCATGCTCCCTTGCTCAAAGGTGTGAGATGAAAGACTTTCTTCCGGCAAGGTATGGTGCAAGTTTTCAGCCTCTTCCATGGTTTTCTGAAGTGTAATTGCGTTTTCATGCAAGGGTTTTGTTTGAATTCCCTTGTTTGGCTCCACCATGTGTGTCTCATGAATCCTCCTACCAAATCTCTTCACTAAGGCCCTAGTCAAACTTGCATAAGATGTAGTGTTTACATTTTTCAAAGAAAAGGATTCAAAGATCCACCAAGCATAGGCCTTACCTCTCATATGCAGCACTGCAACTTTGATGGCTTCATATTCAGTAATTTGGTGCTGCTGCAAGAAGGTATATAACTCTTCCACCCAAGCCTTGGCTGAACATGTAGGTGAACCTTCAAAGGTAGATAGAAGAAATCTATCCTGTTGCTCTCTTCCCTTCACCTTGATCTTGCAAAACTCTGAAAAACTAAGATGATCTTGGAATTTATGAGTTTGAGACTCATACTCCTTTAGTAAATCACTAAGAGTTTCCCTCCTAGCAACCTCTTCTCCTCTTTCCATTTCTCACTTGGCAATCCTAGGCATGTGACTGTGCTATGCATCATAGGGTGTGGTTGCATGCTCACACTCCCCATATGGAAATCTAGAGTTTGCTTTAGATTCAAACTCTTTTGGAGATTCTTCATACATATCCCTCCTTATCTTCTTGAAAACATCATGAATATTGTGTACAGATTTAGGAAGAATCTTTGTAAGCCTATCCCCTTTTTCCTCTCCAAAATATGGAGTCTTTTTCCTGCTCATTTCTTTGTTCCTTCTCGATGAGAATAGGAAGTGCAGGGTCCTTCCTCTTCCATCTACTTATCCTCCTTGGGGAGTTTCTTCATGGATCTGAAATATGATGAGATAAAGCCCATCCTCTTCAGTCTTCTGATCTCTTTGGCTAAGACTCACAGGCTGAGCCAAGATTGTAGCTCTGATACCACTGTAATATCCCAAAATGGGATTTGCTAGCAAGGCATGACTGGAAAACGAATTTTCCAGGAATGGATACTATAGGATTTGAAACCAAGGCCTGGATCCCTTATATCAATGTATCTAAGACCAAAATCCAAGAGGAGGCTCAAAATAAATCCTTCTAGGTGGGTTAAACAGGTCTCCCACACCTAGCTGCCTTTGGAAAAATGCCCGATGAAGGGACTGCAACAATGTATGAATATACAATGGAATATCAGCATTATTTTATAGCCCAAAACACATGAAGATCTGAATAGCCAACAAATGATGTTATATAAGTAAAGAAAGTACAAATCCTTGAGGAAAAAATCACTCAAGTTAGGCAATACAAGCCTCAACAATACATGTACAAGGAAATGAAGAATACTGCTACATATGTGAAACCCCAGGCTATTGACTGACCAATTAAGAACAATTACGGAGTCATTTGAATACTTACTTACCAATTCAAGCCCTATTTAAATCTTATTTATGACCTATCTAAAGCACTATTTTAAGTTTCTCACCAGCTTTCAAGCCCTATTGACGTTATACGAGCTATAAAGATACAAGCTAGAAAGGTGTGTCGTTGGCCAGAGAATTACGCTTATGGTACTCTTGTTGGGTAAACCAATGATATTGCTACATATGAAGTAGTATCAGCATGGATACTGTTAGCCACCCATAAATTCTGATATACCAAATGGTGGCTAAATATGTTTCTGAGCCTTCAAGGGATATATTTCCTCTGAAAATCTCTCATTCTTGAAGCCTCTATGTGTCTTTTTCCCTTGAAAAGATCTTCATTGATGTTTCCATCCAAAAATCCTCACTGCCTGTGGAAAAGTGTGCTCAAAAAGGCCCTCGTTTGCCCCTTTTATCTCTGCAAAATTCCCTATTTTAACATTTTTTCCCATTTTCGAAGTTCCCCCTTTAATCCCAAAAATCCCTCCCAAAATCTCCTAAATCACCCACTTCCCCTTTAGAACTAAGTGGAATCCTTCATTTGATTTTAAATTCCTTTTTTCCCTCTACCGAAAGCCTCCTTGTAGCCTTAGAACACTGTCCCTAAGGCTAAAAAACCCATTTTCCTCTATAAACAGGCCGGCCCCCCTTGGCCCAGCCCCAAAAACCACTTCCCCACATGACCCTGGCGCTAAGACCAAGCGCTATGTTAATTTTGAACATGTTCTATGCCATTTCAAATTAAGGCACAATACTGAAGAAGATAGAACATACTAATAGATCGATAGAAGACAAGCCAAAACAGAGATAATGAATGGTGGCGTTACAGCGATCAGCAGGATGCTTCTACTAGAAAATTCTCCCATAGGTCATTCAGCCAAGCATGTCACACATAACCCCAGAAAAACCCAAACAAAGAACAGTCCATATATATCACAGCTCCAACGCTATCCAGAGAGAGAGAATTCCTCCACACCAATGTGTGTCAAATGAACTCTAAGTCTCTCCAATATATAGGAATCTTTGGGGGTGTGTGACACGTCCTTTAAGACATTTAAGTCTATATTTTATTCCAGGCCGACCTAGCACATAAGTGGAATAAATTCAAAGCATATGTTCTGCTCATCCAATCGAGATGATCTTTAGATCACTCTTACACCTCTCTGAAAGAGGAATCCAATAAAAATATTGGGATCATCATCTGAGCAGCACATCCCGGAGTTTGGACCTAGTTGTCCAATTTTAACACTCCCTCTCAACTAGGGAGAACTCCGTCCACAAGTGCAATCCAAACATCGTGCGTCATCCCGCCGTAACTTTCTTTGCTGGCCTCTTTATTTCAGAACAGAAGTGGGTTAGTCACAAAGACATCATTCCCAACTGACAGATTCAGCCCAGAGGTCAAAACCTCTCTCAGACTCACAAAGAGTCTCCAACCAACCCAAAGTTGGTTCATTTGACCCGAAGTCAGGCGGAGGTCCGAAACCTCACTAGACTTGATCCCAGATCAAGTGGTTGGACACGTGCCATCCTAGATTGTGAGTATGGCAATCTCTAATGCGTCCATCAGTCTTTGCTACTAGTCTCTAGCTTTTCCCACCTCATTGGCCAAATGAGACGTACTTCCCATGAGCCCTAAAATCAATGGGTAGGATGCATATGGGGCACAGATAATGAGAGGTGAACCAACTCAATAATCAGAATGGTGGGGTCCAAGCACACTAACAAGGTTTGGAAATCCTAGCCTTGTGGTTGCTCATAGCTCCGAGAAGCTGTCCCCAAAGCCCCCCAGATCTCCTCGAACTCATCATCCAACAGGACCCTCATCATAGGGTCGTTCCACGATACCAAGTCTCTCACAGAAGATTAGGAACTTGACCTTTCCCAGGGGCTTAGTGAGAATATCTGTGACCTACTCATCAGTTCCTATATGATCGAGCCTTACGGCGCCTCGCTGTACCATATCTTGGATGAAATGGTACCTGATATCAATATGCTTGGATCGGTCGTGGAACAAAGAATTCTCAGTCAAGCGAATCCCACTCTGATTATCACAAAGTATCACCATGGTATCTAGCATATGCTCGAACAACTCACTGAAGATCTTTTGCAACCAGACTGCTTCACAACAGGCCATACCTGCTGCAATGTGTTCGGCCTCAGCGGTGCTCAAATACACCGACTTCTGCTTCTTGCTCATCCATGAGATTGAAGCAGAACTAAGATTGAAACAACATCCCAATGTGCTCTTACAATCCACCACACTACTAGCTCAATCAGCATTAGTATATCCAAGGAGTGTCACGCTCTTAGTAGTGTATCTCAGCCCATGGTTTATCGTGCCCCGAAGATATCTCAGAAGATTCTTGGCACCAACCCAGTGAAAGTGATGAGGCTCAACCATCCGTTGACTCAAAGTGTTCACTGCAAAACATATATCTAGATGAGTGTTCACTAAGAACATCAAGGCCCCTACGAGTTGATGATACTCAGTATGATTTGACAATAGGGGCCCAGCAGCACTGTCACTCAACTTCTTGAAGTTGAGTTCCATTGGTGTTGACACGGATTTGCAGTCCATCATACCAGAAGCTTCACAGTATATTTTCCCTGAGAAAGGAAAATCTCGCCAGGTCTCTGCCAGACCTCCAGACCTAGGAAATAGTGCATCAGTCCTAGGTCCTTCATCTCTAACTCAGCAGCGAGCTCCCTCTTACATTGATTAATGAGAGGGTGAGCCTCTGTCAGGAAGAGGTCATCCACAATCAGCACCATAATGACAGGCTTCACTTTATCAACCTTGAAGTAAAGGTTTGAATCAACATTACTATGAGTGAAGCCCAACTTCATCAAGTAGCTATCTATCCTTTCGTACCAAGCTCTGGGTGCTTTGTTTCAGCCCATAGAGGGCTTTTCTTCAACCTGCAGACATGGGTGTCCCTAACCTGGACTTCGAACCCCAGAGGTTTCTCAACATACACCTTCTTTCTTTAATGCAACATGCAGAAATGTGGTCTTTACATCCATCTGATGAAGACTCCATCCTTGCATAGCAGCAAGGGCTATTATTGATCGAATCGGGTCACAGGTGTAGGTGTGACATCATATTCTATGCCTTCCTCATGGGCAATGAATCTTGCCTGAAATTTTTAGCACTTCCATCATATCCGTGCTTGATTTTGAAGCGAGGTGACAACAGCTTTGATCTGTGGTCTAGGAAACATATCCCATATATCACCCTCATATCCTTGCAAATTTAGATACTTTACAGCTTCTTCAAATGATCTAGGCTCATATTGTACTCATGGTTGTCTGGTATTTATATGGCTTCTTGATTTCCCTCAGAATTTCCCCCTCTAAAGCCATATGTTTCTGAGCCATGAGGATCTTCTTTCGTTCAGCAATGGTATCCGCTCAGGAGCATATACAGATATATTCTCCCTCTTAATGCTAGCTCCTTTTGTGAGAGAAGACCTCTATAAGAACATCCTCTCAAGGATTTCATAGGAAGCATACCAGATAAGTCAGAGTGTATCAGATGTCTTTGTCACATTGGGGGAATGAAGAAAATTCCCCTATGCTTTCCTTTGTTGCAAGCCTGACAAATGCCTTCATGATTATGTTGAAAGCGGGCATCCCAGACACCAACTCGAAGAGGGCTTGAATCTTATTCTCTCAAAGTCAAAGCCATCCAGGACTCATAGCCATATACTATCATATAGTTGTCATGCATCTTGGCACGTATCATATACAATATTTGTTCAAAACTTCATAGGCTTTTCTAACCATGGTTCAAGATTCCAACAACGTGACTGAAGGCTGCAAAAACTTCTCAGTTCACCCTTTCATTACGCTCCAATCTAAGACTGATACTGTCACAAGCTTACTGCTATTATGAATTTCGTAAATATGGGTGTCTATCTATGTCACTGTCATAATGACAGTGACATAAAATCACAGATTTAGCTCCTCAAATTTGTGGCTACAGAACTGTCACCACTGTCATATCGTTGATTTCGGTGTTGCCATAAATTCTATTGTACCCATCACTGGTGGATCTTCTTCATCATTGTCATACTGCCATACAATACTGAAGATTTCAAACTTCATGGTCATACATATTTTTCCATATGTCACTGTTCAGGTTAGGGCACCCACAAATTCTGTTACAGCCCTAAACACTCCAACAACTACCTAGAATACTACGACTTCTCCTTCACAAGATGGCACTTGGTTTCTACTTTGAAAAGTACAGGGTTGGGGCCAAGACTTCAATCATAGATTAGAGTTGATGCTCACAAAAATCCTTGCATACTTTCACTTCAATACATCTGCCTTCTTACAGTAGATTTCCAAAGTATTGTACTTAAGGATCAAATATCAACCCAACAAGTCAGCCTTCACATAATTATTATGTTGCTCCAACGTCACTGATCATAGGTCTTGAATTCACCCTTTTATCCATGCATTTAAAACCAGCTATGTCCATGGAGCTTCTACAACAAATCATTGTTTATATGATGTGTTTCAAGCTATTATTCATTGAAAAGTGATGTCGTTATTGATCCTTAAATCTGCATAGATTATTAAGGCACATGTCCAATTAAATGAGCCTCAAGTCAAATTTTTATTCACAAAATCGAGTTGCAAAAATACAAGATTATAGGTCTGCACAGGGTCGAGGTTGTGTCGTAGTTGCAGGCCTAAATCTTCTTCACAAGGCCGGAAATTTCAAGTTTGTTGCAAATGCCACTCCAACTCGTAGCTCTAATGGATAAAATATTTCTTCAAAAATGCAACTGTATAGAGACCTCACTGTCTCAATATTCATGCCCAGAAGGATTCGATGATGCAGGAATAATGCATAGAATGATTTTCTTGTTTAGGAAATTGTACCCAGAAACTTGTTTCCATAAAAAAAAATTTACAGGAAAATTTCACAGAATGGTTGGTTATCTCAGCATACCTACACAGAAGACTTGTTGCAACAAAGATGAACTTGTTGCCTCGAAAATTTAACTCGATGTTTCAAAAATTTAACTCGTCACAGAATTAAACTCAAATGGATTCATTGCCATAGGAAATGATGATCCTCATACCAAGATCCTATCTTAATTTCTCTACCAATTTTTTATTTTTTATTTTGGACCCGCTCCAGCAATGGATCTGCCACTCAATTGACCAGAGTTGATTTTCAGAGTTGTCCATGTTGAAGTTATGAAGTTTCAAGGGTCCTTTGGTCTACAATCCAAGCCTTCTGCTAGTAATCTGAGCCTCCATGGAGGTGCTTATCCGAGCCTGAGATTTGTCCACCACATATCCACAATACACGATGTCAATACACATGTCCAACAAATGATTGTGACACCTCAGCCACCAGCGTCCATCATCACTCTGAGACTCCTCATACCACAGGAAATTTCGAATTTCGACACTGTGTGCTTAGTAGTTCTGGTTGAATCTTTCTTTGAGGGGGGTTTCTCTTATGTTCGCTACTGGGTATTGGGAATGTAATCTAATTGGATCGGGGTCATTCTGGCGGGTTACGGCAGGGAACGCATACATGAAGCCTGATCCAGCTACACCGCGAGCGACGCCACAACCATACAGGGATATTTTGTAGCACACTCTTATAGGGGGTCTGGATTCCTTCTGAAGTCTCAAAATATCAGCTAAATTGTCCAAATTCTCACAGTAACTTGGATCTGAGTTTGTCGCATTCCGAACAGACACCCAAATTCTGTATGCGGATTCCAACCAAAATTCGTCGTCATATTTAGTCAATTTAGCCCTGAATTACGATTAAACGTGTCGAAAACCCCAAATAGCGAAATATGATAAATACCAATCCTCTGCCTGTGATGTTCACACATATCCAACTGTAAATACTCTACCTGTGATATCATACAGATCTTTCTGTGAATACATGATCGTAAAATGGAAAATGTGTCACACCTCAGTTTGATTGTTGATGCATGTTCATATCATAGAGCACACAATCATGGATGAATGAACGATAATATATAGTACATATATAAGCACGAGTTTTCGAATCCCTGAGAAGGCTAATGTGGGCTTCTTCAGCCTCCTCTAGGGAAATTTTTTTTTTTTTCTACGCTTAATAAAATCCCCCAGAAGCTATTGCGATTCCTTATAGGCATCACGGGTTTTCTATTGAAATAAATCGTCCTCGCATCTTTGGTCTCCGATCGGTGCACTAGCGTGATTGGATGTCTGGGTTGGGAATCGGCTAAAGCTGTGCTTAATCTGGTGTGCACTACCTGCGGGAAGCCCTGCTGCTCCAAAACTGAGACTGACTTGCATACTAAGAGAACTGGCCACATCGAGTTCACGGATAGAACTAAGGAGGCTGCAAAGCCCATTGATTTAGAGGTCTTAGAATAACCCACATCTCGCTGCCCTAGATAAGCAGGGCATTGTCTTCTCTCGGCTCTGATACCATGTTAATTTTGAACATATTCTATGCCATTTCAAATTAGGGCACAATACTGAAGAAGATAGAACATACTAATAGATCGATAGAAGACAAGCCAAAACAGAGATAATTAATGGTGGCGTTACAACGATCAGCAGGATGCTTCTACCAGCAAAGTCTCCAATAGGTCATTTAGCCAAGCGTGTCACACATAACCACAGAACAACCCAAAAAAAGAACAGTTCATATATATCACAGCTCCAACGCTATCCAAAGAGAGAGAATTCCTCCACACCAATGTGTTTCAAATCAACTCTAAGTCTCTCCTATATATAGGAATATTTGGGGGTGTGTGACACGTCCTTTACAACATTTAAGTCTATATTTTATTCCAGGACGACCTAGCACATAAGTGGAATAAATTCAAAGTATATGTTCTGCTCATCTGATCGAGATGATCTTTAGATCACTCTTACACCTATCCGAAAGAGGAATCCAATAGAAATATTGGGATCATCATCTGAGCAGCACATCCCGGATTTTGGACCTAGTTGTCCAATTTTAACACGCTAGCCTGTATGGCGCTTATCGCAATCGGAGAGATGGATGGAAGCACATTCCTGTGTTAAACAAAGAAAAACTCTGATTCAATGACGTTTGTCCTAAATCTCAAGAGTGATATCCACCGTCGATCTTTTAAGATCTGGCGGCCAGCGCTGATCGCAACCGCAAATTTAAAACTATGCCACCCTCCACCCTTTGCGATTGCAATCCTCCGATTGTAATCCCTGTCGTCGATTTCCATTTTAATCCGACAGCCCTCGCTTTCCTGCTCCGATCACAATTGCATTTTTCAGATAGAGCCACCTTCCATTCCTTCCGATCTGCAGTCCTCCGACGCGATCTCCGCCGTCTATCTCACATAAAATCCAACGGTCATAGGCCAATCACTCCATCACTCATCAGAGATTGACCCTCCCATCACCCATCCTCCAATTTGATCGTAACCTTCCATTCCGTTCGATCTAATGGTCCATATGTAATTTCCCTCCGCCCGCGACCGGGTCCACCATTCTAACTCATTCTGTATGTTTTTCATTACATTTTCCGCGCATTTCTGTGTATTATGTTCAAAGGCCCAAACCTTGGGTTCTACATTAAAACATTATATCATTCCGCCTGGCATTAAGATTTTAATGTTTTACATTAAAGTTTTTTTCATTTCTCCTAGCTTCCACATGCATTTTCCCACTGTTTCACTGCATGCTTCCCACCACTTTCCATTGCATCCATAGCATTCGCTCTTGTTGCGCTACCATCGTCAAAGCATTCCACCGTAGCCACCTTTCCCCATGCATGGATTTCTTAACAGACTTGTGTGTTTTGCAGGGTACAGGCGGTGAACGTCGCCTTTGTTCACAGTCACTATTACAGTGGCACAGAACGCAGGGAAGACCATTTTTAGGGACTGAAATTATGGAGAAGAGCCTGGGAAGGTGTTATGACATGATTTTCATTAAAGAATGAAGTTAAACTCTATAAAACCTTCCCAGCGCCACTAAACCTGCAAATCCATAGACAGAGACAGTCAACAGCAGTGACAGAGAGTATCAGTGAATGATTTAAGGGATTTAAAGCCCGTTATTGAATATTAATGTCATAATCCAGTGTTTAAAGGATGGAGACTCAGATTGAAGACCATAAGAATGATTGATAAGGCTTGATGAAGCCTGGAGCACATAAACAAGTCATATCAGTCCTCTCATATTAGCAGAATGTCCTTTCCCTAAGAAGGACACTTTCTTACAGCATTCTCCATGCCTCCTCGAGCCCTTAACAGTTAGTACACTGACAGAAGTTTCTAAGCTGTCAGGACAGCAGTTATGGAAGCGTGGAAGACCTGAGAGACCTTCAGTCACCTTTCTCACTTCAGAAGATAGAACATAGTACCTATAGTCAGCAAGTACTTCAAAGAACATACCTAAGGTTATTATCAACCTAACAAAGGACTTCTGAAACAGCCTAAAAGAGTACACACAGTCAATTCAGAGATATTAAGCAGAATGGGAAATCGATACTTCCATCCCCTCTGTCTTAATGGACCATTTAATTCCATATCTACTACTCCAGTTCCTCATTCACCTATAAAAACTTATTGAAAATACATTGTAAGGGTTGGAATTTTGTGATTTCTAAAGTAATACATATTGTTGCTTTGAAGAAGCTTTGGTGTTTTGAAGGAGTGTGAAGATCTGGGTTTTTCTATTGATGAAGGAGGCTGGACCATCGGATCCATGAGCCTGGTTTTGGTGATGTACTTCTTATTGTCTATGTTACTTTCTATGTTTCCAATTTGTTCCATCATGCTTTGCTTACAGTAGGATAAAAATTTTAGGTAGAGAAATGTATCTTAGAAGCACCTCTAACCTATTTATCCTTCACTGTTTATATGTTTTCTACTACTGGATGTGACAGGGTAGTCTAATAGCTCTCTTCATGTTCATTTTGTTTTACTTCAGAAATGGTAAATTCGGTTGTGTTAAATACTGTTTAGGCGTTCTCTCTTTCTTTACCATTGAATATTATATCTGAAGTCTTCCGTTGATTATGAATACTTGCAGTTTGACAAAGGAACTTGTTACAATCATACCCTGTGTTAATTTTTGTAATTTTTGTGTCAAAGTTCCCTATAATTGCAGTCCTAGATGTCTAAGGCGTTCCCTCTTCTTTGAGTGCAATTGTATGTCTTTGTTGGTTAAGCTCTCAAAGGTGAACTTGTAGGAGGAAATAGGGTATTCCCCGAATCCTATAACTCATTTTGAAGGTTTAGTCTGCATTTCTCTTTTCTTTGAGTGTTTAAATTGATTAAGTCCAAAGCAGTGAGCTTACTGGAGGAAATAGGGCGTTCCCCGAATATTTTAAGCCATTGTGAAAGGGTTTAGTTTGTTGGTCACTCTTAGTCCTTAATGTCCATTCCATTTCACCTATATTATTCAACAGACCCTAGAACAAGTTAGATTTTCCCTTTGGTTTCCCTTCCTTCTCAGTTAGAACTATTTGGACTTCACATGACTCCATTGCCCAATGGCTTATAGATTCCCATGCTCTATCTATACCACATGAAACATACTTGTCCAACTAAACAAAAAAAAACAACCTTGAACTTCATAACTAGCCTAAAATCAAATTCTAAACCTTCCAAGACACATCTTTATAAATATATTGAGAGATCCCTCTCTCAGACTAGGAGGGCTAGATCCTAGAGCTCTAAAGTTCTGTTTGTATGTTGCCTTGTCTTTTGGTAAGCCAATCTATCAAAACACAGGACCCCAACATAATGGCGATCACGGTGGGACCTACTAAATATATGTTAGACTAGAAAACTCTTGTAGACTCAGTACGTCCTTAAATAACCACATAAAATCATAAAAACACAAAAAAAAAAAAAAAAACATTTCAGATTGGCTTCATAATAAACATGGTGGTGGAACCATAACACACTTTACCTTCACAAAAGCTAAATATTTTCCACCTGGAGACTCCACAATTCCTAAATACCAAAAGAATCCGTTGGCAGACCAGTTTTCATTAGAACATCATCCATTTCAGAAGAAACACTTGGGAATAAGCTTCTTTGTTAAGGGATAGACATACTGACTTCAAGAACAATCCATACTAGAGCTTATCCTAATCCAAACCCACCTAAGATAGTTGACAACCCTGAGGGTATTATTGGGAAGCCTTATACATATAGGGATTCAACTATTGTCAGACACATTGACAGAGCTAACTCAGCACCTAAAAACTTTGCAACTCTATCAGATGCTCAAGCTGACTTAGACTCACCAAGTAGTTTACCAAGAACAAAGTCATTCAGTGGTACAGAGAAAATAGACTTTGAGCCTCCAATTTCACAGCCACATAGTGGTCAACATTTTAGTGACAGAGAAACCCCTCCATCAACACCCCCTGATATTCATTTCATTCGTAACTTGGGTCTCTCTTACCCTAAATCTACTCAACAGTTTTTTGCTGGTCCAAGCAGTGCTGCCATACAGGTACCTGCTACTCAAGCTAATCCTTTACCTCCACAAAACACTACCATGGCATCATGGTATGCCCCACTGGTGCTACCACAACCTTTGGTTCCCTTACCAAATGACTATCAATCCAAAATTCCACACTTCCCTGGAAAAACATCTACCACAGCTCAACAACATGTATATGAAATGGGAGATGCATTCGATTACATGGAAATAGATAATGAGACCGTTAAAATGAGAATATTTGCCCAGAGTTTAGGAGGAGAAGTAAAGAAGTGGTTTAAAGGCTTAACTCCTAATAGCATCCATGATCTGCCCACATTACATCAAGCATTCATAAACAAGTGGGAAGCCAAAAGAAACCCTCTCCATATACTAGCAGAATATCATAACCTTAAAATAAATCAGGGAGAGAGTGTCCATGATTACTCCACCAGGTTTAATAGTGTTTACAATGCCCTTCCCCCTCACATGAAACCTCCCCAAGGCATGGCCCTAGTAAAATATCCGGAAGGATTTGATTCAGATATGGCCTATCAGCTAAGAGAAAGAGATCATTTTACTCTGGAAGACATGCAGACAGGAGCTGTGAGTGTAGAAGCAAACTTAATTGAGAAAAGAGCTAGGCTAAGATCGGAGAGGAGGGTAACTTATAAAGATGACACTGCACCCTCCACATCCAGCTCAAAAATTGAAAAGATGATGGAAGAGATGATGAAAAGGATGAGCTTACTCAAGAGAGCACCACCAAGAGAGAACCAAAACAACCTCCAAAATCGAAATAGAAACCAGAACTTTAGAAGAGATAACAATCAAGATAGACAACGAGATGATGACTAGAAAATTAGAGCTCCTTTCCAACAAAATTACGTAGATCAAGAGGAAGAAAGGGAGATTGAAAATTTGGGAGAAAACCATGTGAACCTGATTGGATCCGACAGTGAGGATGATGTTTTCCTCACTGAAGAAGAACAATGTTTCTTCTCTTTAGAACCAAAGGAAGATACGCATGCAGAGTCTGAAGATTATAGATTGGGGTTTGAAAATTCCATCATGGAGGTGAACAGATTTTATGATCTAAGAAGCAAATGGAACATAGATAGTCCAAATGACAAAATCACTAGCTCTGCCATTAAGAAAAGCACAAAAAATCATACTAAAAATACGGAAAATAAAACTATCACAATAGCCAAGAGGGCTGATTCAAACAAAGAAAAAGGCAGCAACCAAATGTTGAACAGAGTTTCCCTAGTACTTCTGCTGGTGGCCCTGATAAAACAACTCAGATTGACGGTCCTAATAAAACCCAGCAAGTCAAGATTGCTGAGAGAAACATAAGTGAGAAAGCAAATGTAAATACAACAAAAGCGATAGTTCCTTTCAGTCTCGAGGGAGAGATTGCAAAGATTAAAATTATCATACCTCTGGTTGAATTAGTGGCCCGGGAAGTGTACAGAGACCAGGTCCTAAAAGCCCTAAATATACGTGTTGGTACTGCAACTTTGAACTTAACAGATGATAAGCCAGAGTTTTTGTTTGGTCTGAAAATTGAAGGAAAATATCAAGAAGGGGATGGCCCTCCCTTCTATGTCGGTCTGAACATACATGACAAAGTTTTACACAATGCCATGCTAGATTCAGGAGCATCACACAACCTTATGCCTAAAATAGTAATGGAAAGCTTAGGCTTAGAGATTACTAGACCCTACAAAGATATGTACTCCTTTGATTCCAGAAAGGTCAAGTGCTTGGGATTAATCAAATATTTGTGTGTTAACTTATCCCAAATTCCTGCTAAGAACCTTGTAATGGATGTAGTATTAGCTGACATTCCCCCAAAATATGGTATTATTTTATCTAGGTTATGGGGAGCTAAGATCCAGGGCAGCCTTGAAATGGATATTTCATATGCCACCATACCGGTGTTTGGTCAAACCAGAAGATTGTAGAGGGAAACCCTTATGAAATACATGGTGAGCAGCAAGCACAAACCTCACAACACCCCTGTTTATTCCACCCATTAAGATTTAGACTCCTTCATTTTATACAACGAAGATGAGGTCACCCAAACAGAGAAAGAAATCGAGCAAGACATTAGTTCACCAGAACATTCAGATTTGTATTCCTCTCAACCTCTTGGCACCTCAACCCCCAGCAGCCCCGAGCAACACAAAACAAATGAAAATGAAATAGAAACACTTTGGAAAATAATTTTGGATGGCTCTTGCAGCAAAAATAGTGCAGGGGTTGGTGTATGGATACACAACTCAAATAAAGGACATGCCTGCAAGTTAGAATTTTCATGCACTAACAACATCACAGAGTATGAAGCCCTGCTCCTTGGTCTGTGTATACTTAAAGATTTAAAGGCAAAAAATATATCAGTACAAGGAGATTCTGAGTTCATCATCAAACAAATCAAAGGGGAATACGCAACCAAAAACCCCAGACTCAAAGAATATAAGAACACTATTTTGGACCTCGTGAAAACTTTCGAAAAATATGAACTGGTGTTCATACCAAGAGCCCAAAACCACCTGGAAAACAAACTTTATTTTGCTACCAGTAACTGCCAGATACCACAAATTGAGGAACAACTCATTATAAAGGTAAATAACAGACCAGCAGTACCTGATAACGAAGACCATTGGTAGGTTTTTAACAATGAAAAACATATAGAGGATTTTCTACAATCAAAGAAAGAGTTTTCCACAGCTTCACCAAGTTGCAGCCATGAAAAAGAATGTTCAGATGGGGAAAAAATTCCCGAAACAAAGCCCCCCTCTCCTACTGATATAAATAACTTTGATCATCTTTTCAAAGCAAATTTATCTGATGATCCAGACCAAAGGGACCTTGAAGTTCTAGAGTGTAAAGGTGATGCTATACCCGAAGGCCTTGCGCCGCTAGAACAACTCTTTGATTTCAACAATGTGGCTAAAGAACCAAATACAGAACCCGTGGAAACTAATGTGGAAGAGCACAATATAGGCAGCCCAACTGAGCCTAAAATGATTAAGTTATCTAGAACCCTACCTGCCAACATCAAACAGCAATACATAGCACTCTTCAAAGAGTTTATAGATGTTTTTGCATGGGAGTATAAATATTTGAAATCGTATGACACTAGAATCATTCAGCACAAGATCCCTCTTAAGGAAAATCAGAAACCTTTCAGACAGAAATTGAGGAGGATAAACCCTGTCTTATTTCCCGCAGTAGAAAAAGAAATTAAGAAGATGTATGATGCAGGGATTATTGTTCCTGTCAGGTACTCAGAATGGGTCTCTAATCTGGTATCTGTCAGGAAAAAGACAGGGGATATCAGGCTGTGTATTGACTTCGGACACCTGAATAGAGACTCTTTGAAAGATAACTACCCCTTGCCAAAAATGGACCACATTCTGCAGAGGGTAGCTGGGTCAAAAAGAATATCCTTACTGGATGGGTTCTTAGGTTATAACCAAGTGTTAGTCCTCCCAAGTGATCATCATAAGACAACCTTACCACACCTTGGGGGACATTCATGTATGTCAAAATTCCATTTGGTTTGATGAATGCAGGAGCCACCTTCCAGAGGGCCATGGACATAGCCTTCTCGGAAGACATAGGTTATTTTATAATCATTTACATTGATGACATTACCGTTTTCTCCAAAACCAATGAAGAAAATTTGGAACATTTAAGGAAGGTTTTTGAGAAATGTAGAAGATTTGGCTTGTCTTTAAACCCCAAAAAGACACTCTTTGGCCTCCAATAAGGAAATCTTCTTGGTCATATAATTTTTGAAGAGGGGATCAAGATAGATCCTAAAATAATTGAGGGCACATTGAATATCAGCCACCCTAGGAATCTCAAAGAATTACAGTCTTTCATTGGGAAGATTAATTTTTTGAGGAGATTCATCCCCAACCTTACTGAGCTATTGAAAAACATCACTAACATGCTTAGGAAAGAAGTAGGTGTCAAGTGGACAATGCAAGCTAAATAGTCATTCGAACTAGTAAAGAAAGCCCTTACTCAAGCACCAGTCCTCATCAGTCCTGATTTCACCAAAGATTTTTATATTTTTTCCTTTGCATCGGATCAGAAAATAGCTACAGTATTGTTGCAGAATAATAACTTGGAGCAAGAACAACCTATATCCTTCTTCATCAAACCCTTAAGAGATGCCCCACTCAAATACAACATCATGGAAAATCAAGCCTTGGCACTGGTTAAAGCATTAAAGGATTTCATGGTGTACATCTTACATTCACACATCATTGCCTTTGTACCACACACCGTGGTCAAAGATATTCTAGGACAGGACCCCGATGGTAAAATGGGAAAGTGGATTGCCACTATTCTGGAATACGACTTAGAAATCAGGCCTACCAAACTCATCAAGGGACAAGGACTAGCAAAACTCATGGCTGAGTCTAATTTCAAGGTTCTAGACATGAATATGGTTGATGCCTTAGAAGAGATAGAAGAGTTCTTAGCACCATTTACTGAAGAAACATTCACGAACTCTCCATGGTATGCTGATATTATTTATGTGCTTCTTTACTTAAATGCTCCTCCTTCTTTGTCAAAAGCAAAATCTAGATTTGTGAAACATAAGACTTTAAAATATTGCATGATAGATGGAGTTTTATATTGGAAGAATGATGTTGGGATACTACTAAAATGTTTACTTGAGAATGATGCAGGAAAAATCATGCATGAAATGCATGAAGGAGAATGTGGAGGGCACTTAAATTGGAAGACCACGGCAAACAAAATCCTTAGATCGGGTTATTATTGGCCCACCCTTTTTCGAGACACCCACAAACTAGTAATTTATTGCCACAAATGCCGGATTTTTTATGGTAGAAGAAAGCTCTTGCCCTTACCCTTGAAGCCTATTAGTGTTGAAACACCCTTCCAATAGTGGGGTTTGGACTTTATAGGGGAAATCCATCCACCCTCCTCAGCCCAGCATAAAAGGATCCTCATAGCCACAGATTATTTTACCAAATGGATAGAGGCCATACCCACTAGGAATGTTACTGACACTGTCATTATTAGATTCCTTGAGACCAACATATTGTCCAGATTTGGTTGTCCTAGGAAAATAATCACAGACAATGATGTTGCCTTTAAATCCAAAAAGATGGTTGATTTCTGCCATAAATATCGGATCACCTTGGGCTACTCTACTGCCTATTACCCCCAAGGAAATGGACTTGCTGAATCTTCCAACAAGAGCCTAATCAACATCATCAAAAAGTTGTTGGAGCAGAATCAAAAAGCATGGCATGGTAAGCTTGTTCATGCTTTGTGGGCTAAAAGGTTAACCACCAAAAATTCAATCAACACATCTCCCTATCAGTTGGTCTATGGCATGGATGTTGTTTTCCCAACATCCTTGGGAGTTCCAGTCATGAAACTCCTTCAAGAAGTTCAAGTTGAACAAAATGATATGCAGAGAAGGATCAATCAAACCATCCACTTGCAGCAGACCAAAGAGGAAGTTTACTAGAGAACTCAAGCAGTCCAAGAAAACATCAAAAGGAAGTTTGACAAAAAGACTAAATCAAATGACTTCCAAGTCGGAAATGTGGTTCTCAAATAGGATTCAAGAAGGGAAGAGAAAGGAAAACATGGTAAGTTTGAAAATCTGTGGAAAGGGCCCTATATTATTCATTCCTTAAGAAGGCATAATGCATTTTTCTTGCAAGAACTGAATGGTGAAGAAGTGTTAGGAGGTCCTTTCAATGGCATGATGCTTAAACACTACTTCTGTCAAGAGTCTTGAGTTTCAGAGATTTTCATCCATTTTACATATCGTTGGTGTTCAAAAATATATATATATATATATATATATATAGAGAGAGAGAGAGAGAGAGAGAGAGAGAGAGAGAGAAAAGAGGTCAGAAATAAAACAAGAAAGGTATAGCCCCATACCAAAAATAAAGAAAATTTGAAAGTATGCAAGCTCAAATTCCACTACGTTAAGGAACACTGCTGTCCAATCATACAACCTAATCATGATTGGGCAAATTTCAATTTACTGCTGATAGGATAGCGAAGAAGATCTGCCAAACTGTTCAATCTTGGCTTATCAGTAGAATAGATTGGGATAGAAGAAAAGAGAACAGCTCTAACAGGATCCAAACCAGAGTTGAAGTGAAGAAAGAAAGGTGACTCTAAAAAGCTTAAAATTTGAGTCACAGCAAGAAGCAAGAACGTGTTTGAATTCCAGATCTTTAATCCTTCCAAGTTTTGTTTAATTTCTGCTATTTTTAGTTCATGTGCAGCTATTTTTATGCCATGGACCCATAGAAAACCGGACATTCTAATCCTGGTTTGACTGTATTTTCAATTTCTATCTTAGAATATAGAGAATGAAAACCTGCCAGACTGTTTAATCCTGACAAGTATTAGATTAGGCAGAGAATTAAGAGTCCAACTGTTTAATCTGGGCTCTTGGAGAAATAAGGGTAGCATTAGATAGGTTTATTTTTCTGTTTGCAAAATAAAATGTTGGAAAAGAGTTTGCCAATCCAAGTGCACTCAAAGGAGAAAAAAAAAATGATAGGACAGCAGGAATGGGTAGGCAGAAATGTTGTTTTGAAGAATGACAGTTGTTTTTAGGTTGCTGCAAAGGTTATCAGATCAAAAGAGAAACTGCTACCCAATGGAAAGGCACTGGTCTGCCAAATACAGAGATTACTGAGGTCCTGGACACCTAAAGGGCAAGCTGTCCTCCCCAAGTGGAGCCACTGTTAGCCACCCATAAATTTTGATATACCAAATGGTGGCTAAATATGTTTCTGAGCCTTCAAGAGATATATTTCCTCTGAAAATCTCTCATTCTTGAAGCCTCTATGTGTCTTTTTCCCTTGAAAATATCTTCACTAATGTTTCCATCCAAAAAGCCTCACTGCCTATGGAAAATTGTGCTCAGAAAGGCCCTCGTTTGCCCCTTTTATCTCTGCAAAATTCCCTATTTTAACCCTTTTTTCCATTTTCGAAGTTCCCCCTTTAAACCCAAAAATCCCTCCTAAAATCTCCTAAATCACCCATTTCGCCTTTAGAACCAAGTGGAATCCTTCATTTGATTTTAAATTCCTTTTTTCCCTCTACCAAAAGCCTCCTTGTAGCCTTAGAACGTTGTCCCTAAGGCTAAAAAACCCATTTTCCTCTATAAACAGGCCGACCCCCTTCGGCCCAGCGCCAAAAACTACTTCCCTACGTGACCCCAGCGCTAAGACCAAGCGCTAGCCCGTAAGGCGCTTATCACAATCGGAGAGACGGACGGGAGCGGATTCCTGTGTTAAACAAAGAAAAACTTCGATGAAATGACGTTTGTTTTAGGTCTCAGGAGTGATATCCACCATCGATCTTTTAAGATATGGTGGCCAGTGCTGATCGCAACCGCAACTTTAAAACTATGCCACCCTCCGCCCTTTGCGATTTCGATCCTCCGATTGTAATCCCCGCCGTCGATTTCCCTTTTGATCCGACGGCCCTCGCTTTCCCGCTCCGATCACAATCGCATTTTTCAGATAGAGCCACCTTATGTTCCTCCCGATCTGCAGTCCTCTGACGTGATCTCCACCGTAGATCTCACATAAGATCCAACGGTAATAGGCCAATCGCTCCATCGCTCATCGTAGATTGACCCTCCCATCACCCCTCCTCCAATTTGATCGTAATCGTCCATTCCGTTCGATCTAATGGTCCATATCTAATCGCCCTCCGCCCACGACCGGGTCCACCATTCTAACTCATTCCGTATTTTTTTCATTGCATTTTCCGCGCATTTCTGTGTATTACGTTCAAAGGCCCAAACCTTGGGTTCTACATTAAAACATTATATCATTCCGCCCGACATTAAGATTTTAATGTTTTACATTAAAGTTTTTTTCATTTCTCCCAGCTTCCATATGCATTTTCCCGTTGTTTCACTGCATGCTTCCCACCGCTTTCCATTGCATCCATAGCATTCGCTCCTGTTGCATTGCCATCATCAAAGAATTCCACCGCAGCCACATTTCCCCATGCATGGATTTCTTAACAGACTTGTGTGTTTTGCAGGGTACAGGCAATGAACATCGCCTTTGTTCACAGTCACTGTTACAGTGGCACAGAACGCAGGGAAGACCATTTTCAGGCACTGAAATTATGGAGAAGAGCCTGGGAAGATGTTATGACATCATTTTCATTAAAGAACGAAGTTAAACTCTGTAAAACATTCCCAGTGCCATTAAACCTGCAAATCCACAGACAGAGACAGTCAACAGCAGCGGCAGAGAGTATCAGTGAATGATTTAAGGGATTTAAAGCCTGTTATTGAATATTAATGTCATAATCCATTGTTTAAAGGACAGAGACTCAGATTGAAGACCATAAGAATGATTGAGAAGGCTTGATGAAGCCTGGAGCACATAAACAAATCATATTAGTGCTCTCATATCAGAAGAATGTCCTTTCCCTAAGAAGGACACTTTCTTACAGCATTCTCCATGCCTCCTCGAGCCCTTAATAGTTAGTACACTGACAGAATTTTCTAAGCTATCAAGACAGCAGTTATGGAAGCGTAGAAGACCTGAGAGACCTTCAGTCACCTTGCTCACTTCATAAGATAGAACATAGTACCTATAGTCAGCAAGTACTTCAAAGAACATACCTGAGGTTATTATCAACCTAACAAAGGACTTCTGAAACAGCCTAAAAGAGTACACACAGTCAATGCAAAGCTATTAAGCAGAATGGGCAATCGATACTTCCATCCCCTCTGTCTTAATGGACCATTTAAGTCCATATCTACTACTCTAGTTCCTCATTCACTTATAAAAACTTATTGAAAATACATTGTAAGGGTTGGAATTTTGTGATTTCTAAAGTAACACATATTGCTGCTTTGAAGAAACTTTGGTGTTCTGAAGGAGTGTGAAGATCTGGGTTTTTCTGTTGATGAAGGAGGCTAGACCATCGGATCCATGAGCCTGGTTTTGGTGATGTGCTTCTTATTGTCTATGTTACTTCCTGTGTTTCCACTTTGTTCCATCATGCTTTGCTTACAGTAGGATAAAAAATTTAGGTAGAGAAATGTATCTTAGAATCACCTCTAACCTGTTTATCCTTCACTGTTTATATTTTTTCTACTACTAGATGTGACAGGGTAGTCTAATGGCTCTCTTCATGTTCAGTTTGTTTTACTTCAGAAATGGTAAATTCGGTTGTGTTAAAGACTGTTTAGGCGTTCCCTCTTTCTTTACCACTGAATATTATATCTGAATTCTTTCGTTGATTATTAATACTTGCAGTTTGACAGAGGAACTTGTTACAATCATACCCTCTATTCATTTTTGTAATTGTTGTGTCAAAGGTCCCTATAATTGTAGTCCTAGATGTCTAAGGTGTTCCAACTTCTTTCAGTGCAATTGTATGTCTTTGTTGGTTAAGCTCTCAAAGGTGAACTTGTAGGAGGAAATAGGGCGTTCCCCGAATCCTATAACTCATTTTGAAGGTTTAGTCTGCATTTCTCTTTTCTTTGAGTGTTTAAATTAATTAAGTCCAAATCAGTGAGCTTACTGGAGGAAATAGGGCGTTCCCCGAATCTTTTAAGCCATTGTGAAAGGGTTTAGTCTGTTTTTCACTCTTAGTCCTTAATGTCCATTCCATTTCACCTATATTATTCAACAAACCCTAGACCAAGTTAGATTTTCCCTTTGGTTTCCCTTCCTTCTCAGTCAGAACTATTTGGACTTCACATGACTCCATTACCCAATGGCTTGTAGATTCCCATGCTCTATCTATACCACATGAAACATACTTGTCCAACCAAACAAAAACAAACAACCTTGAACTTCGTAACTAGCCTAAAATCAACTTCTAAACCTTTCAAGACATATCCTTATAAATATATTGAGAGATCCCTCTCTGAGACTAGGAGGGCTATATCCTAGAGCTCTAAAGTTCGGTTTGTATGTTTCCTTGTCTTTTGGTAAGACAATCTATCAAAACACAGGACCCCAATAGATACATCAGTAGCAATCAATATACATGCCTCACAATCTCATTTCCCATTTTAGGGAAGAACAAATTGCATTGAAGCTAGGTCAAACAACCATGCATTTATCCGAAACGCTCTCATTGGTAGCTTCTTTTCTATCTGGGTTACTAGATGGATGCTTTAATTTCCATTGGAACTTAAGTTACTAATTACCATCTGAGTTGAATATTCATTTACACCTCATTAGGCCATATTTGGATTGTACTTAACCTAGTACTTAATCAGATACTCACTGATGAGGAGGGTCCATTGCAACTCTACTTTTTTTTATAAACTCACCAAAGAACTACACGGCACTACACACACTTTCACTTTTAGGATGGAGGACGTAGAAATAAATACGCCCTCTTCTTCACTAATCCAGGTAATATACTAATATTACAGGATAGTACACTACCAGGGATACCATCACTCGGGCTACCACCTACTAGCGGACTACTTTCATAAACATTACACATTACCGATAATTACCTATGTACGCCTCCCATAAGACCCCACCCACAGACAACTTCCATTTCCAAAGCACACTAAGGGGCGATCCAACAAATTCCAACTATTGGGAATTAGGCTCAAAGGCTTTTATCCACCCGCATCCACCAAAGCCAGTCCCCATGACCAGACCACAATACCTTTAGGATTTAGCACATTAGGAGTTTGCACATAAGGATTTGGCATTGGATCTTAAGCCCCAAGATCCTCATAATAATATGGCTGATTGATGACCTAATTTCCATACAATCCATTTTCTAATTCATACACAAATTTTGGATGTGTCCAGGTTATTTCCTATAGAATCATCTTTTCTCTTTCATAACCTTCGCTAGAAGAGATAATAGAGCTAGGGATATTTCATTTATAGGGCTATTTATGTAGCTATTTCATTGATGCATTCAGACAGGAAATAAATATTCATGGGGAATGCTCACCTAATACATGTTATTTATGGGAGGATGGTAGGACTGAAGCTTCGTTACCTAACACTGGGTTACCATTAGCCGGGAGCTTGTTCACTCCCTTGCTTATTCCTACAAAAATCTTAGTTACTCCCTTCATGTTCTTTTTTCTGGAACTTTATTTATGGTCCTTCCTTCCTTCCAGCGAGAGAAAGGGATAGATTTCTTTATGAACCGATGGTAGGAAGGCGTAGCCATACCCACATATAGACTTTTCTATTTCTTTATTGATCATGAGTCCCCCAACATATATAATTTTATATTTATTTATTGATGATGAGTCCCCACATTACCTTGAAAGAAGAAGACAAGGAGAATACTTGAGGAAGACCCAAGGCCAAGTTCAAGTCTCAAAAGTTATCATCCATAAAGATGAAAAAGGATGAAAGAGAACCTTTATGGATCAAAGTCACTTTGAAGGGTGAAAATGAAAATAAAACACATTTCATGCCAATTTCAGCAGTTTTTCACTAATTGATCTATGTCACTCAGTGCCGCCAACAGAAAGCAGGGAAGCTTGCTTCTTGATTTATTCCTAGTCCTATTTTAGATGGAGGAAAGACAACGGGTTTTGAGGTTATACAGCGGGTTATAAAAAGAACCATAATTACAAAAGAAAGTGTGGGGTAAGCGTGAGGTCTTACTCCTTGAAAGGCAGTTTCGAGTAAGTGCCCTACTCCTTGACTCGCTAGAATGGTGTTTCTCTCCTTGAATCACACAAGAGAATGAGTTTTTATCTCTACAACCATATAATTCATAGGCTTTAGGAAGGTCTAGGCCAATAAAATACTACTTGGAACTTGAACCCGCCTATTATTACTTGGAACCCTCATCTGCTACCGGGGTGGGAGATTGAGAAAAAAACATGTTTCCCCATTATCATAGGATTTCATCTTCAAGGAAATTTATTTAGACAATATATACTGATCAAAGAGTGCCAAACTACATATAATATAAGAGTAGATATCATATGGCCCTGAGGGAAAGTGACAACAATATAACCAGATAATATCCTTACTAAGGAAAGGTCTTTTAGGAATGAGGGGTCTTTTAGGAGGGAAAGTTCTTTACCAAAGAAAGTATCATAATGTAAGGTTACTTCTCCATTAAGAAATAATATTACCATTAATCAATGATGGGCACCGGTAGACGGGCACAAGAAAAGAGGCTTGTAAAGAGGGGTTTTTCATGAGGCAAGATGAGCAAAGACCTTCATTATTGACCTTGCCAGCTAGCTAGTGAAAGACCTTCATTGTTTCCCAGCCCTTTTGCCTAGCCTGTCCCTCTTGAATTTATCCATTCCCCCAAGAATACATTTGCTTACTTATCCTCTAGATTTTATACCTTCTCCAATCCAGAATTTCCCTATTTTATAAAGGGAAACTAGAGTATCAAAGATTGAAATATTTTATTTTCATATTTGAACAGGGCTCCTTTTCATTTTCTTTCAAAGGTAGGTGGGTTATATCTTGGTTAACTCAAAAAATAATAGGTTTAGGATCATATTTGTAGGGTTTATTCTGGTCAAGGGTTGATCCCGTGACCTTTTTTGAAGGGCCCTACTGGTGTTTTTCTAGGACCGGCTCCCGACCTTGACTCGATATTTTATAGGGGGAGGGGGGGGGAGGCTAAAGGACATTGGTTTCTATCTATATTGGATCCTGAAGCGAATTGGATGTAACAATAGCCTATCATTAATAACAACCATTATGTAAGTAAGTAAGTCAATTCATAGGGATTGGTATTCATTGGTAAGGCTGATGAGATGCATGTATTAAGGAAGGATTATTCATTTTCCATTATTCATTGGATTTTAGGAATTTGATGAAAGAAAGCATTAATTAAGGAGGCACCATTCAACTATCCTTAATGGCAAGCATATTGGAGCATTAAGGAAGGATAGTCAACAATATAACCCCATTATGAACCATGCCATGCGGAAGTGGATAATAAATAGATGAGAGAAAAGCCGAATGTGGACTTCCTTATAGATAAAACCACTCTTCCTATCCCCACAACACTGATTTCTAGTGTCGTATTGCATTGCAGCGGCTATTGAGCCCCCACTCTGATTCAACGAGGTGATGTGATCAGCGCCTACCCTTCCCTATCATGACCATGTTCCAACATGGCCTTTCATGCATGCCACCGCTTGCTCACCATTTCAATGCGTCGATAGGCATTTGATGAAAGGTGTGTGCACCTCAGAAAGAGCACTAGGATAGGTCTCATTATATAAAAACTACTATTATACCTATATATTATTATGGCTAGACTATACTTTATACCTATGCATATCCCCTTTACTAATGAGCTAATATATGCCTATATCCAGTTGTGATTGATAGATAAAGTAGTTATTAGCAAGTTTGTAGCGAAACTACTGATAAAATTGATAAGGATGGCTCACCAAATATCAAAGTTGAGGATCGAAGCGGAGGAGAAGATCCCTTCCCTAAAAAGGCAGGTGCCCGCTCATGCCCAACCAAAGGTTGGATTGCTTGACCTAAGAAGTATGAGTTCCTAGTGTAATGTGTGCGCCCGCCCACCCGAAGTAAGGGTAAAACAAGGTGGCCGCTTTTCCACATCGTAATTACATATATAAAATTGTACTTCCTCAAATCAATAAAATCCATCCTTGTTAGTGATGTGGCTTTAATAGGAGATCAAATTCTTAGCAAATGAAATCTTCTTCAAGTTGACTTGAAGTGTTTGTGTTTTCAAGCTAGACAATACAACTTGGACGTTTGCAAGTGTTCCTTTGATTTTTTGTTGTATCTATGTCATCAAGATAGACAATGACAAAGTTATGTAGGTATGGCTAGAGTGGCTTATTGATCAGCTTCAATGAAAAGTTTTGAGTTTATCAACATCCATTCATACAATCCACAGTGAGTATTGAAATTTTTGTTGCAACAATATTCTTCCTTTACGTGTACTTGGTTGTAACTTGGCTTTAGATCAAGATTAGTAAAATACTTAGCCCCACAAAGTTGGTTGACTTAGTTTTCAATTCTATGGATTGGATAACTATTCTTGATCATAATTTTGTTTAGTGCTCTATAGTTTATGTATATTCCCTACCACGCATCCTTTTTTGGTACAGAGTATTATGCATAATTGGTACATTTATTAACTTTAGGTAGGTTTATCATATTATCTCACAGTTAAATAGATAAACTATTCATCACATAGTGCCACACTCTAAATTGAAATGATTGGTTCTCTCTACTTATAGATAAGGTAATATAATTTTATTAATGTACAACAAATGACCACAAAAGTGGTTCAATGGGATTGTTGAGTACAATAGTTCTGTTACAATGTGGGAGCGCAAAAGCGGCTCTTATATAAACCAAGGTGCATAATGTAATGTAAAGCACTTATCTAAGCTAAAACCTGAAGACTGAACCCTAAGAGATGAGAACAGATCTGGAATCAAAATGTACAATGAGAGTCTATCCAAATACTGAATACAAATAATGTAAGTGTATCAAGGTCTTCTAGAGCTATCTCCCCTAACATCTGAGGCAAAATGGAGGAAACATTGTATAGAAGATTTGAAATAAGTTTAGGACCTCCATAACCAACTAGATAGATAACATGGAAGCAATTTAGTATATCCATATGGATAGCACCTTTATAAGTCACGCTAGTGATACCACTCAAACAATCACTTCCATCACAAATACCCCTTATCCATAACACATTATCACATTTCATAAAACTTTAAAACCCAACTCCATTGCTACTACAAGTTATTCTAGTAGTGGAACACCCCCACCTCAATGGCATCTCCTAAAGGACAGACAAATGTGTATACAAGTAGCATGGAAGACTATTTCTTGTCAAGTTTAGTGTATTCTGTTGTCACAAAAATTAGCACCCCCTTAGTGCGAAAGACTCACTATTTGCTAACTAAGGACAGGAAAGTACTCGGAGTGGTATGGCTTTATAGTGAAGTTCAAATGCTCATCCAATGATAAAATAGAGTGGGGATGGAAGGGGGCAAGCGTAAGAACCGCAAGTTGTGAAATCAAAACATCTTCAGCGCACTTATGACCTCTAATGGTACAACACCCCATATCAGGGTGCGTCATGGAAATACATGGCACGTAAATGGCCATATAATTGGTTTATACCTAACCTGCCTAAGCTTCTAACTGCCCTCTCTCACCCCTGTAAAAGGGGTAAATGAAATAAGAAAAGGTGGCATAGATGCCCACCAGCCCAAGAACTAGCAAGCCAAGTACCAGCGATTGGGTTGAACGGATTAAATGGCCTTTAATCCTTGCCTTCCGTTGTTAGGAAAAGAAGTGCACACTCATATATCTCCTTGCTTCTTAGTCACTGGAACGGGATTGGAGGATACCCATTATATCAGGGGAACTGGATAGATGAAGTCAGCTTGAAGCAGCTTATCTATTTATGCTTGTACAGTACTTTTTCCTCGGTGTTCATCGGCATTATGAAAGCAAGAAATTGATACCCTTTCTTAATATTAATAAGGGAACTCTCCTATAGTAAGTAACCGTATCAACAATTCTAGCCTGCTCAGGAAGAGGCGAATAAAAATTAATTAATTAATAAATTAATTAAATTAAATTAAAAATAAAAATAAAAATAAAAAATCATTCAGTTTACTAAGACACGTATATTCTAGTTACAGACCTAGGCGCATAGGAGATGACTATCATCTCTCCTTCTCCAACATCAATTCCATATTCATGCCTTCCCATTTTTCATCTACCCACAAATAATAATAGGGGGGAATGAATTCTTATTATCAGTGAAGAAGGAGAGAATCAATCGGGAGTATAGATATTACTAGAATATAACTTTGCTTATGCCAGCCCGCATCAGTTTTTTTGTAGGTAAATCCTCTCTGCGGAAATAGACAATCCCTCTAGCCCTAGAGTGGGTCTAGCAACAAGGGAACAAGCTAATGCGTAGGTTCCTAGTTAACAAACAAAATAGGTTGGGATAGATTATCCTACCTGTAGTCCAACGCGATTATCGCAACTGTAGCAGTGCCAGCCTCTTGATCTCTGTCCCGACAAGTCACGATCCTTCAGCAATGGTACTCGAATGCCTGCACAAAGATCAAAGGACAAAGGCAACATACAAGACAATAATTGCATTCATAACTTGCTAATTATTCAAGGAAGATTAAACATATTGCGTAAATAAACCATATCAACACAAGATGGGAACCAGACATTAGTCATGTATATATAAATAGAAAGAAAGAGATTACAACCGAAGCCTTGACGCCGCAACCTCCTTCAGCGGGTTCAGTCGAAGTGCATCTCCAAGGTTTGTCGAGGAATTGGGACAAGGCGAGGACACAAGCCTAAGATCTCTCTCGACAAACGTCACTTTCTCTACTCTATCTCACCAACAAAATGTTCAGAAATTCCTCTTTAGCTATTCAGTTGTTCAGCTCGTGTATGAATGGGAGATAGGTTTAATTATAGAGGGAGAGAAGGAGGTTGGGATCCCTATAATGGTGTAAGGGAGGCCTCATCCTTTGGTAGTTTCCCCCAAAAGGTGGAAACAAGAAGCCAAAGAAGGGTGTTCGTGGTTATTCAGTCGAACCACCCAAGCTGACTCGCCCACGAGGTTGTTAGCATGGAAACTTCACCTCTATATTTTTAAAAAAATCCAAAAATAGCTTGGCGCAAGTAGCTCACTGGAACAGAGTGCCAATGGGCGCGAGGCTCAGTGTTAATCTCCCTCATTGGCGTGAGGCCATAACGATCTGCCAACGCCAACCAAAAAACCTGTGTTTTTGCTTATCTGCTCTGGAAATTGTCAACAAAGAAAGTGTTGTCCTCAAGGCAAGGGATGCAATGATGCTTGTTGCAAGGCATGACACTTCATATAAGTCACAAAAACAGTCCTCCAATGTGCGGGACGGGAAATGCAAGGACGGTGACAAAATGTTGTGTAATAGATGCCCCCTAAAGCAGGAGGTCCGAGAGAGAGGGAGGGGTGAAATGCTTTATGAGAACACATTTGAACCAAACACCGATGTCGGAAAACCTTCAAGTACAAATACAACTGATATTGCCGAAACATGAACTTGTGGCATGGGCACAACCATCCATAATAGAGTACATAAAAATTGAGATCTAGCGTATGGACAAAGCCATCCAGCAATAAGGATCAACAAATAGACTCAGGTATGGTCGCAGCCATCTAATCAAAAGAGTCATGAATATCGTCATGATAAACCACAATATCTCGCAGCCTAGATCTTGTTAGACAAAACCCAGGTTCTTACACTCCATCTCGACCTGAACAAGTACAAATTCAAGCATGAGAATATGTGAGATGAAGTCGAACATGCAAGAAAGTTACCTGATTACCAGCGAATGATGAAAGTTGTTAACAAGCACGAGAGAAACCACCAATAATGAAAATGGATCTCAAGGTACAATAGGTACAATCCACGAAATGAAAACAGTGATCTGGCTTCGAACACCCGCAGAATCACTCGATCGAAGGCCAATGATGTGGACCTGTCGTCGAATAAGAAGAACTTTCCATTAAGGCATGCAAGCTCCAAGGTACCGGAAGGGATTCTCTAGATCAACTTCCTGGATAATGAGCTGAAGTCGACAGGAAGTGACCCGGTCGAAGTAGGGCCATAATGTGTCCCTCATCGTCGACACGAGACAGAGGAACATGATGATAGTGAATTAGGATCAGAGGGAGGTTGAAAACTGCAAAGGAAAACTTCTCTTGAACATATCAACGACACGACTCTGGATTTGGCAGTATTTGACATCAAGGGATCTGAGGTCATGATGACATGGAAAAGAGAAAATGAGAGGTCAAAACAGATTACCCAAACCCATGGAGGAAAAAATGATGAAATGAGATGTTCCCAACCCAACACGAATGGATATGAGTGTCATGTTCAAGAATGACATACTGCCAACACAACTAAAAACTGGTTCCATTTTCCCCCACCATTTCTAGCGAGTACCCCAATTATTTAAAAAAAAAAAGCTTGAAGGGGATAGCATATGCTTGTCACGTAAGTTTTCCCTTCGGAAAAATCCATCCTAGTACATTTTACGAGCCCTAGGAAGGAGGAACTCGAGGACGTCATGGTGACAATTTCCGATGTCATCAAGGTTTAAGGAGTCTGACAAAGGAAGAACTCGGCATCTTTTAATGTTTAGAGAGTTTGAAAAGAAGCATAAAAGAAAATTCCAGTAGATCCCTTTTCGTAAATAGTCCCTCGAATCTGAAAAGGTAGAAAACGATGTCTGAGAGAACCTCTTAGTTGCAATAGGCTAAGGTATTCCTTTTTCGTAAATAATCTATCCCAACCGGAAAAAGAGGTAAACGTATACCGCGTAGATATCCTTTCGCTACCATTTAACGAGTTCAAAATGATAAGACTCTCGGAAATGTTTTTAGTTTTAGATACTCATAAAAGAGCTAAAATATGACTCCAATAGTGACTTTTTCATGTTTTTACAAGGTCTGAAAAATTATAAAATACAACTCGTTACTTCATCGTCGTTATGTTAAAAATATGTCGTTGCACAAGAGGCGCACGTAAAACCCCTTTCTTGAAATAACATAGCGAAATAATCGAAAAACATGTCTTAAAACCCAATTAGGGTTTTGAAAAGTTATAAAATGCCAAAAATGGTAAAAAATAATTACTTTTCACTTTTACCTCTTATGGAGCAATAGTTACCCTTTTTACACTGTGATTTTACAGCGGCGATAGCAGGCAATCCGGAAGACCAATCTCGAATTCGTCAGTTCCAAGCAAGAGCTAACGTCCTTCCCTGCATTTTCATTTCTTTTTCATTACCTGAAACCCCAATTTTATGTGTTTATGAGGGATTTGGAAAAAATTTCGATGCGGGGGTTGGCGCGGGTATCAGGCACAGACTCACACCAATCGACCAAAATTTTGAACTGGGGTGCACTCAATGCCGTGAATGTTTCTAAAATAGTCGCACCAATTGCAGCGCACAATTTCAGTATGAAAAATGCAGACAACCACGCCCATTTTATCCAACAAAAAGCTTTGAATTCAATCAATGACAGTCATACGAATGTCTTTGCAAGTGTGAAGCGGAAAAATGGCGATAGAATGGAAGGAACGAGAACACAGTGAAGAAGACGAACTTGCCATGGAAAATGAAAGATGCATGGAAGCTCTTAGAGAATGTTGGCTCAAGAAATTCTTCATGATACCATGCCTCAGAGCTCAACTTGAGCTATTGCAATACTTGATCAATGTCTGGGACGTTGATCAGGAAAAGTTCATTATTCATGATCAAGAACTCGAGATTGAATTTTCAAAAGTTTATTTCATAACAGGGTTGTCGCGGAGAGGGGAAATACCATTCCTGACCAGTACCTGGTCCACAATGGAGAACATGAGTATGGTGATCAACAGGGTGTTTCCAGGGTCAAGGAAAGGATCTGGAAGCGAAAAAGTGGATATCCAAAATATTTCGGACTTGGCACTGAAGGTAGTGCTACACACCATCACACGAGTTGCAGGATCGCAAGCACTGCACAAAGCCACGAAGACATAACTACTTCTTTTTGTCGATTGCATGACACTGATCCTGTACAACTGGGCAGAGGCAGTGACAATCAACATGAAGCATCAACTAACAAAGTGCAAGAAAGCCAAACTGAAGAAGTTTGGTTACAGGTCTATTCTGGTATCGTTCATCCTGGAACGAATACCAATTTTTCAGCGTTAGGAGGTAATAGTCATGACACCACCAGCACAGGAGCCACGAATGGCATGTTGGGCAGCTCTGATGCCAAGGTCAAGGGGCGGTCAACAGATGTCCTAGAGACCAGAGTTCTTTGAGTGGTTTCGCTGACAGCTAATATTCGTGGAGGATTGGCCCTACTCTGGCACAGATTTCACCGGTGATGCAGATCTCCCACTCCCAGAAGGAGAGGATTGGGATGAAGTACTTGGTAAGACTCATTTTTTATTTTCATGAGTATTATGATTTTTTTTGTTATGCATGTTCTGACATTAAATCCATGTAATTGCAGATGTTGGCCAAGAGAGACCTGCAGGTATGTCCTTGATAGCGAGGCGGATTCCTCGCGACTTTTATGTTTCCCCTCATGGTGAGGGAGGCGAGGAGGAGGAAATCATACGCAACTTGGAGGGAATCTCCCCTGGGATCCCGGATTATGTGCGATTTGATGATGTCCTTCATGCATACCATAGACACACTACAAGGGTGTCAAACCGAGTTCACCGCTTGCTGAGGCAGCTTGTATGGGCAATGACATGCTATCATGAGCGTCATGTCGAGTAGACACCTAGGTTTTATTTCCACATATTTTTGAGAGAAGTGATGTCTCAGGATGTAACAGGAACACACATATTTTTTGAACTTTATGATGCACACTGATGCAAACATTCGATATATATATATATATATATATATATATATATATATATATATATATATATATATATATATATACTTCTATTTTCCTATATGGATCTTTTCATGTGATGATGACTTACAAATTACGCAAATGTCTATCTAATACAATGTTAGCCACTGTATTAGTTAATGCATTCATTTGCCTTGGAATATGTTGATATGTAATGTAATCAAAATGTCTTTCCAACAAACGAACACGTAAATACAACCTTAAAATGTGAGGGTTTCTAACTGAATAATGTCCATTAAGTTGAAGAACGACAAGCTGTGAGTCTATATTTACAACCAATGCACGAATTTCGAGGAGAATTTCCTCAGTTGATAGTTCAATAATAGCACTATACTCAACGACATTGTTTGTAATTCATCCTAGACAGATACCTTGAAGGTCTATCAACTCACCTGTAGGATCATAAATCACCCAGGTTGGTGAAGACAGGTTCTGGGTACTGTGGGAAGCACCATTCGCGAAACCGACATAAGGGGTAATAGACATCTCCACAATAAGCAACGACCCAATAAGCAGGAAAACGCTCGCAAAGCACACCAAGCCAAAAATGTACAAAAATAAAAAGAACACATATGTACAAATGACTCATGCATAATATTTTTTAAGATACAACCCATTTCTGGGTTGATCCAGAGGATGACCTTCGTAATCAATAAGCTCATAGGCCCCATTCCACAAAACACGTTTAACAATGTAGGGCCCATGCCATATGGGTTGAAATTTTCCTACCCCCAGCTTATCATGAGCTTGGTCGTACAAGAGGACGAGGTCTCCTTCTATGAAGGAACGAGGAGAAACCGACTGGTCAAAATGAGCTTTGACCTGCATTTTTTGTGCTTCAATGACCAAAGCAGCAAAGCGGCGAGTTTCATCCAGCCTTTCTAAGTAGAAAATATGCTCTTCTTCTGGTGAAGTATTTGGCAGCAAATCAACAGCTATCTTGAGTGAAGGGATTTCACATTCAATCGGAAGGGAAGCTTCCAGACCTTAAACAAGCTGAAATGGAGTAAATCCGGTCGCATCCTTCACTGAGGTTCGATATGCCCAAAGAGCCAAAAATAACATGAGATGCCATTTTGATTTGTGCATCCCAATTTTACGTTGAATCATGGTGACAAGAAATTTATTCACGGCTTCAACGTGGCCATTGGCTTGAGGATAGTATGGCATTGAGCTGTCGTGACGCAGACACAACTTGTGTAATATCCCAAAATGGGATCTGCTAGCAAGGCATGACTGGAAAACGCATTTTCCAGGAATGGCTACTACAGGATTTGAAAACAAGACCTGGATCCCTTATATCAATGTATATAAGACCAAAATCCAATAGGAGGCTCAAAGGAAATCCTTCTAATTGGGTTAAACAGGTCTCCCACACCTAGTTTCCTGTGGAAAAATGCCCGATGAAGGGACTGCAACAATGTATGAACATACAATGGAATATCAGCGTTATTTTATAGCCCATAAAACATGAATATCTGAATGGCCAACAAATGATGTTATAGTAGTAAAGAAAGTAGAAATCCTTGAGGAAACAATCTCTCAAGTTAGGCAATGCAAGCCTCAACAATACACGTACAAGGAAATGAAGAATACTGCTACATATGTGAAACCCCGGGCTATGACAGCGCAGTTTATAGGAGACACTGCAACATAATAATAGATAGTACAATGATATTACAATATCAGCTCAAGAAATGTGGGGGAGCAAGCTCTCAACCTCTGAAAACAATGGTACAAGAATCCTTAAAAGGATTGGCTGAAATATATGCACAAATGGAAAATCTACAAAAATGTCGGAGTTGCTAGGTAGCAGCTGCAACTCATAAAATAGCTAGAGATGGCTGAAGATGATGCAAAATCTGAAATATACCTACTGCAATAGATCTTTCAAGTGATAGGCTGATCCTAACACTGAATATGTTACCCTCCCAAATAGTGGTGCAAACCCCCACTATAGATACTCACTGAAATAACGCAGTCTAGAGAAGGGACTGCGCTGTTGGTGATGGGAGATGCTTGGCCTGATGCCAAGATATGCAAATCAGCTTTGAAACCTTCCTCGCTCACCTTCTTGAGGAATAGAAGCTCCCTCCTTCGAAATATGAGCCAAGGAATGGTGTTGTGGAACCTTCCACTGCAACATCTTGCAACACTACGTTATACTTCAGCAGAAATAACGTAGTGACTGAAGGAAGTGGCTTTGGCCTTGAGCCTAGATGTGCAGAAATGAAGTGCAATCCTTCAAGAGGCCTCTCAAGAAGGAGAGGAAATCCTAAATAGGAATCCATCGTGCTAAACAGCATTGCAACTCATTTGAACAGTCGGAGACTGCAAATAGTCTACTAGACCAAAGTCAAATACTCAAACATGTCTCTCTATGGCTTCCTCTTCCTCCTTTTATGCAAGTGAATTTCTCTTTGCCCTAGACCCCACACATTAGGTTTTCTTCCACAAGTTATCTTCCTCCCTCTCAAACTATGTTGTCTTCCCAAGCAATCCACACCCTCTTAGGCAGCACTATTGACTTGGTCAAACTTGACATTGTCCTCATGAATTTGCCCCTTTTCACACTGGAAGGTGAAAAATAAAGCTGCTCCATTGATCCCTTTCACACTATGAGGGGTTTTATTCCTACTCATGGGTCTCTTCACCCATTTTATTCACCTCCTAGATGGCATGAGAAAAATTAATGTTCAAATTAGCTTCATGCTAATTTTGGAACATTACATTCCTCCCCTCTCAAATATTGCTTGTCCTCAAGCAAGTGCAAGGATAGAACTGAGTTATTTCTCCTCCTCTCCCTGTAGCATCCATGTATGATGATCTCCTCCAAGTAAAGAGATGCTATCTCATCAATAAAGTCCCCACATTGCTCCTCCTCGGCATGCAAGTCAGCTATCAAGCTATCATCATGTAAAGGTGAAATACTCAAGAGGATAGAAAAGTGATGTCGAGAGGTCTCCTTTAGGAATAAGATCTGAAATCTAATGGGAATTATCTCTCCCATATGGATCCTCCATTCCCAAGTTATTAGCCATGCAAAATGAGTCACCTTCTAGCTAGGAAACTCTTTGAAAATTGTCCTCCACCTTTGGCTCCGGCAAAGTAGGTGGGATGAAAATCTGCATATGGTAGACAATGTAGCCTACCCCACGTTCTCCACCTCTCCACTTATGATAATTTTAGAGTGTTGGCTGATATTAGGCTGCAATAAGGTTGCCCTCAAGTGGAAATATGAGGACTAGATCTCCAAATATCTCTCCTCCCACGCTGCAAATCATGTTGGCCCAAATATCTCCATATATGATGATGATTTCCCACTCATCACATGGTATCACATCCATCATATGGCTCACCGCATAAGAAAACAAATGTGTTGCTCTAGTGGCCATACCATCTCCCATGCTCCCCTTAGAACATGTAGTGCAAAAAGTGTGGGGAATTCCTACCTCAAAGGACACATCCATCCCATGTGTCTCTCTCCCAAACATGCTCCTCATAAAGACAACAATAATAGAACCATAGGGAGCAAAAATGAGAATCATGCTTGCTTCCATATGTAATAAATAATAAGGACAATGGTCCCTCAAGTGCAACCAACACAGCTTGACTCTCAACTACAATAGAGAATGATAAAATGAGTGGCTTCTCAACCACTTGCCTGTTGCTCCAATGTCCTCATAAGTATGGAGGAAGTGAATAATGCACAGTGTAAAGTGAGCATGTCCTACATAGTACACCTCTTCCCCAAGTCCTCCTAGGGAATGGCCACCAATCATGCTTATGGCCTCAAGTAGACCATGAAGCTCAAAAGAGAGAATTCTCCTCCTTGGAGCAACATCCTACACATATATGGTTAAGGGATATATACATACATCATATAAATAATCATGTAAACAATCAACACCCTTACCATATGTTATGCTCATACAAAGGGAGTGGCTCATAAATGAGTCTCCTCTCATCCTCAAAGAGAAAATAGGTAGTTGTGCTAACTCTTCCAAAGATTTAAGTCTCTCCTCCATATCCACATGATCCATGCATCTCCTCATATGCTGATATATCTCCTCCTCAAATCCTTCCCAAAAATGCGCCTCCATGATGGTGTGGTATGCTCTCATAGAATGTGTGGCTGAAAAGGAAATCCACATGTGCTTCTTTTAGAAACTTCTCCTTGAGCTTGGAAGCTCCATATAAGAATATCCTACCATGATAGTAGATGACCCCATCTCTGACTGAATACTCCTCCACATGCAACTGGCCATCCAATATCCTACAAGCATGAAGATCCTTGGAATACTCCACCAACAGCTGGGAGCTCCAATATGGATCTATCCTCCATAGTGACAGCGCTGATGAACTATCATGAAGAACACCTGTCATATGGTTTCCCTCTTCTTTCACATCTCCCATGTCAAATATGCAAGTTGGAAGGCTGCTATCCTTCCCCTGTTGCTTCTACCACAGTGCAGAATCTGAAATGGAAGTGGGTAATGATGATGTTGAGAGAATTCTCCCACTCTCCTTGAGTCTACCCAACACTCCCAGCACTGTATCAAGCTCTCCCAAGGTCCCCACTCCTCTGAAATCAATGAGTGGTGCCTCAACTGGTGAAGCATCCATCCTCCTCTGCTGATCCAGTGGCCTCCTTGGTGAAATGTCTCCATGCAATAAGACATCATCATCAAGATATGACTGCATATATGAATGGAAAAATCTACCCATGCCCTCACTGCGTAATCCAGTCTCCCTCCTAGGTGTAACAACCTCTAGAAATGGATAGGTATGTGTACTCCTCATCTCATGTTGTTGATTCTTCTCCCTACCTCCTCCTTGTGTCTCCATGGTTCCACACCTCCTCAAAAATGGCACATGACTTGTGCTTTGATCTCCACACATGAGATCCTGGGGACTTACTTACAAAGATGCAAGAATCCCTCTACTTGGAGCAAGAGCTCCTCCTTCCTCTGCATGAGGCACTATATGATCTCTAGATGAGACAGTGTTTTTGCCCTTAATCTCTGCAACATGAATGGGAAACCTCCCAATGATTGGATCCCTCTTTGAAAAAGATATCTCCATGCTCCCTTGCTCAAAGGTGTGAGATGAAAGACTTTCTTCCGGCAAGGTATGCTACAAGTTTTCAGTCTCCTCCATGGTTTTCGGAAGTGGAATTGTGTTTTTATGCAAGGGTTTTGTTTGAATTCCCTTGTTTGGCTCCCCCATGTGTGTCTCATGAATCCTCCTACCAAATCTCTTCACTAAGGCCCTAGTGAAACTTGCATAAGATGCAGTGTTTACATTTTTCAAAGAAAAGGATTCAAAGATCCACCAAGCATAGGCCTTACCTCTCATATGTAGCACTGCAACTTTGATGGCTTCATCTTCAGGAATTTGGTGCTGCTGCAAGAAGGTATCTAACTCTTCCACCCAAGCCTTAGCTGAACATGTAGGTGAACCTTCAAAGGTAGATAGAAGAAATCTATCTTGTTGCTCTCTTCCCTTCATCTTGATCTTGCAAAACTCTGAAAAACTTAGATGATCTCGGAATTTCTGAGTTTGAGACTCATACTCCTTCAAGAAATCACTAAGAGTTTCCCACCTAGCAACCTCTTCTCCTCTTTCCATCTCTCTCCTAGCAATCCTGGGCATGTGACTGCACTGTGCATCATAGGGTGTGGCTGCATGCTCACACTCCCCATATGGAAATCTGGAGTTTGCTTTAGATTCAAAATCTTTTGGAGATTCTTCATACATCTCCCTCCTTATATTCTTGAAATATTCATGAATATTGTGTACAGCTTTAGGAAGAAGCTTTGTAAGCCTATCCCCTTTTTCCTCTCTAAACGATGGAGTCTTTTTCCTGCTCATTTCTCTGTTCCCTTCTCGTTGAGAATAGGAAGTGCAGGGTCCTCCCTCTTCTATCTGCTTATCCTCCTTGGGGATTTTCTTCATGGATCTAAAATGTGATAAGATAAAGCCCATCCTCTTCAATCTTCTAATCTCTTTGGCTAAGACTCACAGGCTGAGTGAATATTGTAGCTCCGATACCACTGTAATATCCCAAAATGGGATCTGCTAGCAAGGCATGACTAGAAAACGCATTTTCCAGGAATGGATGCTACAGGATTTGAAACCAAGACCTGGATACCTTATATCAATGTATCTAAGACCAAAATCCAAGAGGAGGCTCAAAATAAATCCTTCTAGGTGGGTTAAACAGGTCTCCCACACCTAGTTGCCTTTGGAAAAATGCCTGATGAAGGGACTGCAACAATGTATGAACATACAATGGAATTTCAGCATTATTTTATAGCCTAGAACACATGAAGATCTGAATATCCAAAAAATGATGTTATAGCAGTAAATAAAATACATATCCTTGAGGAAACAATCACTCAAGTTAGGCAATGCAAGCCTCAACAATACATGTACAAGGAAATGAAGAATATTGCTACACATGTGAAACCCCAGGCTATCAAATGACCAATTAAGAACAATTACAGAGTCATTTGAATACTGAATTACCAATTCAAGCCCTATTTAAAGCCTATTTATGACCTATCTAAAGCCCTATTTTTAGTTTCTCACCAGCTTTCAAGCCCTATTAATGTTATACGAGATATAAAGATACAAGCTAGAAAGGTGTGTCATTGGCCAGAGAATTACGCTTATGGTACTCTTTTTGGGTAAACCACTGACATTGCTACATATTAAGTAGTATCAGCATGGATACATCAGTAGAAATTAGTATAGATGCCTCGCGGTCTCATTGCCCATTTTAGGGAAGAACAACTTGCATTGAAGCTACTTCAAACAACCATGCATTTATCTGAAACGCTCTCATTGGTAGCTGCTTTTCTATCTGGGTTACTAGAAGGATGCTTCAATTTCCATTGGAACTTAAGTTACTAATTACCACCTGAGTTGAATATTCATTTACACCTCATTAGGCCATATTTGGATTGCACTTAACCTAGTACTTAATCAGATACTTACTGATGAGGAGGGTCCATTGCAACTCTAATTTTTTTATAAACTCACCAAAGAACTACATGGCACTGCACACACTTTCACTTTCAGGATGGAGGATGTATAAATAGATACGCTCTCCTCTGCACTAATCCAGGTAATATACTAATATTACAGAATAGTACACTACCATGGATACCATCACTCGGGCTACCACCTACTAGCAGACTACTTTCATAAATATTTACACATTACCGATAATTACCTATGTATGCCTACCATAAGGCCCCACCCACGGAAAACTTCCATTTCCAAAGCACACTAAGGGGTGATCCAAAAAATTCCAACTATTGGGCGCTAGGCTCAAAGGCTTTTATCCACCCGCATCCACCAATGCCAATCCCCATGACCAGACCACAATACCTTTAGGATTTAGCACATTAGGAGTTTGCACATAATGATTTGGCACTGGATCTTAAGCCCCAAGATCCTCATAATAATATGGCTGATTGATGACCTAATTTCCATACGATCCATTTTCTAATTAATACACAAATTTTGGATGTGTCCAGGTTATTTCCTATAGAATCATCTTTTCTCTTTCGTAACCTTCGCTAGAAGAGATAATAGAGCTAGGGATATTTCGGTTATAGGGATATTTATGCAACTATTCCATTCATGCATTCGGACAGGAAAGAAAGATGCACGAGGAATGCTCACCTAATACATGTTATTTATGGGAAGATGGTAGGACTGAAGCTTCGTTATCTAACACTGGGTTACCATTAACCGGGAGCTTTTTTACTCCCTTGGTTACTCATACAAAAAGCTTAGTTACTCCCTTCATTTTATTTTTTCTAGCACTTTGTTTATGGTCCTTCCTTCCATCCGACGAGAGAAAGGGATATATTTCTTTATGAACTGATGGCAGGAAGGCATAGCCAGACCTACATATAGACTTTTCTATTTCTTTTTTGATCATGAGTCCCCCTACATATAGAATTTTATAATTATTTATTGATGATGAGTCCCCACATTACCTTGAAAGAAGAAGACAAGGAAAATACTTGAGGAAGACCCCAGGCCAAGTTCAAGTCTCCATATTTGTCATCCATAAAGAGGAAAAGGGATGAAAGAGAACCTTTATGGATCAAAGTCACTTTGAAGGGTGAAAATGAAAATACAACACATTTCATGCCAATTTCAGCGGTTTTTCACTAATTGATCTATGTCGCTCAGTGTCGCCAACAGAAATCAAGGAAGCTTGCTTCTTGATTTATTCCTAGTCCTATTTCAGCTAGAGGAAAGACAACAGGTTTCTAGGTTATACAACGAGTTATAAAAAGAACAATAATTACAAAAGAAAGTTTGGGGTAAGCATGAGGTCTTACTCCTTGAAAGGCAGTTTTGGGTAAGTGCCCTACTCCTTGACTTGCTAGAATGGTGTTTCTCTCCTTGCATCACGCGAGAGAATGAGTTTTTATCTCTACAACCATAGAATTCATAGGCTTTAGGAAGGTTTGGGCCAAGAAAATACTACTTGGAACCTGAACCCGCCTATTACTACTTGGAACCCTCATCTGCTACAGAGGTGGGAGATCGGGCAAAAAACACGTTTCCCCATTATCATCGGATTTCATCTTCAAGGAAATTTATTTAGACAATATAGACCCAGAAAAGAGTGCCAAACTACATATAATATAAGAGTAGATATCATATGTCCCTTAGGGAAAGTGACAACAATATAACCAGATAATATCCTTACTAAGGAAAGGTCTTTTAGGAATGAGGGGTCTCTAGGAGGGAAAGGCCTTTACTAAATAAAGTATCATAATGCAAGGTTTCTTAACCATTAAGAAATAATATTACCATTAATCAATGACAGGCATCGGTAGACGGGCATAAGAAAAGAGGCTTGTAAATAGGGGTTGTTCATGAGGCATGGTGAGCAAAGACCTTCATTATTGACCTTGCCAGCTAGCCAGTGAAATACCTTCATTGTTTCCCAGCCCTTTTTCCTAGCCTGTCCCTCCTGAATTTAGCCATTCCCCCAAGAATACATTTGCTTCCTTATCCTCTAGATTTTATGCCTTATCCCATCCAAAATTTCCCTATTTTATAGAGGGGAAATAGAGTATCAAATATTGAAATATTTTATTTTCATATTTGAATAGGGCTCCTTTTCATTTTCTTTCAAAGGTAGGTGGGTTATATCTTGGTTAACTCGAAAAATAAAAGGGTTAGGATCATATTTGTAGGGTTTATTCTGGCCAAGGGTTGATCCCATGCCCTTTTTTGAAGGGATCTTCTAGCGATTTTCTAGGACCGGCTCACGAACTTGACTCGATATTGTATAATGGGAGGGGGGGAAGGCTAAAGGACATTGGTGTCTGTCAGTATTGGATCCTGAAGGTAATGGGATGTAACAATCGCCTATCATTAATGGCAACCAGTATGTAAGTAAGTAATTCAATTCATAGGGATTTGTATTCATTGGTAAGGCTGATGAGATTCTTGCATTAAGGAAGGATTATTCATTTTCCATTATTCATTGGCTTTTAGGAATTTGATGTAAGAAATCATTAATTAAGGAGGCGCCATTCAACTATCCTTAATGGCAGGCATGTTGGAGCATTAAGGAAGGATAGTCGGAAATATAACCCCATTATGAACCATGCCATGTGGAAGTGGATAATAAATAGACAAGAGAAAAGCCAAATGTGGACTTCCTTATAGATAAAACCACTCTTCCTATCCCCACAACATTGATTGCTAGCGTCGTATTGCATTGCAACGGCTATTGAGCCCCCACTCTGATTCAACGAGGTGATGTGACCAGCGCCTGCCCTTCCCTATCATGACCATGTTCCAACATGGCCTTTCATGCATGCCACCGCTTGCTCGCCATTTCAAGGTGTCGATAGGCATTTGATGAAAGGTGTGTGCACCTCAGAAAGAGCACTAGGATAGGTCTCATTATATCAGAACTATTATTATACCTATATATTATTATGGCTAGACTATACTTTATACCTATGCATATCCCCTTTACTAATGAGCTAATATATGCCTATATCCAGTTGTGATTGATAGATAAGGTAGTTTATTAGCAATTTTGTAGTGAAACTACTGATAAAATTGATAAGGATGGCTCACAAAATATCAAAGTTGAGGATCAAAAGGGAGGAGAAGATCCCTTCCCTAAAAAGACAGGTGCCCGCTCATGCCCGACCAAAGGTTGGATCGCTTGACCTAATAATTATGAGTTCCTAGTGTAGTGTGTGTGCCCGCCCACCCGAAGTAAGGGTAAAACAAGGTGGTCTCTTTTCCGCATCGTAATTACATATATAAAATTGTAGTTCCTCAAATCAATAAAATCCATCCTTGTTAGTGATGTAGCTTTAATAGCATATCAAATTCTTAGCAAATGAAATCTTCTTCAAGTTGACTTGAAGTGTTTGTGTTTTCAAGTTGGACAATACAACTTGGACGTTTGCAAGTGCTCCTTTGATTTTTTGTTGTAGATATGTCATCAAGATAGACAATGACAAAGTTATGTAGGTATGGCTAGAGTGGCTTATTGATCAGCTTCAATGCAAAGCTTTGATTTTATTAGTGAGTTTAAATGGCATCAACATCCATTCATACAATCCATAGTGAGTATTGAAATTTTTGTTGCAACAATATTCTTCCTTAACGTGTACTTGGTTGTAACTTGGCTTTAGATCAAGATTAGTAAAATACTTAGCCCCACAAAGTTGGTTGACTTAGTTTTCAATTCTATGGATTGGATAACTATTCTTGATCATAATTTTGTTTAGTGCTCTATAGTTTATGTAGATTCCCTACCATGCATCCTTTTTTGGTATAGAGTATTATGCATAATTGGTACATTTATTAACTTCAGATAGGTTTATCATATTATCTCACAGTTAAATAGATAAACTATTCATCACATAGTGCCACACTCTAAATTGAAATGATTGGTTCTCTCTACTTATAGATAAGATAATATAATTTTTTTAATGTACAACAAATGACCACAAAAGTGGTTCAATGGGATTGTTGAGTACAATAGTTTCAATACAATGTGGGAGCGCAAAAGTGACTCCTATATAAACCAAGGTGCATAATGTAATGTAAATCACTTATCTAAGCTAAAACCTAAAGACTAAACGCTAATAGATGAGAGCAGATCTGGAATCAAAATGTACAATGAGAGTCTATCCAAAATATTGAATACAAGTAATGTAAGCGTATAAAGGTCTTCTAGAGCTAGCTCCCCTAACATCTAAGGCCAAATGGAGGAAACACTGTATAGAAGACTTGAAATAAGTTTAGGACTTCCATAACCAACTAGATAGATAACATGGAAGCAATTTAGTATATCCATATGGACAGCACCTTTATAATTCACCCTAGTGATACCACTCAAACAATCACTTCCATCACAATTACCCCTTATCCATAACACATTATCACATTTCATAAAACTTTAAAACCCAAATACATTGCTACTACAAGGTATTCTAGTAGTGGAACACCCCCACCTCAATGGCATCTCCTAAAGGACAGAAAAATGTGTAGACAAGTAGCATGGAAGACTATTGCTTGTCCAGTTTAGTGCATTCTGTTGTCACAAAAATTAGCACCCCCTTAGTGCGAAAGACTCACTATTTTATAACCAAGGACAGGAAATTACTCGGAGTGGTATGGCTTTATAGTGAAGTTCAAATGCTGATCAAATGTTAAAATAAAGTGGGGATGGCAGGGGGCAAGCGTAAGAACCGCAATTTGTAAATCAAAACGTCTTCAGCGCACTTATGACCTCTAATGGTACAACACCCCATATCAGGGTGCGTCGTGGCAATACATGGCACGTAAATGGCCATATAATTGGTTTATACCTAACCCACGTAAGCTTCTAACTTCCCTGTCTCACCCCTGTAAAAGGGATAAATGAAATAAGAAAAGGTGGCGTAGATGCCCACCAGCTAGCGAGAAAATCCCACCAGCCCAAGAACTAGCAAGCCAAGTGTTAGCCATCTATAATTTATGTTATACCAAATGATGGCTAAATATTTTCTTAAACCTTCAAGAAGAAATATTCATGGAAAACTACTAGTTCTTGAAGCCTTCTTGGTGTCCTTTATCTTACAAATCATCTTCACTACTGTTTCCACAAGAAATTCTTCAAAGAAGCCCTGCTGACTCAAAAAGAAAACTGCCTTCAAAGCCATAATTTCCACCATTTTCACCTCCATTTCATTCCCCCATTTTACCATTCTTATCCCTTTTTTTATCAGTCCATTTCCCTCTGAAAATAGCCCATTTTATTTTTATCAACTCTTCATTTCCTTTGAAAAACCCCCTTAAACCATTATAAACACTCTTATTTGGTTTCAAAATACCTTTTCTAACCTATCGGAAGCCTCCAAAAGCTTAAAGTCCCTCTTTTTGGCTTATTCTCTTCCTATTTAAGAAATTTGGTTTTAAGCCCTCTTTGGGCGTAAGCCCTCTTCTCCTTTCCTCCATATAACCTGAGAGCCCGACCATCTACTAAGCCCTTGGCCCCTTTTCCCTTAAAAAACTCGGTCCTATCTACCTCCCACTGCACCGCATCTCCGCTCTTCCCTTAGCCCCTTTCCCTATACTCTATCCCATGCCATTTGCTTCTCCCAAACAGATCCCCGCCATTAAATCAAATAAATCCTACGGAAATCGTCTCTTCCCCCAAACATCCATCCTCGCCACCATAAATTGTTCTTTCGCCCCGCAATGGATCTAGGTTGTATATCTTCACGATCTAATGGCTCGCGCCAATTTCCTCCATTCCACCCGCGGGCACTTCTCGGTCCGCAGGTCAACCCTTTGGTGCCCCCGAAGTTGACCAGCCTAACTACGGGAGATCTTAGATCTACGGCTGAGATTTACTGCGGTGGCACAGGCCACAAAATCCCTCTGTACCCCCCATTCCCCACGCAATAGATCTCAACCGTAGATCTTGTAGATCTAACAGCTATCGCACTCCCCGCTTCTCCTCTTTCTCCCGCCGCACACTCCTGCTACCCGACAAAAGAAGCCATGTCACTCGCTAGCCCACTACCCACTATTCCGCTATCATCCAGTCCCTGCACGCCACCTGTCCTCCACTATCTCCTCGCCCGAGCATCTTCCTCCCATCACGCTCGCTTACCACCGTTGATATGCATCCCCACAGATTGGACAACTAATGCGCTCCAATCGCCCAAAGCCTCCAACGTGTAACTTTCACACGAAAACAGTGGTTTCGGTAGGGACACGCGTCATCCTCCGAACCATATCGCATTCGATTTGTGCAAAGCCACAAACCACTTGACCCCCACGCGAAAACCACTTTTCGTTTTGCAAAACCGCCTTTTCCTTTTTTCTCGCCAGATTTAAATTCAAACCTTGTTCTTCCTGGTTCTGTCATGGAATCCTCCTTTGTGCATTTTTCTTCCTCTGCAAATGCTCCACAACCATTCCTCGAGCCTCTGAAGCAGTTTTATAGCTCAAAGAGCAGGTTTTATTTAATAATTTTTTTTGTGTTGCAGGTTTTTAATGGCGGACCGAAGTCTGCAGGCCATCCCACAGTCACGATAAAGTGACAAAGGACCGAGGATGACGATCCTCAGGGGAAAATGACACAGAAAAGGGACCCACATGGTTAAAATTCTAGGTATAATTGATGTATCATGAACATCGGTTAAACAGTCAAAACCCTCCAACACAGCAAGAAACCCCTGCACAGAAAGACAAAGAAGATTAGTAAAAATGTGAAGAAACAAAGGACCGAAGACTTAATCATAGTAAATCAATGAAGAGACAGAGATCAGTCCTTTAAGTCTGAGATTAGAAAGCTAAAGGCCAAAAGATAAGGGATTAAGGGATAAACAAGTTGTTTTAATAGAAACAGTTGGATTAGACAAGAAGGACAATGAGGCAAATTAATTAAAAAGGCAAGTCAAGGCTAAAAAGCCTAAAGAGAAGTTTTATGATTAACTCAAGAAGACTTAGGCAAGGAGGCCTCGAATGAATCAAACAGAAGCAGTTATTCATCCAAAATATCTAACTGCCACCTATGACCTACTTTTTGTCCATAAAGGCAAATTGGCAGTTATTACACAGATAGAGGATATTTTAGGTTGTCAGGTATTCATTGTAAAAGACAGAGATAGGTTGTAAAGTCAAACTTTTCACCTACCTTTCCTTAGAAGTTAAGATAGAGTTATTGGCACAGAGAAGTAGTTGAACATCTTCCTACCTTATGCCTTGCATGGTTTTCAAGGCTAGGAATGCATTTACTCTATAATTAATAACATTTTGAGCCCTAAAAAGAGTTCCACCTCCTCATTCTTCTATAAATACTGTACGAGGAGCTCTTTGTTAGGGGTTGGTTGTTGGCATTCAAACTCTTTGAAGTTGTACATAGTCTGGCTAAAGATTAAGAAGAAATTGAAGTATTGGAAGAATGATGATGTTTTGACATGTTTTGTTAATAAGAAGGCTCTATCATTGGATCCCTAAGCCGGATGTTGGTGGTGTATTCTAATATGTTAATTGTTATTCCCTGTTTTCCATTTTGTTCCATCATTCTATACTTACAGTAGAGTAAAAATTTTAGGCTAAGAAATGTCTCCTAGAAGCACCTTAGACTTGTTTGCTCTTCACTGTCTTTATGTTTTCATCTGCTGAAGGTTTTATTGAGTAGTTTGATTGATTTTCAACCCTTCAGCTTGTTTATTTCAGAAATAGTTCGAAGACTTGGTCTCAAGAATGATTTATGGTTTTCCCTGCTTACTTACTACCACTTGAAAACTGTTTTTGAAGTCCCCCTTTAAAGTACCATTGTTTACAGTCTACCAAAGAGGTCTATTTTGATCATACCCTTTGTTCTTGCTGAGATAATTTTTTTGAAGGTCTTTATAATTGTAATCTTAGATGTCTAGGAGTTCCCTCTTCTATGAATGCAATTATTTGTGAATCTTGAATCTTTTCTTATCCTTGAAGGTGAAACCTTTGCATGAAATAGAGTGTTCCTTGACTCCTAGATTTCATTTGAAAAGTTTGTTTTGGAGTTATTATTTGCTGAAGTGTGGTTTCTAGAATTTATGGTTACCCCTGTCTATGGAATGCCTCTTCATGTTCAGATAATGTTTTAAGTCCCTTTGTTGAGAAGTACATATAATTAAGGATTCTTAACTGCCCTTAGTTCTACTTCTCCTTCTAAATCCTTAATGTCCATTTCATTTCATCCACCAAACCCAAGATCCACTGGCCAAGTTATATTTGCCCTTTGATATCCCATATCCATTGATTGAGCTTGTTATAACTTCTTCTTGACTACATTGTCCAATGGCTCTGATATTTCCCCTTTCTATCTATGTTTCCTAGATCTTTCATGTCCAATCAACCAAACCGAAACAAACAAACTTGCACTTAATAACTAGCCTAAAATCAACCCTTAAAAGAAATCAAGCTATATCCTTAAAAACATATTGAGAGATCCCTCTCTGAGACTAGGAGGGCTAGATCCTAGAGCTCTAAAGCTTGGTTTATATGTTGCCTTGTCATTTGGTTTGCAAATCAGCCAAATCATAGGACCCCAACATTTTGGCGATCACGGTGGGACCTCTGAGTACATAATAGCCTAGAAAGATCTTGTAGACTCACTAAGTCCTTCAATAACCATAGAAACTCAGAAAACACCAAAAAACATTTCAGAATGGTTTCATAATAAACATTGGTGGTGGACCATAGAATATTTTACCTCCAAAAGAGCTAAAAATTTCCACCTGGCGACTCCACTGGCCTCCAGTAGGCCTATTACTTTACCAGTCCTTGTAAACTCCCCTGGGAATGCATTGAGCAAACCCAATCATACTGTTGGTGGGAAACAAAGTTTAAATCTTCCACCTGGAGACTCCACAACCTCCAAAAGACCTAATGACTCCACTGGAATAAGACTCTGAACTGGTTGACAAGACACAGTGACCACTTTTTACAAACATGGATCCAAGTATAGAAAAAGAAGCTAAACTAGATACATTATTGGAAATAATGGAAAAAATGATGTACATACTTGATAAAATATTGGATAGGCATGAGGCTAATACATATGTTGATTATCCAGAACAACCCATGCTTTTTCCTGATCAAACACAAACTCAACCACTACAAGACATAAACAATAAACAAAATATGTATGATGAGCAAGATTACAGAGAAAATAATGAATAAGATTGTCAAGAAAGTCTTGACAGCATATCTTTATCTTGTATTGTGTTGTTAAGAGAACTTTACGACCAAAATGCAAATGCAAAAAGTGAGCAGTGCTTTAAGGAAACAATAAGCCTCCTAGGAAACACAGAACCTGAAATAAAAGAAAAATCAAGACCTATAGAGACTCTCCCTCTATGTTGTAACTCATTTCAAATTTTAAAAGGAGAATGGCATCCTGACAATATAACAGAAACAATTCATTAACCTCAAACTGACCATCACATAGATCAAGAAGAGTTGTTTGAGGGCGAAAAAGATCAAGAAATAGAAGAGAATCCTCAAAATTTCCCTGCAAGCACAAGTAAAGATCCCCTAGTAGAGGCTCAAGAAGATATCCAGCCTCAAAATCAGTCAACACAAGAGAAAGAGGACTGTTGTTTTTCTGTCCAAAGAAAAAAAAAAAAAATTTCTCTTTTAACAGAAGAAGAAATTGATTAGATATTAAATAAACAGCCAGCCCTCAAAACTTCATTTGAACAAAACACTTCTGCTCATCTAACTACTGAACCTTGTTGTCTTGAACCAAAAAATAAACTTGTAGATCAGCTTAAAGAAAAACAAACTGATAACCCAATATGCTTGACTGGTGAGATTGTTTATACTAATGATTTTCCAATTTTTGATCAGTCTAATGACGATGATGAACTTCAAGCGGAAACTAATCATGCAGGTCAACCAGCAGTTGATTGGTGTCATGAACTTCACTATCATCAACTTGAAATCAGCAATCAACCAATCCAATCCATCAGAAATAGCTTTCACATAATTGGGAGTCAGAAATCTATCAGTTGTGATGATGAGGTTGAGAAGAAAGAGGAATTTCTTGAGCAAGCTGAAGATAAGGAGCCTCCTCCTAAAAGGGTTGAGGTAATAAAAGATACCCTTGCTCAAAAATATGATGATTTCTTCACACAGTACAGTCCACTGAATCAAATCATACCAGGACTACGAGAGGACAACACTGCAATATATGATGATTCCTCCAGTTCATATGATAATGAAGATGAGGAAGAATTTCTTTCTCAAAAGAATCTTAAGCGCTATCCAGTGGAGGAAAAAGTAAGCCTGGTCGAAACCTATCTTCCAAATATTCATAACCAGACATTATTTCAAGATCCCTATGCTCATTTCTTTAAGATATTTGAAGAAGGGATAAAGGTTGTTAGAAGCAGTATATTAACAAAAGCAAGAAAAAATTTTAGCACTGCTGCTAAAGAACAAGGGAAATGGGAGTGGCCCTGTTTGTCCAGCATGCTCAAGGAGATGAGCAAAGACCAATCATGGAAACATTTACTTGATTGGCTATATTGGAAAAGGGAGTTCATCAACTAAATATATAAATTTTCCAAGTTAGATTAGGTTAGATAGGAATGCAATAAAGCTCAGCCTTTGAGCATTTAGCTAGTTTTTTGTTTTTACTTTGAAAGAAAATTGAAAAAAAAAATACAAAAACAATAGAAAAAGAGAAAAGAGGGAAGATATAAAAGAAGAAAGGTACAGCCCCATACCAAAAAAGAAAAGAAAATCTGAAAGTGTGCAAGCTTAAATGCCACTACTTTAAATGAACACTGTTATTTTGTAATACAGCCTAATCATGACCAGATAAATTTCAATTTACTGTTGATAGGTTAGTGAAGGAGATTTTCCAAACTGTTTAATCTTGGCTTATTCATAGAATAGATTAGGATAGAAGAAAAAATGGTTAAAACATGCACAAACTATGAACAGAGAATCAAAAGAAAAGATGGCTCTAACATGATAAAAACTTAAGCCAAAGAAAGAAAGACAGGCTGGTTCTAATATGCTAAAAAATTGAACCAATAAAAGAAGAAGAGGACAACTCAAAGGATCAAAATCAGAGCTGAAAAGAAGGGAAGGATGCTTACTTTTCTCAGATCTTAAGCCTTCACAGTTTTTTTTTAATTTTCTGCAAATAAAAGTCTATGTGCAGCTGGTTTCTTATGCCATAGACACTACAACAAATCAGACTGTTTAATCCTGGTTTGTTTGTGTTTAAATTTCTGTTTTAGAATATAGAGAATGGAGATCTGTCAAACAACTTAATCTTGACAGATAATAGATTAGGTAGAGAAGCTTTAGAGTCCAACTATTTAATCTGGACTCTTAGAAGAAATAAGGGTAGCATTAGATAGTTTTATCTTTCTGTTTTCAAAAATAAAATGTCAAAGAGTTTTCCAAGTCCAAGTGCACTCAAGAGAAGAAAAAATGCTAGGACAAGTAGGATTGGGTAGGTAGTGATGCTGCTTTGAATAATTTCATACACTGCAGATTGCTGAAATGTTATCAAATCCAAAGATAGCCAACAAAAGAAAGGAAATAAATTATGCCCAATGGATCAGGCACTGGTCTTCTGAAAGCCATAGATTGATAAACTGAGGTTCTGGACACCTGAAAAGCAAGCTGTCCTCCCCAAGTGGAGCCACTGTTAGCCATCTATAATTTATGTTATACCAAATGATGGCTAAATATGTTCTTAAGCCTTCAAGAAGCAATCTTCATGGAAAACTGCTAGTTCTTGAAGCCTTCTTGGTGTCTTTTATCTTACAAATCATCTTCACTACTATTTCCACAAGAAATCCTTCAAAGAAGCCCTGTTGACTCAAAAAGAAAACTACCTTCAAAGCCATAATTTCCACCATTTTCACCTCCATTTCATTCCCCCATTTTACCATTCTTATCCATGTTTTTATCATTCCATTTCCCTCTAAAAATAGCCCATTTTCCCTTTATCAACTCTTCATTTCCTCTGAAAAACCCCCTTAAACCATTATAAACACTCTTATTTGGTTTAAAAATACCTTTTCTAACCTATCGGAAGCTTCCAAAAGCTTAAAAACACTCTTTCTAGCTTATTCTCCGCCTATTTAAGAAATTAGGTTTTAAGCCCTCTTTGGGCTTAAGCCCTCTGCTCCTTTCCTCCATATAACCTGAGAGCCCGACCATCTGCTAAGCCCTTGGCCCCTTTTCCCTTAAAAACCCTATTCCTATCTACCACCCACCAGACCGCATCTCTACTCTTCTGTTAGCCCCTTTCCCTATACTGTATCCCGCGCCCTTTGTTTTCTCCCAAACAGATCCCCGCCGTTAAATCAAATAAATCCTACAACAATCGTCTTTTCCCCCAAACATCCATCCTCCCCACCATAACTTTTTCTTTCGCCCACACAACATATCTAGGCTGTAAATCTTCGCGATCTAATGGCTCGTGCCAATTTCCTTCATTCCACCTGCGGGCACTTCTCGGTCTGCAGGTCAACCCTTTAGTGCCCCCGCAGTTGACCAGCCTGACTACGAGAGATCTCAGATCTACGGTTGAGATTTAATGCGGAGGCACAGGCCGCAAAATCCCTCTGTACCCCCCAGCCCCCCTGCAATAGATCTCAACTGTAGATCTTGTAGATCTAACGGTTATCGCACTCCCCGCTTCTCCTCTTTCTCCCGATGCACACTCCCGCTACCTGACAAAAGAATCCACATCACTCGCTGGCCCACCGCCCACTATTCCGCTATCATCTAGTCCCTGCACGCCACCTGTCCTCCACTATCTCCTCGCCCGAGCATCTTCCTCCCATCGCGCTCGCTTACCACCGTTGATCTGCATCCCCGTAGATCAGACGGCTGACGTGCTCCAATCGCCCAAAGCCTCCAACACGCAACTTCCAAGCAAAAACAATGGTTTCGGTAGGGCCACGCGTCGTCCTCTGAACCATATCACGTTCAATTTGCGAAAAACAACAAACTGCTTGACCCCCGTGCGAAAACCATTTTTGGTTTCGCAAAACCGCCTTTTCCTTTTTGGCGCCAGATTTAAATTCAAACCTTGTTCTTCCTGGTTCTATCATGGAATCCTCCTTTGTGCATTTTTCTTCCTCTACAAACTCTCCACAACCATTCCCCGAGCCTCTAAAGCAGTTTTATCCCTCAAAGCGCAAGTTTTATTTAATAATTTGTTTGTGTTACAGGTTTTTAATGGCAGACCGAAGTCTGTAGGCCATCCCACAGTCACGATAAAGTGACAAAGGACCGAGGATGACAATCCTCAGGGAAAAATCACGCAGAAAAGCGACCCACAGTGTTAAAATTCCAGGTCTAATCGATGTATCATGAACATCAATTAAACAGTCAAAACCCTCCAGCGCAACAAGAAACCCCTGCACAGAAAGACAAAGAAGATCAGTAAAAATGTGAAGAAACAAAGGACCGAAGACTTAATCACAGTAAATGAATGAAGAGACAGAGATCAATCCTTTAAGTCTGAGATTATAAAGCTAAAGGCTGAAAGATAAAGGATTAAGGGATAAACAAGTTGTTTTAATAGAAACAGTCGGATTAGACAAGAAGGATAGTGAGGCAAATTAATTAAAAAGGAAAGTCAAGGCTAAAAATCCTAAAGAGCAGTTTTATGATTAACTCAAGAATACTTAGGCAAGAAGGCCTCGAATAAATCAAACAGAAGTAGTTATTCATCCAAAAGATCTAACTGCCACCTATGACCTACTTTCTATCCATAAAGGAAAATTGGCAGTTATTACATAGATAGAGGATATTTTAAGTTGTCAGGTAGTCATTGTAAAAGACAAAGATAGGCTGCAAATTCAAACTTTTCACCTACCTTTCCTTAGAATTTAAGATAGACTTATTAGCACAGAGAAGTAGTTGAACATCTTCCTACCTTATGCCTTGCATGGTTTTCAAGGCTAGGAATGCATTTACTCTTTAATTAATAACATTTTGAACCCTAAAAAGATTTCCACCTCCTCATTCTTCTATAAATACTCTATGAGGAGCTCTTTGGTAGGGGTTGGTTGCTGGCATCCGAACTCTTTGAAGTTGTACATAGTCTGGCTGAAGATTAAGAAGAAATTGAAGTATTGGAAGAATGATGATGTTTTGACATGTTTTGTTAATGAGAAGGCTCTATCATTGGATCCCTGAGCATGGTTGTTGGTGATGTATTATGTTGCGTAACCAGCTCCAAAAATAGAAGAAAAAAGATATCAACGCCTTAGAAATAAGCCACTTCGAGGGGGCAACCTCCAATACATTACATAAATGAACAATTCTTGGATGATACAATTTACAAAACCTCCTTTCTCTATATAGGAGTCCATGTGGCCATAATGTAATCCTAGTGGGCCACAATGTAATCCTAGCCGACCTAACAATAATAATTTAAGGGCGCAATAATAACAAAATGGGGGTTACAAGGGTACAATAATAACAATAAGGGGGTTACACTAACAATAATAAGGGACTATACTAGTAATATAGGGACCTAACATATTATAATCTATTAATTGTTATTCCCTGTTTTCCATTTTGTTCCATCATTCTATACTTACAGTAGAGTAAAAAATTTAGGCTAAGAAATGTCTCCTAGAAGCACCTTAGACCTATTTTCTCTTCACTGTCTTTATGTTTTCATCTGCTGAAGGTTTTATTGAGTAGTTTGACTGTTTTTCAACCCTTAAGCTTGTTTATTTTAGAAATAGTTCGAACAGTTGGTCTCAAGAATGATTTATGGTTTTCCCTGCTTACTTATTTCCACTTGAAAATTGTTTTTGAAGTCCCCCTTTAAAGGACCATTGTTTACAGTCTGCCAAAGAGGTATGTTTTGATCATACCCTTTGTTCTTGTTGAGATAATTGTTTTGAAGGTCTTTATAATTGTAATCTTAGATGTCTAGGAGTTCCCTCTTCTATGAATGCAGTTATTTGTGAATCTTGAATGTTTTATTATCCTTGAAGGTGAAACCTTTGGATGAAATAGAGTGTTCCTCGACTCCTAGATTTCATTTGAAAAGTTTGTCTTGGAATTATTATTTGCTGAAGTGTGGTTTCTAGAATTTATGGTTACCCCTGTCTATGGAATGCCTCTTCATGTTCAGATAATGTTTTAAGTCCTTTTTTTGAGAAGTAAATATAATCAAGGATTCTTAACTTCCCTTAGTTCTACTTCTCCTTCTAAATCCTTAATTTCCATTTCAATTTCATCCACCAAACCCAAGATCCACTGGCCAAGTTAGATTTTCCCTTTGATATCCCATATCCATTGATTGAGCTTGTTATAACTTCTTCTTGACTCCATTTCCCAATGGCTCTGATATTTCCCCTTTCTATCTATGTTTCCTAGATCATTCATGTCCAATCAACCAAACCCAAACAAACAAACTTGCACTTAATAACTAGCCTAAAATCAACCCTTAAAAGCAATCAAGCTATATCCTTATAAACATATTGAGATATCCCTCTCTAAGACTAGGAGAGCTAGATCCTAGAGCTCTAAATCTTGGTTTATATGTTGCCTTGTCATTTGGTTTACCAATCAGCCAAATCACAGGACCCCAACACTAAGTACCAGCGATTGGGTTGAATTGCTTAAATGGCCTTTATTCCTCGCCTTCTGTTGTCAGGAAAATAAGTGCACACTCGTATATCTCCTTGATTCTTAGTCACTAGAATAGGATTATAGGATACCCATTCAATCAGGGGAACTGGATAGATGAAGTCAGCTTGAAGCAGCTTAACTATTTATGCTTTTACAGTACTTTTTCCTCGGTGTTCATCAGCATTATGAAAGCAAGCAATTGATACCCTTTCTTAATATTAATAAGGGAACTCTCCTATAACAAGTAACCGTATCAACAATTCTAGCCTGCTTAGGAAGAGATGAAGAAAAAAATAATAATTAATAAATTAATTAAATTAAATTAAAAATAAAAATAAAAATCATTCAGTTTACTAAGACATGTATATTCTAGTTACAGACCCAGGCGCATAAGAGATAACTATCATCTCTCCTTCTCCAACATCAATTCCATTTTCATGCCTTCCCATTTTTCATCCGCCCACAAATAATAATAGGGGGGGATGAATTCTTATTATTAGTGAAGAAGGAGAGAATCTATCGGGAGTATAGCTATTACTAGGATCCAACTTCGCTTATGCCAGCTCGCATCGCCTATTGTGTAGGTAAATCCTCTCTGCGGAAAGAGACGATCCCTCTAGCCCTAGAGTGGGTCTAGCAATAAGGGAACAAGCTAATGTGTAGGTTCCTAGTTAACAAATGAAATAGGTTGGGATAAATTGTCCTACCTGTAGTCCAACGCGATTTTCGCAACTGTAGCAGTGGCAGCCTCTTGATCTCTGTCCCGACAAGTCGCGATCCTTCAGCAGTGGTACTCGGATGGCTGCACAAAGATCAAAGGACAAAGGCAACATACAAGACAATAATTGCATTCATAACTAGCTAATCAGTAAAGGAAGATTAAAAATATTACGTAAATAAACCATATCAACACAAGATGGGAACCATACATTAGTCATGTATATATAAATATAAATAAAGAGATTAAAACTGAAGCCTTGACATCGCAGCCTCCTTCAGTGGGTTCAATCGAAGCGCATCTCTAAGGTTTTTCGGGGAATTGGGATGAGGCAAGGACACAAGCCTAAGATATCTCTCGACAAAGGTCTCTTTCTCTGCTCTATCTCACCAACAAAATGTTCAGAAATTCCTCTTTAGCTATTCAGTTGTTCAGCTCGTGTATCAATGGGAGATAGGTTTAATTATAGAGGGAGAGGACGAGTTTGGGATCCCTACAATAGTGTAAGGGAGGCCTCATCCTTTGGGAGGTTCCCCCAAAAGGTGTAAACAAGAAGCCAAAGGAGGGTTTTCGTCGTTATTCAGTCAAACCACCCAAGCTGACTCGCCCACGAGGTTGTTAGCAAGGAAACTTCGCCTCTATGTTTAAAAAAAAATCCAAAAACATCTTGGTGCGGGTAGCTCACTGGAACAGAACACCAATGGGTGCGGGGCTCAGTGTTAATTTCCCTCATTGGCGCAAGGCCATAACGGTCTGCCAACGCCAACCAAAAAACCTGTGTTTTTGCTTATCTGCTCTGGAAATTGTCAACAGAGAAAGTGTTGTCCTCAAGGCAAGGGATGCAATGATGCTTGTTGCAAGGCATGACACTTCATATAAGTCACAAAAACGGTCCTCCAATGTGCAGGATGGGGATTGCAAGGACAGTGACAAAATGTTGTGTAACAATTTCCCCCTAAAGCATGAGGTCTGAGAGAGAGGGAGGGGTGAAATGATTTACGAGAACACGTTTGAACTAAACACCGATGTCGGAAAACCTGCAAGTACAAATACAACTGATATCGTTGATACATGAACATGTGGCATGGGTGCAGCCATTCATAACAGAGTACATAAAAATTTAGATCCGACGTATGGATGCAACCATCCAGCAACAAGGATCAACAAATAAACTCAGGTATAGTCACAGCCATCCAATCAAAAGAGTCATGCATATCGTCATGATAAACCACAATATCTCACAGCCTGGATCTTATCAGAAAAAACCCAGGGTCTTGCACTCCATCTCGACCTGAACAAGTACAAATTCAAGCATGCGAATATGTGAGATGAAGTCAAACATGCAAGAAACTCACCTGATTACCATCCAATGATGAAAGTAGTTAACAAGCACAAGAGAAACCACCAATAATGACAATGGATCTCAAGGTACAATAGGTACGATCCATGAAATGCGAACAGTGATCTGGCGTCGAACACCCGCAAAATCACTTGATCAAAGGCCAATGATGTGGACCTGTCGTCGAATGCGAAGAACTTGCCATTGAGGCATGCAAGCTCCAAGGTACCGGAAGGGAGTCTCTAGATCAACTTCCTGGATAATGAGTTGAAGTCGACAAGAAGTGACCCAGTCGAAGTAGGGCCATAATGTGTCCCTCATCGTTGAAACGAAACAGAGGAACATGATGATAGTGAATTAGGACCAAACACAGGATCGGAGGGAGGTTGAAAACTGCAAAGTAAAACTTCTCTTGAACATATCAACGACACAACTCTAGATTTGGCAGTATTTGACATCAAGGGATCTGAGGTCATGATGACGTGGAAAAGAGAAGATGAGAGGTCAAAACGTATTACCCAAACCCATGGAGGAAAAAATGACGAAATGAGATGTCCCCAACCCAACACAAATGGAGATGAGTGTCCTGTTCAAGAACGACATACTGCCAACACAACTAACAACTGGTTCCATTTTCCCCCACCATTTCTAGCGAGTACCCCAATTATTTTAAAAAAAAAAGCTTGAAGGGGATAGCATATGCTTTTCATGTGAGTTTTTCCTTCGGAAAAATCCATCCTAGTACATTTTACGAGCACTAGGAAGGAGGAACTCGAGGAAGTCATGGTGACAATTTCCGATGTCATCAGGGTTTAACGAGTCTGACAAAGGAAGAAATCAACATCTTTTCATGTTTAGAGAGTTTGAAAAGAAGCGGAATAGAGAACTGCAGTAGATCCCTTTTCGTAAATAGTCCCTCGAATCCAAAAAGGTAGAAAACAATGTTTGAGAGAACCTCTTAGTCGTGATAGGCTAAGGTATTCCTTTTTCGTAAATAATCTATCCTAACCCAAAAAAGGGGTAAACGTATACCGGGTAGATATCCTTTCGCTGCCATTTAATGAGTTCAAAACGATAAGACTCTCAGCAATATTTTTAGTTTTAGAGAGTTAGAAAAGAGCTGAAAGATGACTCCAATAGTGACCTTTTCATGTTTTTACCGAGTCTGAAAAAGTATAAAATACAACTCGTTACTTCATCGTCGTTACGTTAAAAATATGTTGCTGCACAAGAGGCGCACGTAAAACCCATTTCTCGAAATAACATACCGAAATAATCAAAAAACATGTCTTAAAACATAATTATGGTTTTGAAAAGTTATAAAATGCCAAAAATGGTAAAAAAATAATTACTTTTCACTTTTACCTCTTATGGAGCAATAGTTACCCTATTTACACTGTAATTTTTTGGCGGCGATAGCAAGCAATCCGGAAGACCAATCTTGAATCCGTCAGTTCCAGGTAAGAGCTAACATCCTTCCCTGCATTTTCATTTCTTTTTCATTACCTGAAACCCCAATTTTATGTGTTTATGGGGGGATCTGGAAAAATTTAGGGTGCAAGGGTTGGCGCGGGTATGAGGCACAGACTCGCACCAACCGACCAAAATTTTGAACTGGGGTGCACCCAATGGCGCGAATGTTTCTAAAACAGTCGCGCAAATTGCAGTGCACAATTTCAATATGAAAAATACAGACAACCACACCCATTTTAGCCAACAAAAATATTTGAATTCAAATTAATGACAGTCATACAAATGTCTTTGCAAGTGTGAAGCGGAAAAATGGTGATTGAATGGAAGGAACGAGAACACAGTTAAGAAGATGAAATTGCCATGGAAAATGAAAGATGCATGGAAGCTCTTAGAGATTGTTGGCTCAAGAAATTCTTCATGACACCATGCCTCAGAGCTCAACCAGAGCTATTGCAATACTTGATCAATTTCTGGGACGTTGATCAGGAAAAGTTCATTATTCATGATCAAGAACTCGAGATTGAAGTTTCAGATGTTTATTTCATAACAGGGCTATCGCAGAGAGAGGAAGTACCAATCCTGACTGACACCCAGCCCACAATGGAGAACATGAGTATGGTGATCGACAGGGTGTGTCCAGGGGCAAGGAAAGGGTCTGGAAGCGGAAAAGTGGATATCCAAACTATTCCAGACATGGCACTGAAGGTAGTGCTGCACACCATCACACGAGTTGCAGGATCGCAAGCACCGCACAAAGCCACGAAGACATAGCTAATTCTTGTTGTCGATTGCATGACACTGATCCTCTAGAACTAGGTAGAGGCAGTGACAATCAACATGAAGCGTCAACTGACAAAGTGTAAAAAAGCCAAACTGAAGCAGTTTGGTTACAAGTCTATTCTGGTATCGTTCATCCTGGAATGACTACCAATTTTTCAGCGTCAGGAGGTGATAGTCACGACACCACCAGCATAGGAGCCACGAATGACATGTTGGGCAGCTCTGATGCCAAGGTCAGGGGTTGGTCAAAATATGTCCTCGAGACCGGAGTTCTTTGAGTGGCTCCACCGACATCTAATCGTCGTGGATGATTGGCCCTACTCTGGCATAGATTTCATCGGTGATGCAGATCTCCACTCCTAAAAGGAGAGGACTGGGTAGTACTTGGTAAGACTCACTTTTTATTTTCATGAGTATTATGATTTTTTTTGTTATGCATGTTCTGACATTAAATCCATGTAATTGCAGATGTTGGCCCAGAGAGACCTGCAGGTATGTCCCTGATAGCGAGGCAGATTTTCCATGACTTTGATGATGCCCCTCATGGTGAGGGAGGCGAGGAGGAGGAAATCATATGCAACTTGGAGGGAATCTCTCATGGGATCCCGGACTATGCGCGATTTGATGATGTCCCTCGTGCATACCATAGACACACTACAGGGGTGTCAAACCGAGTTCACCGATTGTTGAGGCGGCTTGTATGGGCAGTGACATGCTATCATGAGTGTCATGCCAAGTAGACACCTAGGTTTTATTTCCACATATTTTTGGGAGACGTGATGTCTCAGGATGTAACAAGAACACACATATTTTTTGAACTTGATGATGCACACTGATGAAAACATTTGATATATAAATATATATATACATATATATATACATATATATATATATATATATATATATATATATACATCTATTTTCCTATATGGATCTTTTCATGTGATGATGATTTTTACAAATTATGCAAATGTATATCTAATACAATGTTAACCACTATATTAGTTAATGCATTCATTTGCCTTGGAATATGTTGATATGTAATGTAATCAAAATGTATTTCCAGCAAACAAACACATAAATACAACCTTAAAATGTGAGGGTTTCTAACTAAATAATGTCCATTAAGTTGAAAAACGACAAGTTGTGAGTCTAGATTTACAACCAATGCACGAATGTCGAGGAGAATTGCCTCAGTTGATAGTTCAATAACAGCACTATACTCAGCGACATTGTTTGTAGTTCATCCTAGACAGATACCTTGAAGGTATATCAACTCACCAGCAGGATCATAAATCACCCAGGCTGCTGAAGACAGGTTCCGGGTACTGTGGGAAGCACCATTCGCGAAACCGACATAAGGGGTAATAGACATATGCACAATAAGCAACGACCCAATAAGTAGGAAAACGCTCGCAAAGCACACCAAGCCAAAAATGTACAAAAATGAAAAGAACACCTATGTACAAAAAACATGTACAAATGACTCATGCATAATATTTTTTAAGATACAACCCATTTTTGGGCTGATCTAGAGGATGACCTTCGTAATCAATAAGCTCATAGGCCCCATTCCGCAAAACATGTTTAACAATGTAGGGCCCATGCCATATGGGTTGAAATTTTCCTACCCCAGCTTATCATGAGCTTGGTCGTACAGGAGGATGAGGTCTCCTTCTATGAAGGAACGAGGGGAAACCAACTGGTCAAAATGAGCTTTGACCCACATTTTTTGTGCTTCAATGACCAAAGTAGCAAAGCGGCGTGTTTCATCCAGTCTTTCTAAGTAGAGAAGACGCTCTTCTTTTGGTGAACTATTTGGTAGCAAATCAACAGCTATCTTGAGCGAAGGGATTTCACATTCAATTGGAAGGGTAGCTTCCAGACCGTAAACAAGCTGAAATGGAGTATATTCGGTCTCATCCTTCACTGAGGTTCGGTATGCCCAAAGAGCCGAAAATAACATGAGATGCCAGTTTGATTTGTGCATCCCAATCATACATTGAAGCATGGTGACAAGAAATTTATTCACGGCTTCAACCTGGCCATTGGCCTGAGGATAGTATGGCATTGAGTTGTCATGACACAGACCCAACTTGTGTAATATCCCAAAATGGGATCTGCTAGCAAGGCATGACTGAAAAACGCATTTTCTAGGAATGGATGCTACAGGATTGGAAACCAAGACCTGGATCCATTAGATCAATGTATCTAAGACCAAAATCCAAGAGGAGGCTCAAAATAAATCCTTCTAGGTGGTTTAAACAGGTCTCCCACACCTAGTTGCCTTTGGAAAAATGCCCGATGAAGGGACTGCAACAATGTATGAACATACAATGGAATATTAGCATTATTTTATAGCCCATAAAACATGAACATCTGAATAGCCAACAAATTATTTTATAGTAGTAAAGAAAGTACAAATCCTTGAGGAAACAATCACTCAAGTTAGGTAATGATGGCCTCAACAATACATGTACATGGAAATGAAGAATATTGTTAGATATGTGAAACCCCAGGCTATGACAGCGCAGTTTATAGGAGACACTGCAAAATAATAATAGATAGTACAATGATATTACAATATCAGCTCAAGAAATGTGGGGGAGAAAGCTTTCAACCCCTCAAAACAATGGTACAACAATCCTTAGAAGGATTGGCTGAAATATATGTACAAATGGAAAATCTCCAGAAATGTCAGAGTTGCTGTGTAGCAGCTACAACTTAGAAAATAGCTGGAGATGGTTTAAGATGATGCACAATCTGAAATATACCTCCTCCAACATATTTTAAAGTGATAGGCTGATCCTAACACTGAAGATCTTACCCTCCAAAATAGTGGTGCAAACCCCCACTGCAGATACTCACTAAAATAACGCAGTCTAGAGAAGGGACTGCACTATTGGTGATGGGAGATTCTTGGTCTGATTCCAAGATATGAAAATCAGCTCTGAAACCTTCCTCACTAACCTTCCCGAGGAATAGAAGCTCCCTCCTTCAAAAGATGAGCCAAGGAATGGTGTTGTGGAACCCTCCACTGCAACACCTTGCAACACGCAACACTACGTTATACTTCAGCAGAAATAACGCAGTGACTGAAGGAAGTGAGTTTGGCCTTAAGCCTAGATGTGGAGAAATTAAGTGCAATCCTTCAAGAGGCCTTTCAAGAATGAGAGGAAATCCTAAACAGGAATCCCTCGTGCTAAACAGCACTGCAACTATGTTGAACATCTAGAGACTGCAAATAGTCTACTAGACCAAAATCAAATACTCAAACATGTCTCTTTATGGCTGCCTCTTCCTCCTTTTATGCAAGTGAATGTCTATTTGCCCTGGACCCCACACATTAGGGTTTCTTCCACAATTTATCTTCCTCCCTCTCAAACTGCGTTGTCTTCCCAAGCAATCCACACCCTCTTAGGCAGTGTTGTTGACTTGGTCAAACTTGACCTTGTCCTCATGCATTTGCCCCTTTTCACACTGGAAGGTGAAAAATAAAGCTACTCAATTGATCCCTTTCACACTATGAAGGATTTTATTCCTAATCATGGGTCTCTTCACCCATTTTATTCACCTCCAAGATGACATGAGAAAAATTAATGTTCAAGTTAGATTCATGCTAATTTTGGAACATTACAGTCCTCCCCTCTCAAAGATTACTTGTACTCAAGCAAGTGCAAGGATAGAACTGAGTTATTTCTCCTCTTCTCCCTATAGCATCCATTTATAATGATCTCCTCCAAGTAAATAGATGCTATCTCATCAATCAAGTCCCCACATTTCTCCTCCTCAACATGCAAGTCAGCTATCAAGTTATCATCATGTAAAGGTGAAATACTCAAGAGGATAGCAAAGTGATGTCGAGAGGTCCCCTTGAGGAATGGGATCTGAAATATAATGGGAATTATCTCTCCCATATGGATCCTCCATTCCCAAGCTATTATCCATGCAAAATGAGTCACCTTCCAGCTAGGCAACTCCTGAAAATTGTCCTCCACCTTTGGCTCCGGCACAGTAGGTGGGATGAAAATCTGCATATGGTAGACAATGTAGCCTAGCCCACATTGTCCACCTATCCACTTATGATAACTGTAGAGTGTTGGCTGATCTTGGGCTACAATAAGGTTGCCCTCAAGTGGCAAGATGAGGACTAGATCTCCAAATATCTCTCCTCCCACACTGCAAATTATGCTGGCCCAAATATCTCCATATATGATGATGATTTCCCACTCATTATATGGTATCACATCCATCATATGGCTCACCTCATAAGGAAAAAAATGTGTTTCTCTAGTGGCCATACAATCTCCCATGCTCCCCTTAGAACATGTAGTGCAAAAAGGGTGGGGAATTCCTCCCTCAAAGGACACATCCATCCCATGTGTCTCTCTCCCAAACATGCTCCTCGTAAAGACAGCAACAATAGAACCATAGGGAGCAAAAATGAGAATCATGCTTGATGCCATATGTAATAAATAATAAGGACAATGGTCCCTCAAGTGCAACCAACACAGCTTGACTCTCAACTGCAATAGAGACTGATAAAATGAGTGGCTTCTCAACCACTTGCCTGTTGCTCCAATCTCCTCATAAGTATGGAGGAAGTGAATAATGCATAGTGTAAAGTGAGCATGTCCTCCATAGTACACCTCTTCCCCAAGTCCTCCTAGGGAATGGCCACCAATCTTGCTTATGGCCTCAAGTAGACCATGAAGCTCAAAAGAGAGAATGCTCCTCCTTGGAGCAACATCCTCCACATATATGGTTAAGGGATATATACATACATCATATAAATAATCATGTAAACAATCAACACCCTTACCATATGTTATGCTCATAAAAAGGGAGTGGCTCACAAATGAGTCTCCTCTCATACTCAAAGAAAATAGATAGTTGTGCTAACTCTTACAAAGGGTTATGTCTCTCCTCCATCTCCTCATATGTTGATATATCTCCTCCTCAAAGCCTTCCCAAAAATGCCCCTCCATGATGGTGCAGTATGCTCTCATAGAATGTGTGTGGCTGAAAAGGAAATCCACATGTGCTGCTTGTAGCAACTTCTCCTTGAGATTGGAAGCTCCAGATAAGAAGATCCTACCATGATAGTATATGACCCCATCTCTGACTGAATACTCCTCCACATGCAACTGGCCATCCAATATCCTACAAGCATGAAGATCCTTGGAATACTCCACCAACAGCTGGGAGCTCCAATATGGATCTATCCTCCATAGTGACAGCGCTGATGAACTATCATGAAGAACACCTGTCATATGGTTGCCCTCTTATTTGACATCTCCCATGTCAAAGATGCAAGTTGGAAGGTTGTTATCCTTTCCCTGTTGCTTCTGCCACAGCGCAGAATCTGAAATTCTAGTGGGTAATGATGATGTTGAGAGAATGCTCCCTCTCTCCTTGAGTCTACCGTGAGTCTACTCAAGACTCCCAAAGCTGTATCAAGCCCTTCCAAGGTCCCCACTCCTCTGAAATCAATGAGTGGTGCCTCAACTGGTGAAGCATCCAGCCTCCTCTGTTGATCCAGTGGTCTCCTTGGTGAAATGTCTCCATGCAATGAGACATCATCATCAAGAGATGACTGCATATATGAATGGACAAATATGCCCATGCCCTCAATTTGCAATCCAGTCTCCCTCCTAGGTGTAACGACCTCTAGGACTGGATAGGGATGTGTACTCCTCATCTCATGCTGTTGGTTCTTCTCCCTACCTCCTCCTTGTGTCTCCATGGTTCCACACCTCCTCAATAATGGCACATGAGTTGTGCCTTGATCTCCACACATGAGATCCTGGGGACTTCCTTGTAAAGATGCAAGAATCCCTCTACTTGGAGCAAGAGCTCCTCCTTCCTCTGCATGAGGCACTAGATGATCTCTATATGAGATAGCATTGTTGCCCTCAATCTCTGTAACATGAATGGGCAACCTCCCAATGCTTGGATCTCTCTTTGAAAAAGAGATCTCCATGCTCCCTTGCTCAAAGGTGTGAGATGAAAGACTTTCTTCCGGCAAGGTACGGTGCAAGTTTTCAGCCTCCTCCATGGTTTTATGAAGTGGAATTTTGTTTTCATGCAAGGCTTTTGTTTGAATTCCCTTGTTTGGATCCACCATGTGTGTCTCATGAATCCTCCTACCAAATCTCTTCACTAAGGCCCTAGTGAAACTTGCATAAGATGTAGTGTTTACATTTTTCAAAGAAAAGGATTCAAAGATCCACCAAGCATAGGCCTTACCTCTCATATGCAGCGCTGCAACTTTGATGGCTTCATCTTCAGGAATTTGGTGTTGCTACAAGAAGGTATCTAACTCTTCCACCCAAGCCTTGGTTGAACATGTAGGTAAACCTTCAAAGGTAGATAGAATAAATCTATCATGTTGATCTCTTCCCTTCACCTTGATCTTGCAAAACTCTAAAAAAATGAGATGATCTCAGAATTTCTGAGTTTGAGACTCATACTCCTTCAGTAAATCACTAAGAGTTTCCCTCCTAGCAACCTCTTCTCCTCTTTCCATCTCTCTCCTGGCAATGCTGGGCATGTGACTGTGTTGTGCATCATAGGGTGTGGCTGCATGCTCACACTCCCCATATGGAAATCTATAGTTTGCTTTAGATTCAAACTCTTTTGGAGATTCTTCATACATCTCCCTCCTTATCATCTTGAAATATTCATGAATATTGTGTATAGATTTAGGAAGAAGCTTTGTAAGCCTATCCCTTTTTCCTCTCCAAAAGATGGATTCTTTTTCCTGCTCATTTCTATGTTCCCTTCTCGATGAGAATAGGAAGTGCAGGGTCCTTCCTCTTATATCTAATTATCCTCCTTGCGAAGGTTATTCATGGATCTGAAATATGATGAGATAAATCCCATCCTATTCATTCTTCTGATCTCTTTGGCTAAGACTCACAGGTTGAGCCAATATTGTAGCTCATATACCACTGTAATATCCCAAAATGGGATCTGCTAGCAAGGCATGACTGGAAAACGCATTTTCCAGCAATGGATGCTACAGGATTTGAAACCAAGACTTGGATCCCTTAGATCAATGTATCTAAGACCAAAATCCGAGAGGAGGCTCAAAATAAATCCTCCTAGGTCGGTTAAACAGGTCTCCCACACCTAGTTGCCTTTGGAAAAATGCCTGATGAAGGGACTACAACAATGTATGAACATACAATGGAATATCAGCGTTATTTTATAGCCTAGAACACATGAATATCTGAATAGCCAACAAATGATGTTATAGCAGTAAATAAAGTACAAATCCTTGAGGAAACAATCACTCAAGTTAGGAAATGAAAGCCTCAACAATACATGTACAAGGAAATGAAGAACACTGCTACATATGTGAAACCCCAGGCTATCGACTGACCACATAAGACCAATTACGGAGTCATTTGAATACTGAATTACCAATTCAAGCCCTATTTAAAGCCTATTTATGAACTATCTGAATCCCTATTTTTAGTTTCTCACCAACTTTCAAGCCCTATTGACGTTATACGAGCTATAAAGATATAAGCTAGAAAGGTGTATCGCTGGCCAGAAAATTACGCTTATGGTACTCTTGTTGGGTAAACCACTGATATTGCTACATATTAAGTAGTATCAACATGGATACATCAATAGCAATCAGTATAGATTCCTCGTAGTCTCATTGCACATTTTAGGGAAGAACAACTTGCATTGAAGCTAGGTCAAACAATCATGCATTTATTTGAAACACTCTCATTGGTAGCTGCTTTTCTATCTGGGTTACTAGAAGGGTGCTTTAATTTCCATTGGAACTTAATTTACTAATTACCACCTCAGCTGAATATTCATTTAAACCTCATTAGGATATATTTGGATTGCACTTAACCTAGTACTTGATCAGATACTTACTGATGAGGAGGGTCCATTGCAACTCTACTTTTTTAATAAACTCACCAAAGATCTACACGGCACTACACACACTTTCACTTTCATGATGGAGAACGTAGAAATAAATACGCTCTCCTCTGCACTAATCCAGGAAATATACTAATATTACAGGATAGTACACTACCAGGGATACCATCACTCAGGCTACCACCTACTAGCGGACTACTTTCATAAACATTTACACATTACCGATAATTACCTGTGTACGCCTACCATAAGGCCCCACCCACGGAAAACTTTCATTTCCAAAGCACACTAAGGGGCGATCCAAAAAATTCCAACTATTGGGCGCTAGGCTCAAAGGCTTTTATCCACCCGCATCCACCAAAGCCAGTCCCCATGACCAAACCACAATACCTTTAGGATTTAGCACATTAGGAGCTTGCACATAAGGATTTGGCACTGGATCTTAAGCCCCAAGATCCTCATACTAATATGGCTTATTGATGACCTAATTTCCGTACGATCCATTTTCTAATTAATATGCAAATTTTGGATGTGTCCAGGTTATTTCCTATAGAATCAAATTTTCTCTTTCGTAACCTTCGCTAGAAGAGATAATAGAGCTAGGTATATTTCATTTATAGGGCTATTTAAGCAGCTATTTCATTGATGCATTCGGACAGGAAAGAAAGATGCATGGGGAATTCTCACCTAATACATGTTATTTATGGGAAGATGGTAGGACTGAAGCTTCGTTACCTGAAACTGGGTTACCATTAGCCGGGAGCTTGTTTACTCCCTTGGTTACTCCTACAAAAAGCTTAGTTACTCCCTTCATGTTCTCTTTTCTAGCACTTTATTTATGGTCCTTCCTTCCATCCGGCAAGAGAAAGGGATATATTTCTTTATGAACCGATGGCAGGAAGGCGTAGCCATACCTACATATAGACTTTTCTATTTCTTTATTGATCATTAGTCCCCCTACATATAGAATATTCTATTTCTTTATTGATGATGAGTCCCCACATTACCTTGAAAGAAGAAGACATGGAAAATACTTGAGGAAGACCCAAGGCCATGTTCAAGTCTCCATATTTATCATCCATAAAGAGGAAAAAGGATGAAAGAGAACCTTTATGGATCAAAGTCACTTTGAAGGGTGAAAATGAAAATACAACACATTTCATGCCAATTTCAGCGGTTTTTCACTAATTGATCTATGTCGCTCAGTGCCGCCAACAGAAAGCAAGGAGTCTTGCTTCTTGATTTATTCCTAGTCCTATTTCAGTTGGAGGAAAGACAATGGGTTTCTAGGTTATACAGCGGGTTATAAAAAGAACCATAATTCCAAAAGAAAGTGTGGGGTAAGCGTGAGGTCATACTCCTTGAAAGGCAGTTTCGGGTAGGTGACCTACTCCTTGACTCGCTAGAATGGTTTTTCTCTCCTTGCATCACACGAAAGAATGAGTTTTTATCTCTACAATCGTAGAATTCATAGGATTTAGGAAGGTCTGGGCCAAGAAAATACTACTTGGAACCCTCATCTGCTACCGGGGTGGGAGATCGGGCAAAAAACATGTTTCCCCATTATCATAGGATTTCATCTTCAAGGAAATTTATTTAGACAATATAGACTCAACAAAGAGTACCAAACTACATATAATATAAGAGTAGATCTCATATGGCCCTGAGGGAAAGTGACAACAATATAACCAGATAATATCCTTACTATGGAAAGGTCTTTTAGGAATGAGGGGTCTTTTAGGAGGGAAAGGTATTTACCAAAGAAAGTATCATAATGCAAGGTTACTTAACCATTAAGAAATAATATTACCATTAATCAATGACGAGCACCGATAGACGAGCATAAGAAAAGAGGCTTGTAAAGAGGGGTTGTTCATGAGGCAAGGTGAGCAAAGACCTTCATTATTGACCTTGCCAGCTAGCCAGTGAAAGACCTTCATTGTTTCCCAACCCTTTTGCCTAGCCTATCCCTACTGAATTTAGCCATTCCCCGAAGAATAAATTTGCTTCCTTATCCTCCAGATTTTATACCTTATCCCGTCCAAAATTTCCCTATTTTATAGAGGGAAACTAGAGTATCAAAGATTGAAATATTTTATTTTCATATTTGAACAGGGCTCCTTTTCATTTTCTTTCAAATTTAGGTGGGTTATATCTTGATTAACTCGAAAAATAACAGGGTTAGGATCATATTTGTAGGGTTTATTCTGGTCAAGGGTTGATCCCATGCCATTATTTGAAGGGCCCTACTGGCGTTTTTCCAGGACCGGCTCCCAACCTTGACTTGATATTGTATAGGGGGAGGGGAGGGAAGGCTAAAAGACATTGGTGTCTGTTAGTATTAGATCCTGAAGGGAATGGGATGTAACAATCGCCTATCATTAATGGCAGCCATTATGTAAGTAGGTAAGTCGATTCATAGGGATTGGTATTCATTGGTAAGGCTGATGAGATGCACGCATTAAGGAAGGATTATTCATTTGCCATTATTCATTGGCTTTTAGGAATTTGATGAAAGAAAGCATTAATTAAGGAGGCGCCATTCAACTATCCTTAATGGCAGGCATGTTGGAGCATTAAGGAAGGAAATTCGGCAATATAACCCCATTATGAACCATGTCATGCAGAAGTGGATAATAAATAGACGAGAGAAAAGCCAAATGTGGACTTCCTTATAGATAAAACCACTCTTCGTATCCCCACAACATTGATTGCTAGTGTCGTATTGCATTGCAGCAGCTATTGAGCCCCCACTCTAATTCAATGAGGTGATGCGATCAGCGCCTAACCTTCCCTATCATGACCATGTTTCAACATGGCCTTTCATGCATACCACTGCTTGCTCTCCATTTCAATGCATCGATAGGCATTTGATGAAATTTGTGTGCACCTCAGAAAGAGCACTACGATAGGTCTCATTATATCAGAACTACTATTATACCTATATATTATTATGGCTAGACTATACTTTATACATATGCATATCCCCTTTAATAATGAGCTAATATATGCCTATATCCAGTTGTGATTGATAGATAAGGTAGTTTATTAGCAAGTTTGTAGCGAAACTACTGATAAAATTGATAAGGATGGCTCACCAAATATCAAAGTTGAGGATCGAAGGGGAGGAGAAGACCCCTTCCCTAAAAAGGCAGGTACCCACTCATGCCCGACCAAAGGTTGGATCGCTTGACCTAAAAAGTATGAGTTCCTAGTGTAGTGTGTACGCACCCACCCAAAGTAAGGGTAAAACAAGGTGGTCTCTTTTCCGCATCGTATTTACAAATATAAAATTGTAGTTCCTCAAATCAATAAAATCTATCCTTGTTAGTGATGTAGCTTTAATAGGATATCAAATTCTTAGCAAATAAAATCTTCTTCAAGTTGACTTCAAGTGTTTGTGTTTTCAAGTTGGACAATACAACTTGGATGTTTGCAAGTGCTCCTTTGATTTTTTGTTGTAGATATGTCGTCAAGATAGACAGTGACAAAGTTATGTAGGTATGGCTAGAGTGGCTTATTGATAAGCTTTAATGCAAAGTTTTGAGTTTATTAGTGAGTTTAAATGGCATCAACATCCATTCATACAATCCACACTGAGTATTGAAATTTTTGTTGCAAGAATATTCTTCCTTTACGTGTACTTGGTTGTAACTTGGCTTTAGATCAATATTAGTAAAATACTTAGCCCCACAAAGTTGGTTGACTTAGTTTTCAATTCTATGGATTGGATAACTATTCTTGATCATAATTTTGTTTAGTGCTCTATAGTTTATGCGGATTACCTACCACGCATCCTTTTTTGGTACATAGTATTATGCATAATTGGTACATTTATTAACTTCAGGTAGGTTTATCATATTATCTCACAGTTAAATAGATAAACTATTCATCACATAGTGCCACACTCTAAATTGAAATGATTGGTTCTCTCTACTTATAGATAAGATAATATAATTTTCTTAATGTACAACAAATGACCACAAAAGTGGTTCAATGGGATTGTTGAGTAGAATAGTTCCGATACAATGTGGGAGCGCAAAAGCGGCTCCTATATAAACCAAGGTGCATAATTTAATGTAAAGCACTTATCTAAGCTAAAACCTGAAGACTGGACCCTAAGAGATGAGAGCAGATCTGGAATAAAAATGTGCAATGAGAATCTATCCAAAATACTGAATACAAATAATGTAAGTGTATCAAGGTCTTCTAGAGCTAGCTCCCCTAACATCTGAGGCAAAATGGAGGAAACACTGTATAGAAGACGTGAAATAAGTTTAGGACCTCCATAACCAACTAGATAGATAACATGGAAGCAATTTAGTATATCCATATGGATAGCACCTTTATAAGTCACCCTAGCGATACCACTCAAACAATCACTTCCATCACAATTACCCCTTATCCATAACACATTATCACATTTCATAAAACTTTAAAACCCAAATCCATTGCTACTACAAGGTATTCTAGTAGTGGAACACTCCCACCTCAATGGCATCTCCTAAAGGACAAAGAAATGTGTAGACAAGAAGCATGGAAGACTACTACTTGTCAAGTTTAGTGCATTCTGTTGTCACAAAAATTAGCACCCCCTTAGTGCGAAAGACTCACTATTTGCTAACCAAGGACAGGAAAGTACTCGGAGTTGTATGACTTTATAGTGAAGTTCAAATTCTCATCCAATGATAAAATAGAGTGGGGATGGCTGGGGGCAAGCGTAAGAACCGCAATTTGTGAAATCAAAACGTAGTTAACGCACTTATGACCTCTAATGGTACAACACCCCATATCAGGGTGCATCGTGGCAATACATGGCACGTAAATGGCCATATAATTGGTTTATACCCAACCCGCCTAAGCTTCTAACTGCCCTGTCTCACCCTTGTAAAAGGGGTAAATGAAATAAGAAAAGGTGGCATAGATGCCCACCAGCTAGGAGAAATGCCCACCAGCCCAAGAACTAGCAAGCCAAGTACCATCGTTTGGGTTGAACGGCTTAAATGGCCTTTATTCCTCGCATTTTGTTGTCAAGAAAAGAAGTGCACACTCGTATATCTCCTTGCTTCTTAGTCACTGGAACGGGATTGGAGGATACCCATTCAATCAGGGGAACTGGATAGATGAAGTCAGCTTGAAGCAGCTTATCTATTTATGCTTTTATAGTACTTTTTCCTCGGTGTTCATCAGTGTTATGAAAGCAAGCAATTGATACCCTTCTTAATATTAATAAGGGAACTCTCCTATAGTAAGTAACCATATCAACAATTCTAGCCTGCTCAGGAAGAGGCAAAGAAAAATAATAATAATTAATAAATTAATTAAATTAAAATTAAAAAAATTAAAAATTAAATCATTTAGTTTACTAAGACACGTATATTCTAGTTACAGACCCAGGTGCATAGGAGATAACTATCATCTCCCCTTCTCCAACATCAATTCCATATTCATGCCTTCCCATTTTTCATCCGCCCACAAATAATAATAGGGGGGAATGAATTATTATTATCATTGAAGAAGGAGAGAATCAATTAGGAGTATAGCTATTACTAGGATCCAACTTCGCTTATGCCAGCCCGCATCGCCTGTTGTGTAGGTAAATCCTCTCTACGGGTAAATACGATCCCTCTAGCCCTAGAGTGGGTCTAGCAATAAGGGAACAAGCTAATGTGTAGGTTCCTAGTTAACGAATGAAATAGGTTGGGATAGATTGTCCTACCTGTAGTCCAACGTGATTGTCGCAGCTATAGCAGTGGCGGACTCTTGATCTTTGTCCCGACAAGTCGTGATCCTTTAGCAGTGGTACTCAGATGCCTCCACAAAGATCAAAGGACAAAGGAAACATACAAGACAATAATTGCATTCATAACTAGCTAATCAGTCAAGGAATATTAAACATATTGCGTAAATAAACCATATCAACACAAGATGGGAACCAAACATTAGTCATGTATATATAAATAGAAAGAAAGAGGTTACAACCGGAGCCTTGACGTCGCAGCCTCCTTCAGCGGGTTCAGTCGAAGCGCATCTCCAAGGTTTGTCGGGGAATTGGGACGAGGAGAGGACACAAGCCTAAGCTCTCTCTTGACAAAGGTCTCTTTCTCTGCTCTATCTGACCAACAAAATGTTCAGAAATTCCTCTTTAGCTATTCAATTGTTCAACTCATGTATCACTGGGAGATAGGTTTAATTATAGAGGGAGAGGAGGAGGTTGGGATCCCTACAATGGTGTAAGGGAGGCCTCATCCTTTGGGAGGTTCCCCCAAAAGGTGGAAACAAGAAGCCAAAGGAGGGTGTTCGTGGTTATTCAATAGAACCACCCAAGCTGACTCGCCCACAAGGTTGTTAGCATGGAAACTTTGCCTCTATATTTTAAAAAAAAATCCGAAAAAATCTTGGCGTAGGTAGCTCACTGGAACAGAGCGCCAATGGGCATGGGGATCAGTGTTAATTTCCCTCATTGGCGCGAGGCCGTAACAGTCTACCAACACCAACCAAAAAACCTGTGTTTTTGCTTATTTGCTCTAGAAATTGTCAACAAAGAAAGTGTTGTCCTCAAGGCAAGGGATGCAATGATGCTTGTTGCAAGGCATGACACTTCATATAAGTCACAAAAACGGTCCTCCAATGTGCGGGACGGGGATTGCAAGGACGGTGACAAAATTTTGGGACGGGGATTGCAATGACGTCCGAGAGAGAGGGAGGTGTGAAATGCTTTACGAGAACACGTTTGAACCAAACACCAATGTCGGAAAACCTACAAGTACAAATACAACTGATATCGCTGATACATGAACATGTGGCATGGGCGCAACCATCCATAATATAGTACATAAAAATTGAGATCCAACGTATGGACGCAGCCATCCAGCAATAAGGATCAACAAACAGACTCAGGTATGGTCACAGCCATCCAATCAAAAGAGTCATGCATATCATCATGATAAATCACAATATCTTGCAGCCTAGATATTATCAAATAAAACCCAGGGTCTTGCACTCCATCTCGACCAGAACAAGTACAAACTCAAGCATGCGAATATGTGAGATGAAGTCGAACATGCAAGAAACTCACCTGATTACCAGCCAATGATGAAAGTTGTTAAAAAGAACGAGAGAAACCACCAATAATGACAATGGATCTCAAGGTACAATAGGTACAATCCACGAAATGCGAAGAGTGATCTGGCGTCGAACACCCGCAGAATCACTCGATCGAAGGCCAATGATTTGGACTTGTTGTCGAATGTGAAGAACTTGCCATTGAGGCATGCAAGCTCCAAGGTACCGGAAGGGAGTCTCTAGATAAACTTCCTGGATAATGAGATGAAGTCGACAAGAAGTTACCCAGTTGAAGTAGGGCCATAATGTGTCCCTCATCATCGACACGAGACAGAGGAACATGATGATAGTGAATTAGGACCAAACAGAGGATCAGAGGGAGGTTGAAAACTGCAAAGGAAAACTTCTCTTGAACATATCAACGACACGACTCTGGATTTGGTAGTATTTGACATCAAGGGATCTGAGGTCATGATGACTTGGCAAAGAGCATATGACAGGTCAAAACAGATTACCCAAACCCATGGAGGAAAAAATTGCGAAATGAGATGTCCCCAACCCAACATGAATGGAGATGAGTGTCATGTTCAAGAACGACATACTACCAACACAACTGAAAACTGGTTCCATTTTCCCCTACCATTTCTAGCGAGTACCCCAATTATTTAAAAAAAAAAAACTTGACGGGGATAGCATATGCTTTTCATGTAATATTTTCCTTCAGATAAATCCATCCTAGTACATTTGACGAGCCCTAGGAAGGAGGAACTCGAGGACTTCATGGTGACAATTTCCGATGTCATCAAGGTTTAACGAGTCTGACAAAGGAAGAACTTGGCATCTTTTCATGTTTAGAGAGTTTGAAAAGAAGTGCAAAAGAAAACTCCAGTAGATCCCTTTCCGTAAATAGTCCCTCGAATCTGAAAAGGTAGAAAACGATGTCTAAGAGAACCTCTTAGTCGCGATAGGCTAAGGTATTCCTTTTTCGTAAATAATTTATCCCAGGCCGAAAAATGGGTAAACGTATACCGGGTAGATATCCTTTCGCTGCCATTTAACAAGTTCAAAATGATATGACTCTCGGCAATATTTTCAGTTTTAGAGAGTCAGAAAAGAGCTGAAAGATGACTCCAATAGTGACTTTTTCATGTTTTTACCAGGTCTGAAAAAGTAAAAAATATAACTCGTTACTTCATCACCATTACGTTAAAAATATTTCGCTGCACAAGAGGCGCATGTAAAACCCATTTCTCGAATAACATAGTGAAATAATCGAAAAACATGTCTTAAAACCTAATTAGGGTTTTGAAAAGTTATAAAATGCCAAAAATGGTAAAAAATAATTACTTTTCACTTTTACCTCTTGTGGAGCAATAGTTACCCTTTTTACACTGTGATTTTATGACGGCGATAGCAGGCAATCCAGAAGACCAATCTCAAATCCGTCAGTTCCAGGTAAGAGCTTACATCCTTCCTTGCATTTTCATTTCTTTTTCATTACCTGAAACCCCAATTTTATGTGTTTATGGAGGGATTTGGAAAAATTTAGGGTGCGGGGGTTGGCACGGGTATGAGGCGCAGACTCGCACCAACCGACCAAAAGTTTGAACTGGGGTGCACCCAATAGCATGAATATTTCTAAAACAGTCGCGCCAATAGCAGTGCACAATTTTAGTATGAAAAATTCAGACAACCATGCCCATTTTAGCCAACAAAAAGCTTTGAATTCAGTTAATGAGAGTCATACGAATGTCTTTGCAAGTGTGAAGCGGAAAAATGGTGATTGAATGGAAGGAACGAGAACACAGTGAAGAAGACGAACTTGCCACGGAAAACGAAATATGCATGGAACCTCTTAGAGATTGTTGGCTAAAGAAATTCTTCATGACACCATGCCTCAGAGCTCAACCAGAGCTATTGCAATACTTGATCAATGTCTGGGACGTTGACCAGGAAAATTTCATTATTCATGATCAAGAACTTGAGATTGAAGTTTCATATGTTTATTTCATAACAGGGTTGTCGTGGAGAGGGACAGTACCAATCCTGACTGGTACCCGGCCCACAATGGAGAACATCAGTATGGTGATCGACAGGGTGTGTCCAGGGGCAAGGAAAGGATCTGGAAGCGGAAAAGTGGATATCCAAACTATTTCAAACTTGGCACTGAAGGTAGTGCTGCACACCATCACACGAGTTAGAGGATCGCAAGCACTGCACGAAGCCACGAAGACATAGCTACTTCTTGTTGTCGATTGCATGACACTGATCCTCTACAACTAGGCAGAGGCAGTGACAATCAACATGAAGCGTCAACTGACAAAGCGCAAGAAAGCCAAACTGAAGCAGTTTGGTTACAGGTCTATTCTGGAATCATTCATCCTAGAACGACTACCAATTTTTCAGAGTCAGGAGGTGATAGTCACGACACCACCAGCATAGGAGCCACGAATGGCATGTTGGGCAACTCTGATGCCAAGGTCAGGGGACGGTCAACAGATGTCCTCGAGACTGGAGTTCTTTGAGTGGCTCCACCGACAGCTAATCGTCATGGAGGATTGGCCCTACTCTGGCACAGATTTCATCAGTGATGCAGATCTCCCGCTCCCAGAAGGAGAGGATTGGGTAGTACTTGGTAAGACTCATTTTTTATTTTCATGAGTATGATGATTTTTTTTGTTATGCATGTTCTGACATTAAATCCATGTAATTGCAGATGTTGGCCCAGAGAGACCTGCAGGCATGTCCTTGATAGCGAGGCAGATTCCTCGCGACTTTGATGTTGCCCCTCATGGTGAGGGAGACGAGGAGGAGGAAATCATACGCAACTTGGAGGGAATCTCCCGTGGGATCCCGGACTATGCGCGATTTGATGATGTCCCTCGTGCATACCATAGACACACTACAGGGGTGTCAAACTGAGTTCACCGCTTGCTGAGGCGGCTTGTATGGGCAGTGACATGCTATCATGAGCATCATCCCGAGTAGACACCTAGGTTTTATTTCCACATATTTTTTAGAGACGTGATGTCTCAGGATGTAACAGGAACACACATATTTTTTGAACTTGATGATGCACACTGATGCAAACATTCGATATATATATATATATATATATACATCTATTTTCCTATATGGATCTTTTCATGTGATGATGATTTTTACAAATTACACAAATGTCTATCTAATACAATGTTAGCCACTGTATCATTTAATGCATTCATTTGCCTTGGAATATGTTTATATGTAATGTAATCAAAATGTCTTTCCAGCAAACGAACACGTAAATACAACCTTAAAACATGAGGGTTTCTAACTGAATAATGTCCATTAAGTTGAAGGACTACAAGTTGTGAGTCTAGATTTACAACCAATGCACGAATGTCGAGGAGAATTGCCTCATTTGATAGTTCAATAACAGCACTATACTCAGCGACATTGTTTGTAGTTCATCCTAGACAGATACCTTGAAGGTCTATCAACTCACCAGCAGGATCATAAATCACGCAGGCTGCTGAAGACAGGTTTCGGGTACTGTGGGAGGCACCATCTACGAAACCGACATAAGGGGTAATAAACATCTGCACAATAAGCAACGACCCAATAAGCAGGAAAACGCTCGCAAAGCACACCAAGCCAAAAATGTACAAAAATGAAAAGAACACCTATGTACAGAAAACATGTTCAAATGACTCATGCATAATATTTTTTAAGATACAACCCATTTCAGGGTTGATCCAGAGGATGACCTTCGTAATCAATAAGCTCATAGGCCCCCAGCTTATCATGAGCTTGGTCGTACAGGAGGACGAGGTCTCCTTCTAAGAAGGAACGAGGGGAAACCGACTGGTCAAAATGAGCTTTGACCTGCATTTTTTGTGCTTCAATGACCAAAGCAGCAAAGCGGCGAGTTTCATCCAGCCTTTCTAAGTAGAGAAGATGCTCTTCTTCTGGTGAAGTATTTCACAAAAAATCAACAGCTATCTTGAGTGAAGGGATTTCACATTTAATTGGAAGGGTAGCTTCCAGACCGTAAACAAGCTGAAATGGAGTAAATCCGGTCGCATCCTTCACTGAGGTTCGGTACACCCAAAGAGCTAAAAATAACATGAGATGCCAGTTTGATTTATGCATCCCAATCATACGTTGAAGCATGGTTACAAGAAATTTATTCACGGCTTCAACCTGGCCATTGGCCTGAGGATAGTACGACATTGAGCTGTCGTGACGCAAACTCAACTTGTGTAATATCCCAAAATGGGATCTGCTAGCAAGGCATGACTGGAAAACGCATTTTCCAGGAATGGATGATATAGGATTTGAAACCAAGACCTGGATCCCTTAGATCAATGTATCTAAGACCAAAATCCAAGAGGAGGCTTAAAATAAATCCTTCTAGGTGGGTTAAACAGGTCTCCCACACCTAATTGCCTTTGGAAAAATGCCCGATGAAGGGACTGCAACAATGTATGAACATACAATGGAATATTAGCGTTATTTTATAGCCCAGAACACATGAAGATCTGAATAGCCAACAAATGATGTTATAGCAGTAAAGAAAGTACAAATCCTTGAGGAAACAATCACTCAAGTTAGGCAATGCAAGCCTCAACAATACATGTACAAGGAAATGAAGAATACTGCTACATATGTGAAACCCCAGGCTATGACAGCACAGTTTATAAGAGACACTGCAACATAATAATAGATAGTACAATGATATGATAATAGCAGGTCAAGAAATGTGGGGGAGCAAGCTCTCAACCCCTGAAAACAATGGTACAACAATCCTTAGAAGGATTGGCTGAAATATATGTACAAATGGAAAATCTACAGAAATGCCGGAGTTGATGGGTAGCAGATGCAACTCAGAAAATAGCCAGAGATGGCTGAAGATGATGCACAATCTGAAATATACCTCCTCCAACAGATCTTTCAAGTGATAGGCTGATCATAACACTGAAGATCTTACCCTCCAAAATAGTGGTGCAAACCCCCACTGCAGATACTCACTGAAATAACGCAGTCTAGAGAAGGGACTGCGTTGTTGGTGATGGGAGGTGCTTGGCCAGATGCCAAGATATGAAAATCAACTCTGAAACCTTACTCACTAACCTTATCGAGGAATAGAAGCTCCCTCCTCCAAAAGATGATCCAGGGAATGGTGTTGTGGAACCTTCCACTGCAACACCTTGCAACACTACGTTATACTTCAGCAGAAATAATACAGTGACTGAAGGAATTGGCTTTGGCCTTGAGCCTAGATGTGGAGAAATGAAGTGAAATCCTTCAAGAGGCCTCTCAAGAAGGAGAGGAAATCCTAAACAGGAATCCCTTTGCTAAACAGCACTGCAACTCAGTTGAATAGCCATAGACTGCAAATAGTATACTAGACCAAAATCAAATACTCAAACATGCCTCTCTATGGCTGCCTCTTCCTCCTTTTATGCAAGTGAATGTCTCTTTGCCCTAGACCCCACACATTAGGGTTTCTTCCACAAGTGATCTTCCTCCCTCTCAAACTGTGTTGTCTTCCCAAGCAATCCATACCCTCTTAGGCATCGCTATTGACTTGGTCAAACTTGACCTTGTCCTCATGAATTTGCCCCTTTTCACACTGGAAGGTGCAAAATAAAGCTGCTCCATTGATCCCTTTCACACTATGAGGGGTTTTATTCCTACTCATGGGTCTCTTCACCCAGTTTATTCACCTCCTATATGGCATGTGCAAAATTAATGTTCAAATTACCTTCATGCTAATTTTGGAACATTACAACTTGGAAATAAACTCCGCCACCATTTAATGCCGAAAATGGGAACCATGATCGGTAACGATGGCTTGATGGACACCAAACCTAGAAATTATATGATTGAATATGAACTGATCTGTTGTCTTACCGTCAGCCATAAGTGTAGGCATGGCTCTGGCCCATTTGGTGAAGTAGTCAACAGCTACGATGATATAAGCATGCCCCCCAGCCGAGTGAGGGTTACACGTCATAAAATTGATGCCCCACTTCGCAAAGGGACCAACGGTAATGACAGGGTGGAGATGGGAAGGTGGCGCGCACATCTTTCCCTGATAGATCTGGCAGTCATGGTATTTATGAATAGCGGTAATGCAGTCCTTGAAGATGGTGGGCCAGAAATACTCAGGACGAAGAATTTTTTGTGCAGTAGGATAAATAGACATGTGACCGCCACAGGCGCCACTGTGACATTAATTTAGGGCTTTCTCAGCCTCCTTGAGAGTCAAACACCGATGGAGAATCGAATCAACTCCGATGCGGTAGAGTGTATCTCCGACTATATGATAGGGTTGCGATTGATGGCGGAGGTGTCGATGATCATCCTTCGTCAACTCAAATCTGAAGGTATAAGTCTGAAGATATACGATGATATCACCATACCAAGGATCGAGGGTGCTAATTAAAAAAAGTGTGTCGTCTAGAATGCGTTCCTCGGAACCAGACGGAGCGTAGTCAGAGGGGAGGGAGCAGATTCAATCAGTAAATACTAATGATTTCTTCGACTTGGCAGTAGTCAATTCCAAATCGAACTCTTGGAGGATGACAATCCACTTCGAGTACTTGCCCCCCAGCAATTGGGGAGACAATATGTAGGTCAGAGGGTTGCAGTCAGAAATCACAGTCATTGTACACAACATAATGTAATGATGAAAACGTTGAACTTCTTGAACTGCAGCCAACGCCAACTTCTCGACATGTGCATATCGTGTTTCAGTATCGAGAAGGTTACGATATAGATAGTAAATAACATGTTTGTTACCATCATCATCATCTTGTACCAAAACCATGGAAATCGTGCTAAAAGCGGTGGCCAAATAGAGGGAATAATCGTGATGATAGTTCGGAGGACGCAACAAAGGAGCGTTGACAAGCAACATCTTCAGCTGTAATATTCCCAATTAGCCATGAGCTAGTTGGAATATTTGATTTTGTTTTATTGCTTTGTTTAAATAATAAGAGGACAAAGGGAGTCCATAATTCACCTTAATAATGAATAAATCAATGTCAAATGTGAAAGATACAAAACTTGGCAACTTAATTAAAGCACCCTTGGTGTGAAAGGGGTTGGATCACTTTGACTGGGTAAACCTTGACGAAATCAACAGCGTTGTCATGGAGGAGTGGCCATCAATGAGGGACAGCGCAGTTTTAGATGGAGATGCTTTGTGTGAATGTAGTGATATTTTTGGATGGGGCTTAGAGTTTGCAAGCTCATAACTTATAAAAGGAAGAGGATGGCAGCCATTGTTCATTATGTTATGGTTTATTATATTTCTGAATATATGGTTTGTTTAGACATATATCTTTCTCTTGCTGTTTAGCTGGGATATAGTGTTGTTTAGCACAGGGTGTTCCTGATCAGGAATCCCACCTCTTCCATTGAGGAGCTCTTGGAGGAGTCTTTCACTACATTGTCCACTATCTGGCTTAAGGCCAAGCTTCTTCTTTCAACTACAACACAGGTCCTATTGAGGGTTTGGTTGTTTTTTACAGGTTGCAGCAAGTGGTGATTAGATCTCTAGATCTAGGCCATCTCATTGCTTATTTTCAGTTGAGGAGGCTTCCTTTCAATTGGGAGGACAGTATTGAAGGCCATTGAGCATATTTTTAGATCTTGGCATCAGGCCAACTACTTATTCAACCCTACTGCATAGTTTACTTCCAGATTTGTGTTATTTCTATAGGAGGAGTTGCAAGGTGGTTTGGCACACCATTTGGAGAGTTGATCTTCTAGTGAAGGGGATCTGCCTTTCACTTTGAAGATCTATTGGAGGAGGCTATTCTATTGATCATATCAGATTAGCCACACTTTCCAAATCTGTATTTTTCAATAGATCTACAGCCTTAGATATCATATCTACAACTTATCTTGGTGTTTTGCTGAAAACCCTTGAGGGGTTCTTGAGAAAAGCTTGTAGAGTGCTCAAATATGATATAGATCTATCTTTTGAGGCACATATCAGCCCTATATCTGATGTATAATCATTTGTTGTAGCATAGCCAATAAAATAATGTTGTAAGGGTTTTCCAGCTTTTCTATATAGTTGTAGCACCTCATATTGAGGTATTTTGTTCATTAGAGGCTTGTATTTCCTGTTATGCATCTTATGGCCCATTTCTTATGTACATTTTTCTGCTATAATAACATATGAAAGGTCTCCATATTGGCCTCTTGATTTTTAAATGATGATCTGCAATATTTTTCCAACATTTTGCACTATATTCCTGCTTTTCCCTTGGGAATATCACAGTGGTATCATAGCATAATCTTGGCATAGCCTGTGCATTCTAAGAACCAATATGTCATCTGAAGAAGGAGAGCCTCTTACTGACAGAGAGAGGAGGTATCAAAGAAGAAGCCACAGAAAATTTATTATACAAATGACAAAGAAGACAAGGGTAAAACCCCTTTATCTAGAGGTGAAGATGAAGAGAAAGAGTTCCCTAACATCCTTCTTAGAGCCATGAAAGACATTTCTAGAGAGATCAAGGAGATGAGAATGGACAGATTCAAGGAATCCCCTAAAGCATTTTATCATGGTGAAGGATTTGGCATGTCTCACCACTGGAATGATCAACCAATGCATCAACCACAAGTTTCCCAACACTCTACCATGCCTACATTTTTTGTTGTGGGAAATGAAGGGTTTCAGGAGAAGAATCCCTTGAAGACTATTTTATGGAGTATGAATCTCAAGCTCAGAGATTCAAGGATCGCTTGAGTTTTTAGGAATTTTGTCAAATAAAGGACAATAGAATACCAAGGCATCGTCAGAGAAGTGGTGGATTCATTCAGAATCATGATCGACACCACACTATGGGCAGATTCTTTTTACCCAATTTTGATGGGTCATCCAAGTGTACTGCCAAGTCTTGGGTAGAAAAACTTGACATCTACTTTCAGTTTAACAAAATTCCATAAATGGAGGCCATTAAGATTGCAACACTGCACCTGGAGGGTGAAGCACATGACTGGTGGTTCCATGACTTGTCTACATTGGGTCATGCCAATGTAATTGCTTATTCAAATTTCACTAGAAGGCTGGTGGAAAGATTTGACAGAAAAGATCTTGAAGCATTATTCATGGGGCTTGCAAAGTTGAAACAATCAAGTAATGCATAAACTTACATCTCTGAATTTTTATGACTCTCTTTCATGATTCCTGGTTTATCTACAGCAAGAAGGGTGTACATGTTCATTGATGGATTAGATGAACCTCTTCATGGGTTGGTTAAGTCGACCAAGCCCACTACCCTACAAGATGCCATTGAAAGGGCTAGAGACCTTCAATATGCCTTGCCAAAAGCAAAGGCAACCTTTCAATACAAGTCCACTTTTCCATCAAAGGGAAAGGAAGAGAAGGCTCCTCCTTCAAAGGAGAGCCAATATAAAAAACCTCTTAATGATGATGTCTGGAGAGATTTAAGGAGGAGGAAGATTTTCTCCACCTGCCAAGAAGCTTGGGCACCTGGACATAGATGTGCAGCTGGAAAAGCACATTACATAGAGGTCTTCTCAGATGATGAGGAGGAAGAAGAAGAAGAACAAGAAAGGGGTCACAGCGTTGGAATAGCAGGAAATGATCCACCACCACATGGAGGTGAGGAGGGATAAATGGCTCCAATTAGAGGAACTCTTGCATCATTACAAGTGGTACCCAACTATCATAGCACTTCCACACATGAAACAAAACTAAATTTTTGTAGTGGAAGCAGGGACATGATGATCCCATCTATTATGCATATGAGAATGGTCCATGAGACATCACTATCTTGTGGTATACCCCCTGGGAGACCACCTGATTCAGATTTGGTGAGAGATGTATCGCATATTGATGCTCCATTCATAGATCGAGGAGGGATGGGAGCATTAGGAGGCCAAGATACAGCGCTGAGAGTCTTGGGTAGGTTCAAAGAGGAGGAAGATATTCTTCCACTATCATCATTTCCCACTCTCTCATCTCATACTGCGCTGAGAAGAAAGACTGCAAGATTGGAGGATGCCACCATCATGGGACAAGGAGACCATTCCTTGGCTATGGGAACTCAGAAGATAATCTCCCTTGGAGATAAATCTTCCATACATGATAGAATATGGTGGCCACACATGCATGCTTTGCCTAAATCTAGAAAGTATTGGACAGATGATAGCCTCCCATGGGGGACTAACTTCCAAAAGCTTCAATATTCACTTGAGCATGTGCATGTACAAGAAGAGCAGCAAGGAGGGGATAGAAACCTTCCAACCTTTACCTCTGGCATGGGAGATGTCAAGGAGAAGAACAGCCATATGACAGACATTTATTTTGATATATCATCAGCACTATCATTATGGAAGCTTGATCCATATTGGAAATCCCAATTGTTGGTGGATTATTCCAAGGATCTTTTTACTTGCATGATACTTGATGACCAGTTGCATGAAGAAGGATATTCAGTCCAAGAAGGAGTCAACTACTATCATGGTAGGATCTTCTTATCTAGAGCCTCCAATATCAAGGAGAAGTTGCTACAAAGGGCCTATGAAGAGTTCTTTTTCAGCCACACTTATTCCATGAAGGCCTACAACACTATCATGGAAAGCTAAACTTGGGAAGGATTTGAAGGAGAACTATATCAGAATTTTCAAAGATGCATGAACCATGTGGAGTTGGGACAGCAACATGACTCTATAAAGGAGTTAATTCAACCACCTCTTTCTTCTTTTGAGAGAGGAGATAGATCTATGCACCACTCCATTTGTTTAAGGAGGAATTTTGGTGAAGAACATGTTCATGTAAATAATGTTTTATTTGATTAATTTTCCATATAAACTTCATGGCCAACTTTGGGCCACAAAAAATTTTGAACATGGCCACTTCCTTGCATACCAAAGGGGGATTTTGTATCATTGTGGGTGCATTCCAAAGGCACCAAATATATCTCACACTTTCAACCATGGTGAGATGACTTGGGCAGCAAGTAAGTGGTGGGGAAACCACTTACCACATCATGATCTGATGCAGTCAGGAGATTTACTGCGCTGGTTCCACATGTGGGACTATGACCCACCTCCATATATGCAAATTTATGTTTGTATGTACTTAGTTTTGATCCCATACATTGATGATGTACTTATACTTTTTATGGGAATTTTTGGAGGGAGGATCGAAGTTATGTATGTGCCCTATGGGAGAGAGATTCTCCATGTTCATTATGCTACATGCTTTAGGGAGAAAATTGGGCAAACCATATTTGTTTCATTTGAACTATTGTCTCCTTATGGGATGGATTATTTACATCTCATGAGAACTCGAGCAACAAAATTGTAGTCTTGTTGACTTAATTGTAAAATACACAAGAGTTATTTGTAATAATAATTTATTATATATAAAATGTATAAGTGATGAATAAATGTTACAATGAGGCCCTGCTCATATACCTACGCAGGTGGTCTTTCATGACTCGGCATGTCTAAAATACATGCCCTTTCACTAACTTAATGACTACTTAACATAATCCTTATTTGACTATTAATAATTATATTTATTTTTATTTATTCTATTTGTTATGAATTATATTCATAACATTGCCTTCTTCTCCAAAAAGCTTTGTCCTCGAAGCTTAATTACAGGAAATTTACAGGAAATTTACTTCAGCTTGATCTTGAACAATTTCCTTCACTTTCCTCAGGTCATTTTTAATAAATCTGAGTGGTCATAGGTACCTCAAAATGTATAATGTTGTGATATCATTTTGGAACTAGTTTTAATATTTAGTTTTTTAATACTGTCTTGAAACTAGAGTTCTCTATTTCCCTTTTTTTTTTGCCTGATCATATATGTATAATTTAATTATTTAATTAAATTGATATATATCTATATTCTATACTATATAGTATATACCATATTTAATTAAATAAAACCGAACTAAACAAACAAACAAAAACGTGACCAACAAAACAACGTGATTCACGACGCCTTAGTCCACCCAGTCGGATCTGTTTAACGTTCCAGAAGTCAACGAAGGATGGATCAGTGGCTGACACAATGCGTCGAGACTGATAGTAAGTGCGAGGACCATGGACAGGTAACGGTTTGGTCGTCGGGTTGTTGTGGGACAAGGGTATTGATGCAGCAACGGAGACTTATCATTTGGAGCATGTTGACAGACCACGTTAAAAGATAACAGGGATTTCCTAGCGTGGTAGATGGCAACATGGTCGATTTTAAACATGGTCGATTGGCATCCGTACAGTTTTGGGCCCATACATTACCACAGTGTGGTATGGAAAATATCGTGGGTTTTTCCGCTACCCTCCTATCCTCTTCATTTACAGAAAGACAAGTGTGGTTCAAGGCACTGATGGCTCGATCTGGTGCAAATAGAATGGAGTTGTATACTGCAAGCTCATTTTTTTCAACACCTTTGTAAAAACCCTTGCTTTTTAAAGCTTCAATCATGGTAACACGAGCATCAAATCACTTCAATCCTTCAAATTCCTTTTCCCCATTACTATTAATCACACCATTATCACTAAATATATTAATGAATACTAAATTGTGGTGCTTCCCCACAAGAAAATCATTTGATTCATGAGTTGGAGTAATCTTAACAACATCATCTACAAGGAACCCTGACGTTTCCTCTTTGTCGTACAATATTTCTAATATGTTTCTAAGCCCCCTCGCATTAAAATTCTTGCTTAGAGCCCCTATAAGCCTGTTGAATGCATTCACAGAACGCAATAAGCTTCTGTTGATGGGACTATATTCAAAATTGAGGCGAAGCATAGTTATACTCTTCCCAAGAGCTTTGAAATCCTTAGGGAAATGAATATTGTCAATGATCCAGCGAACCAATGAATTCACATGGTCTTCGAACATGAATCCTTCTTGATCTGAAAAACACTCTTCTAGGTCAGGATCAATATCCTTTATGTCCAATGGTATGCTGCCATTGTGGGAGTTTTCAGAATCAATGTACTCATCTTCTAAGGGTTTTCATAGATGATTTCGGTCAGAAAACTTACTTCTGGAATTGACCCATATGGATCATAGATGTCCACATTATGTGACCTATTTTCTGCCATTATAACGAAATGGGGTCTGAGAAAATACTTGTAACAGATTTGAAGGTCGTTGCTCTGAACTGTGTTGCTAGATTTTTTTCCTACACCTGTAGAGGAATTATGTCCATTTAACTGTAAATTATTATTTGCATTTGTGTCTTTTTTATTTGCAACATATTTCCTCTCTTCAATACCATTTCAAAAAAATAGGTCCTTTTCACAAAACTTAGCACTTGCTCAAACTGTGTCAAAACAACACTCTTCATTAGGATTAAGAAATTGAATTTTCCTTTCAATCGCCCTTTCTGCCTTTGCTAACAAAGGTTTTGCTTTTTCTTTAGATTTAATAACAACAACCTCATCAACATTATGGTTTTCACTATCTTGCTCCTCATCATAATCGTTGTTGAGATTATCTTCATCTTCATGTGGATCTTTTTAATTATGATCAAGTTAATCTCCTCCATTATTAAATGTAATGTTTTGTGCATTATTCTCATCATTTTGATCATGGTTTTCTTCCTTCACATCATCTGAATCTGAATCTAAAATTTTCATAACTTGATCTTCTGCAGAATGTAGTGATTCTTCATGATTATCTTCTGAATTCTCTGAATCGGTTGAATTGTTCTGTTGATTGTGTCCAATATTCGGGAATATTGATTATTTCGTCAGATTGATCTTGTCGCAAATGGCGTTTAACTTCTACATTGCTTTGTTATGATTGTCTGTGAACTCGCTATGGTTTTGCCAAATTTCTCTTTCTATCCGATTTTTCGTTTCTTGAATTTTTTTGATGTCGTCGGAATGTCCTGTAACCTTATCCTCAAGATCGATTAATCTTTTAGTGAATTCATTAGAATTATTGATCTTAATCTCAAGATCGATCAACTTTTTGTTGAAAAATTCCATAGAAATTGATGAATACATCGAGCGGCAGCGATTTCAAGGAATGTTGAATGCGACAGCAGCACCGCTTGTAACAATTGAAGACAGCGAGCAGCAGCGGAATGTAGTCACAACACAAACTTGCTCCGATACCAAATGGAGCAAAAAAATTGTAGGCTTGTTGACTTAATTGTAAAATACACAAGAGGTATTTGTAATAATAATTTATTATATATAAAATGTATAAGTGATGAATAAATGTTACAATGAGGCCCTGATTATATACCTACGCAGGTGGCCTTTCATGATTGGGCATGTCTTTTATACATGCCCTTTCACTAACTTAATGACAACTTAACATAATCCTTATTTGACTATTAATAATTATATTTATTTATATTTATTCTATTTGTTATGAATTATATTCATAACAAGAACTTTGGAGGAGCAATTCATGGAGGGATGGATTGGTGAACACTTAGCTTATGAGGGAAGCTTATCACATGTTGGCGTCACCAATGGAGGACGAGAAGAGTTGTAGCACTCACCTTGTCAGTTGCTTGAGGACAAGCAACATTTGGGAAGGGAGGACTGTAATATTCCCAATTAGCCATGAGCTAGTTGGAATATTCAATTTTTTTTTATTGCTTTGTTTCAAGAATAAGAGGACAAAGGGGGTCCATACTTCACCTTAATAATGAATAAATCAATGCCAAATCTGAAAGAGACCAATATTGGTAGCTTAATTAAATCACCCTTGGTGTGAAATGGGTTGGATCACTTTGACTGGGTCAACCTTGACCAAATCAACAGTGCTGTCATGGAGGAGTGGCCATCAATGAGGGACAGCGCAGTTTTAGATGGAGATGCTTTGTGTGAATGTAGTGATATTTTTGGATGGGACTTAGGGTTTGAAAACTCATAACTTATAAAAGGAAGAGGATGGCAGCCATTTTTCATTATGTTATGGTTTATTATATTTCTGAATATATGATCTGTTTAGACATATATCTTTCTTTTGTTGTTTAGCTGAGATAGAGTGTTGTTTAGAACAAGGTGTTCTTGGTCGAGAATCCCACCTCTTCCATTAAGGAGCTCTTGGAGGAGTCTTTCACTACATTGTCCACTATCTGGCTTAAGTCCAAGCTTCTTCTTTCAACTACAGTGCAGATCCTATTGAGGGTTTGGTTGTTTGAGCAGGTTGCAGCAAGTGGTGATTAGATCTCAGATCTAGGCCATATCATTACTTATTTTCAGTGGAGGCTTCCTTTCCATTGGGAGGACAGTATTGAAGGCCATTGATCATATTTTCAAATCTTGGCATCAAGCCAACTGGTTATTCAGCCCTACAGCGCAGTTTACTTCCAAATCTGCATTATTTCTATAGGAGGAGTTGCAGGGTGGTTTGGCACACCATTTGGAGAGTTGATTTTATAGTGAAGGGGATCTACCTTTCACTTTGAAGATCTATTGGAGGAGGCTATTCTATTGATCATATCAGATCAGCCACACTTACCAGATCTGTATTTTTCATTATATCTACAGTCTTAGATCTTAGATCTACAACTTGTACTTGATGTTTTGCTGAAAACCCTTGAGGGGTTCTTGAGAGGAGCTTGTATAGTGCTCAGATCTTATATAGATCTATCTTTTGAGGCACGTATCAGCCCTATATCTGATGTATAATAATTTTCTGTAGCAGAGCCAACAAAATAATGTTGTAAGGGTTTTCCAGCTTTTCTATATAGTTGTAGCACCTCATATTGAGGGATTTTGTTCATTGGATGTTTGTATTTCCTGTTATGCATCTTATGGCCCATTTATTATGTACATTATGTTGTTGTAATAACATATGAAAGGTATCCATATTGGCCTATTTAATTTTAAATGATGATCTGCAATATTGTTCCAACATTTTGCACTATATTCTTGCATTTCCCATTTGGCAATATTACATAAGTGCATCAAAAGACTTCTGGGTGATCTCATCCCAAAGGAACGGGATGCCCTGCTTTAGTAATTGAATGAATCCTTTAGCCACTTCAGCATAGTTAGGTATAAAATGGCATAAAAAGTTAGTCTTCCCTTGCAAACTCTACAGTTGATGTAATGAGGATGGAGAGGGGAGATTAATGATAGCCTCAAATTTGAGAGAATCGAGGCGAATCCCATTTTTGGAAACAATAAACCCTAAGATTATACTAGATTCAACACAGAAGACGCACTTATGTGAATTCATTTGGATGTTATAGCATCGACAGTGAAGAAAAATCTGACGAAGATGGTCAGGATGGTCCTTATGCTTAGTTGAATGAGCCATAAGGTCATCTAGATAAGGCTGCACAATGTGCTTAATATCGTGGAAAGACTATGACATTGATCATTGGAATGTAGCCCCAGCATTTTTCAAACCGAAAGGGAGCTTCTTGTAAGCGAAAGTACCCCAAGGACAGATGAAGGCAGTCTTGTGTTGATCAATGGGAAGAATTTTAATTTGGTTGTAGCTAGAAAATCCGTCCATAAGGGAAAAAATTTCACTCCCAGCACAGTCATCAATGATTTGATGAATAAAGGGAGTAGGATAATTATCCTTAAGGCAAGCACGATTGATATCGCGGTAATCAACATAGACATGAATGGTACCCTGCTTATTATCCACAGGAACGATGTTAAACACCCATTTTGTCACGGGAATTGGATAGATAAAACCATCTTTGAGAAGTTTTTCAACTTCACCCTTAATAGTGGCAGCCTTTTTAGGGTGCACAGGATGAAGACGCTGACGAACAAGCTTCGCACAAGGATAGGTAGGAATCTCATGCACCACTATACTGGGATCAATGTCAGACATCTCTTCTTAAGGCCATGCAAAGACATCGCGGAACTAGCAAAAAAGGCTAGTATAAACTTGAACTTCATCTGAAGAATAAATGACCCCAATATGGATGTTCTCGACAATTCCCGGTTTCACGGAAATGTCGTTAGGCATCATTTGTGTGATATTACTCAAGTTACCCTCCGTAAAAACTTCATGTGTCAGAATAGGCGTTTGAAGCAGAGGAGAGGGAACCTGACAAGAAAACCTCTCAAGACACGTAGACATGGCCCCGAGGCTAGGCATGAACAAGGAACGATGATGGATATCATCCCACGAAGGATCCTTGAGAGACATAGTTTCCATGATGGCTTCATCGGAGGGAAATATATCTTTCAAGGGATCGGGTGAATCTGAATCGCCGAGCCAAGGGGATCAAGAATAAGTGTCAAGAGACATGCCCAAAGGAGCATGATCAAGAGGCGGATGCTCCGAAGCCAAAATAATTTCACAATAGTCAATCTCGATCGGACTTAACGGCATCGAATCTCCAAAAGAATCGAAATTCTTAGGCGAAGGGATGATCCACAGATCATCAAATCGGGAGATCATATTAATCTGAACAGTGTTGGGTGGAGGAAGAGGAAAAATACCCATGAGGGCAGAGTCTTTGAAAATATTCGGCCCTACGCTCTCATAAGGCGTAGGAATTTGATCTGCGTATGGAACGTTATTCTCAGAAGAAGAAGTGAAGAATGAAAACTGATCAACAGTAACGATCTTTCCTTTGTGTGAAAATCACAAAACACGAAAGAGAGTAGACGGAACGCATAGCATGGCATGAGTCCAACTGCGACCGAGGAGAAGACTGTAATTGAGCTTGGTGTCAACTACTTCAACCTCGACGTTGACCGTCTTCCCTTCTAGAGTAATCGGTAAACTAGCGAGAACACCTCGAGGTTTAGATTCCCTTCCATAAAATGCTTCTAGAGCATTTGGAGATGAATTCAAAGCTGGAAAACCAATGGCTTTCTAGCAGGTAGATGACATGACACACGTAGAATCACCCTCGTCCACAACCGCTCAATGGATATTCAGTCCATTAATGCCAACTTGTATGATGAGCGCAAGCCGGTGCAAGAGGCACAAGACGAAATTCTCCAAGTCGAAAGTGATAAGGCTTGAATCAGCAGCATCAACCCCGCTGATCGTAGATAGAAAAGCCTTCCATTGAGACAAAAAACTCTAAATTACTTTTAATGTAGACATTGCAGATGGCGCCTGAGCCAAATCCTCAACAATACTGTAATGGTTAGCAGCACGGGCATTGGGATTGCAAGAATAATTACGGAGTACACCTTTTGAAGGTGGTCGTACAACAAGCTCAGTATTGGGCCTTTCAATATGAGGAGGTCTAGAAGAAAGTGGAGGAGGAGGACCATCAACGATCTCTTTCCCCGCTGCCTGACGCAGTTCGGTATAATATTTCGACCGGGTAGCGATAAAAATGGATGCAGAACCATTCATCACGAGAACCTGAGAGCCAAATGTGGTAGAGGACTAAGGTTTCTCTACCATCTGGGTCTGCTGTGATGGAAAAGGTTCTTTGAGGATGGCCGGAGTTCCTTGGGTGCCTTTCAAAAATCTACTCACTTCGGCCCGTCGAAGACAGTCCTTGGTGTAGTGCTCTTCGTCAAAAAACAAGCAAGGATACTTTGGTTTTCGCTGTGAACCATCATCAGCACGAGATTTTTGATAATCTTGTTTCGGGGTATTAGCTTTGGCCTTAACTTTACCCTTATTTTTTCCCTTGGAAGCTTTATCTATTGGGTTGGCCTGAACGGCATTGACTTCCGCGATTTTACTAGAATTTGGGGTAGGCTAAGAAGCAGTATCATTGGAAAGATTAGATTTTTGCTTCCCAGGGTTTGAAGGAGAAGACTTCCGAGAAGTATGAGACATGGAACCAATGATACCGTCGACGGATGGTGTCGTCAGTGCTTTGGAATTTCCAAGTCAAGGAGCATCAGGCAAGTTATCATACAATGTGCCATACTGGGAGTACACAAGATCAAGGTACTGGACAAGGGAAATGGCTTGTTCTTCGGTTACACATGCCCCCATAGCAATGTCTTTAACAATTTGATTGACAAATTAGGTAGTGAACCAATCAGTTAGAAGCTAATCAGGAATATCAAACTTGATCAAGCGACGGTGACGCCTCCGTTCATGAATATGATCCGAGATATGAAAAGCTCGATCTTGCTTCAAGGATGTGAGGAGGTGCGTCCCAATCCTATACCAAACCAGTAATTGAAAATGCGTAAGAAATTCCATGGCTAAAGAGTTGAAATCTTGGAAGATGCCACGAGATAATTCAATGTACCACTTTGTAGTGGCACAAATAAGAGTCAGTTGGAAAAGACGGAGTCGGATGGAATCGTCGACCCAAGAGTTAGAGGAACACCAAAGATGGTATGTCATAACGTGTGCTTGGGGGTCTTCTCCAGACTTTTCCCTCAAACTTAGGACAATCGCCAGGAATTTTGGTTAGAACTGGAGGCAAATACGGATTATGAAGAATTGGATCGTTTGTCAATTTTGACACATCAGGTAGTTCCGACATAGCGAGAAACGGAAATTGAGGATTAAAAGGCATTGGAGGTTGTTGATAAGGACCAGAGTTAACATTCCACCCAGGCTGAGAGAATTTATGCCCCCATACATTTTGTCCCAAAGGATTCTGTCCATAAGGTTTATAAGCCGGATAGTTCTGCCCATACCGGGGTTGAGGATCAAGATACTGATTCTGAGCATACCATTGAGGTCCTTGCTGAGTAACATATGGATTCTACTATGGAATGTAAGCATTTCCTTGAGGCATATTATACACCAATTGGGATTGATTTTGAGGGTTATAAGTAAAACCTTGGGGCGCACTATATACAGCCTGAAATTGACCTTGAGGAGGGTAAGTAGCGCCTTGAGGTTGAGCAGGTGGTACCTACCGAGTAGGTTGAATGGGCTGTTGAGCTGATTGAACAAGTTGAACCGGTTGCTGAATAGGTTGAATAGTTTGAACCGGCTGATGAGCGGGTTGAGCAATTTGAATCAGTTGCTGAGGCTAGGCAGGTTGTCCCTACGGAGCAGGTTGGCCTAGATACTGAGGACCATCGGGTTGCCCCTGTGTAAGAGATTGGCCTGATCATTGTGATGGACCAGGTTGCCCCTGAAAACTAGGTTGACTCGGAGCAGGACTAGAGGGTTATCCTTGTTGTACAAAAGCATGGCATTGCGGAACGTAAGGTTGTTTTTGTTGCACAAAAGGTTGTCCTTGTGGCAAATACATTTTCCCCCTAGGAACATAAGATGCTTCTGGTTGAAACTGAGGTTGACCAAATGAACCATAGGGTTGTCCTTGTTGGACCGAAGGTTGTCCCTGTAATATTTGTGCTTGCAGACCATAAGGTTGTCCCTGAGGACCAAAGGGTTTTCCTTGCTGGAACAAAGGTTTTCCCTGTAAGGGTTGTCCTTGTTAACCTGAGGGTTGTCCCTGTATCAATGGCCCTTGATGAGCAACGGTCTGATAAGGATTTTCCAGAGGCAAATAAATAGCTTGATTAGGATTGATGGGAGGCAAATAAATAGTGTGGCTGTTGAGAACCCTGAGGTGTGGAATTATGCTACTGTGGATCCGGAGAGGGAGCTTATTGTTGATGAATAGCCAACAGATACTCGTCGAATGTATAACCACTAGTAATGGAAGTAGAAGCCATAGGTGGAGTACACGTAGGATGAATTTCCACAGTGCGAGGTTGTGATCCACTCACAGTGGGCCTAACCGTTATCATGGGCTTGATAAAGATAGACTTGCGAACAGTAGAAGATCCAGATGATGAAGTCGTACTAACAACCGGTGGAGATGAAGCCACACAAATGGTAGGTCAGACCAGGACAGATGTAAAAATTGCCAACGAGCTAGGTGTCGAAGGTGACATTCCTAATGTAGGAAACATTGAGCTCCTTGGAGGAGTCGATGTACTGGACGGTGCTATGGACGCAACACCAGAAATTATCTGACCCAAAGTACGGTAACTGGGTGGAAGAGACACCGATTGAGGGGAAGGTTGACTGGAGACATATGGGAACTCTTATAGGAAAAACTGATATTCCCCTGTAGAAACATGGAGCTCTTCACTACTAATAGGACTGGAAAAATCCATATCTCACGAGGTTGTAAGATCTTCGAAAAGACGACGAGGGCTAGGAGGTAAAGTAGCTGCTAAAAATGGTGATCTCGAAGTAATAGGAGGGAATTCTTGCTCGCTCTTGAAACTATACCAAGCACTCTAAGGTGGCCAATTGAATTCAACTGACCCTTCAGGAGGAGACCGGGTAGCGAGAGGTAATACACTTGAGAGAATAGGCTGCGAAAACTCGGCAGACCTAGTGGACTGAGGGGTTTCGAAAGAAACGTCAGGAAAAGAACTACCACTAGGAGGTATTGAAGAAGACGACAAAACTGGTGGTTTCGCCACTGTGACAATATTTCAACACAGGAAGGAAAACAAGATAGTTGATGAAGGCTTCAAGATCAAACTCTAAGGAACTACAAAAACAAGCCAAGTAGAAAACTTTTAACGGGCATGTGATCGTAGGCAATTAATTTTACGACATTGAAATGAAACTTTGTTGTTTCATGTTTTAAGAGTCGAGAAATAGAAAAAAGATGACTCTAGTCACTTTCAATATTGAACGAGCGTGAAAGGAAAAGTATTCGATGATCTCTTCACTTTTTAAGGAGTCACGAAAATATCGAAATGACTACTCAGGTAATCTAAGCAAGAGGGTGTACCAAGTTTCCATGACCTGTCATATACATCTTGGTGATCAAATAAAATAGAAATGACCAAGGACTTAACGTACGTGCAGGTAGTCTCCCTGAATTCTGTGTTTGGTGTATCACGATTACAGGGCGGCAGAATCGGCTTCCTATGGATAAAGGATTTGAACCTATGAGGGTATCCCTTTATATATGTGATGGTACGGGGAGCACAAGTTCGTACTAGTGTTGTTTAAATCCAGGTGGCGAACGACAGCTACTAGGTTTAACGACGCCGAAACAAGTCACTAGCCTAGACCTCTAAAAAAATTGGCGTTAGGTTCCAATGCTTCCTTAGATTGATTGAATTAATTTAAGGTTGATCTTGAATTAATGTTTGAGTTTCAAATCCCTACCAAATTTGATCTCGAATTCCTAAATGCACACTACATGCAAAAGAACACCATTTATGTTCGATAAATGCTAACTAAGAGAAGGATAGAGATCTTTGACAAATTAGAAAACAATGAAATCATAAGAATAATTTCACTAATGCATCTAATACAACCAAACGAGAAATGAAAAACTCTTTCCTAATTCACTAAGAGCTATTTATGCAAAAGAACTTTTCATTTCCGATGCAAACAAAAGAATGAAATTTTTTGTGTTTCTGAATGAATAAAGCACGCGATGCACTACTACATTAAAAAGAAAAGCGAACACTAGTTTATAGACTGCGAATGTAGAGATATTAAAATGAATAATTCAAAAGGAATACAGACATAAAAACGCACTCAAACCAATGATTCACTCTTTCAAGAAAACAAAAGGATTTCAAAATGACCCAAATGAGCAATGTGATCTATGCTCGAAGTGACAAGATGGAGATTCAAATGAGAACCGGAGTGATCATTCAACAAATCAAAAACATAAAGGATCAAGAAAGACCAACACAATCAATCAGGGAATCGAACTGACAAAAATAAAAAATACTCGAACTTCAAACAGAAGGCTCAGTGAGTGAAATGCACCTAGAAACCCTAGGGATACAAACTTCACCGAGATAATAGACAAACAGCTGAGAATAACAAGCCTACAAGGCCAAAAGAATTCCAAAAGACCAATTACAAATCAAAGAAACAACCCCGAGCCAAAAAAATTGGCCAAAAACTCAAACCAAATCCTACAAGATTCGGCGCGATTGTCAGGCGGTAATCCGCGCCAAACAGGGGTTGGCGCTACAGCAACAAAAGCAACAAGTGCCAATTGGCGTGACTGTAAAATGCGCCAAGCCAGAAATCTATGGGAAAAGGAAAAACTAGTGAGCAGAGGTCAATCTTGACACTCTCGAGATGACCAGGAGGATTCCAAGCAGTCAAGCAAGTTAAACAAGACAGAAAAGCAATCAAATGACTGAAGTCGACTCGACAAGGAAAATTCCCAATGAGCAACGAGATGACAAACTCACACTGATCCCCAGCAGAGTCACCAACGTTTTGTGTAGGTAAATCCTCTATGTGGACAGAGACGATCCCTCTAGCCCTAGAGTGGGTTTAGCAACAAGGGAACAAACTAATGTGTAGGTTCCTAGTTAACGAATGAAATAGTTTGGGATAGATTGTCCTACCCTTAGTCCAATGCGATTGTCACAGCTGTAGCAATGGCGGCCTCTTGATCTTTGTCCCAACAGGTCACGATCCTTCAGTAGTGGTACTCGGAAGCCTGCACAAAGATAAAAGGACAAAGGCATAATACAAGACAATAATTGCATTCATAACTAGATAATCAGTCCAGAAAGATTAAAAATATTACATAAAAAAATCATATCAACACAAGATGGGAACCATACATTATTCATGTATATATAAATAGAAAGCAAGAGATTACAACCAGAGCCTTGACGTCACAGCCTCCTTCAGCAGGTTCAGTTTAAGCACGTCTCAAAGGTTCGTCGGGGAATTTGGATGAGGCGAGGACACAAGCCTAAGCTCTCTCTCGACAAAGGTCTCCTTCTCTACTCTATCTCACCAAAAAAATGTTCAGCAATTCCTCTTTAGCTATTCAGTTTTTCAGCTCGTGTATCAATGGGAGATAGGTTTATTTATAGAGGGAGAGGAGGAGTTTGGGATCCCTGCAATGGTGGAATAGAGGCCTTATCCTTTGGGAGGTTCCCCCAAAAGGTGGAAACAAGAAGCCAAAGGAGGGTGTTTGTGGTTATTCAGTCGAACCACCGAAGTTGACTCGCCCACGAGGTTGTTAGCATGGAAACTTCGCCTCTATATTTAAAAAACATTCCAAAAATAGCTTGGCATGGGTAGCTCACTGGGATAGAGCACCAATGGGCATGGGGCTCAGTGTTAATTTCCCTCATTGGCGCGAGGCCATAACGGTCTGCCAGAGCCAACCAAAAAACCTGTGTTTTTGTTGATATGCTCTGGAAATTGTCAACAGAGAAAGTGTTGTCCTCAAGGAAAGGGATGCAATGATGCTTGTTGCAAGGCATAACACTTCATATAATTCACAAAAATGGTCCTCCAATGTGCGGGACAGGGATTGTAGGGACGGTGACAAAATGCTATGTAACATTGCCATATTATCTTCCTAGATTTCGTCCCACATCCCCTCCCCCATAACCAATCAATAAATTGGGTGGGGTGAACCATTTGGAAGGAATTTTTCGAAATTTTATAACCTAAAATAGGGAATCGGGCAAACAACTTGTTATAGTGCATCCAGGCTTTTAATCCATCACAACGACCCATCCATCTGTGTAGTATTCATATTTGTGTGTTGAGTGGGGGGGGGGCTTATCTTTATCCCGGTAGGGGGTTTCATTCTTGTGCCTTTGAATCATTCTTTTGGTTCGTTTAACGGTATATCGTAGGGTAATATTGGGGTCTCGACCCAAGTTATATAGTATAGGTTGGAGGAAATATTGTGCCTGATCCTAGGGACGCCTGAGCTTGGATGTGAGGATGCTCGGGGGAGTTTTCCTACCTGGGTAATCGAGTTAGGGAGGAATGCCAACAAGATATGTGGGTAAGGGGTACTGTGAGTGAGGTTTCTCGGTTGTTGTAGGTGTGGACGAAGTATCATGGTTTTGTCGTACTGAGATGGTAAGTTAAGTGAGTTTATGCAGGTCTAAGTCGATAAAGTGTGAAAAAAACACTATTTGATTGATTAATATACGAGGTCAGATAATTGTTGATTTGACAGAGTGTAGGTAGAGGATTCAACTCTTTCATGCTTGTCCTCACACCACCCCCTCTTTCCTATTCCACTTTTTCCCACTTCTGAATATCGTTGAGCTTGGCCCCCTAGAATAAATTGCTTGCCTTCCCTTAGGATGCTTGGTGGATTATTGATGTCGGATAGGAAGTTATCAACTCATATCATTTCAGTAACTAGAGACAGGGTCTCGCTCTCGAACGAGCGATTCCCATAGGAATAGCAACCAAGCCTAAAGAAAGGGAAACAACCATAATATTTAGAATACTTCGAACTCCTCCTAGCAGCAAAAAAACACACCCAAACAAACCCCTGAAATAGAAATACTTGGCAGCGGAATACAAAAAATGCAAGAAGGAGGAGGTATGAAGTCACTCGACCAACGGGAGAGAATGAGGAAAATGAAATGAAAGATGAGGGAATGAAAAAACATGCAAGGTCAAGGTCAGGAAGAAGGAAGGAGCATGACGCACGGTGACCCGTCATACCGCTCTCGACCCCGATCAATAATAATAAGCGAAAGAAAGGATGGATGAGAGAAACCAGAAGAATAAGTGAAGTTAGGAAAAGGTCCCCCAACCAATCAAAGAGAATATATAATCCCAGGAAAGACCAAGAGGAATAAAATTATTAATAATAAATATATGACTAAGGGAAAGGGGGATAGGAACGTGAAGACAAGAAGGAGAGGATCTGAAGCATGGCTCGACTAAAAGGAGAGGATGCAAAACATAGCTTGACCGTTAGCCCCCCACCCAATAATCAATAAAGGAAGGCAGGGCTCTCAATTAAGGGAGAGGAATTATATATGTAAATACACCAGACAATGCTACTATTATATACATAATTACACATTTAAATTATTCATTATGCTTTAGTAGACAATGTTTCTATTATATATGTAATTATGCATTTCTTCTTATTTCATTTATGACCAAGCCAATACCTCCATGGTTAACCCTAGCATAAGGCAAGACAAGAGAAGATTGGGAGAGCAATACCTTGGCTGAGCCCTACCACTCACTGGCCTTCCTAAACGGGATTCCACTTTGAACATTAAAACTTTCGTTCCGTTCTGTTCTGTAAATGAAGTGAAGGTAGGACCAGTGCTTTCCTTCCCATGATCAGAAATCAAAGGTAATATTGATCTCACTGACTGAAATTGAACCTAATCCCTATGTTTTTAAAGTCCGTTAGGCCTTGTTGATCGAAGGTAGGCCTAATGATAGTGTGTGAAATTACTATAAATTATAAGGTTATCCCGCAAAGTAAATTATAATGTTATCCCTACACAGTGAAGTATGTAAGGTCTAAGTCTGATAAATTAATTGCCTGTAGGTTAGCTATAAGGATCCGATAATATCGAATTTGACGGATAGCTCTTAAGCTATGGATCTATCTCTAATTTGGGAGGACGGGTAGGTTCCCCGCCTATTGGGCAACCATATCAAAAAGTGTTTTCATTCATTCGTCAAAGCATCCATCCCGTCAAATATATTATCTATCCTTGCCCCTCTAAACCTAGATCTCGCATATACATGAAGTGAAGGTCAAATGCATGGATCGAGCTGAGGTTAAAGAACCAAAAGCAACTGTTGACCCTGTTGGTAATTAATTCGTTGATCCTTTTTACTCAGCAACAAAAGTTGATGTTGTTCCAGGTGAATATACAGTTGGTGAAGCATTTAATTAGTTAAGCCATTTATTTTGTTAAATAAGCATGTGTATTTAAATCCATATGAGTACTTGTTAAATATACCATTATTTATCTAGCACCAGTAATAGCCTATCCAATCCCATACGCAAGATAAGTTCCACCCAGTCCAGCAACTAATATTTCTTTTGACCCTATTGACCAATAAGAAGTAGCAAGCAGCATGACAGTCAGTAGTTCTAGTTCATGATCGATACCCACTAGTAGTAGTTGATCTACCTGAAACACCAATACCAGAGGTATCATAAGCGGAAGAAAATTTAGTTGACTCCACACCCTATGTAGTAGCAGATCCCACGACATTTAGTTTACCAAGTAGTTGACTTCATTTCAGAAGTTGTCAAATGATTTATTTTTGGTCATTGGCACTCGCTATATATGATTCAATGGTATGTTATAAGTCAAAATTTGGTTTAATAAGTCTGCATGAATTAGGCGTGGGTAAAATAGGTAAGCATTCGTGTAAGAGGTGTTGAGTATAGTAAAGATAAGCCTGAGCATAAGAGGTTAGAAACGTATGAACATAGGTTTTCCAAGCAAGCCATGGGAGTCTAGATTTTGTGAGCTAGCCCAAAAAAGAGGCAAGCCTATATAAAGGTTTAGGTTTCATCGGTCTCCCCATGTGCTATCGGGCATAACCATGGGAATTAGAACATAACTCTCATTGTTTAAGGGTAAGAGGTTTCTAAATAAGGTGGTTAAGAAGGATTAATCGAGGTTATGATTTGTAACAGACTCGTGTAGAACACCTAATAGAAAAATATCTGTATAAAAAGGCATATACATAAATCGAAAAACAAATAGATATCGAAGTGGGCCAGTGAATGAGTCCACCAGTCGTATCTTTAGTCTAAAACACGTATCTCTAGCTTGGATAGAAAATCCAAAACCCCAAAGCAAGATATGCATGAACCACTTGGGCAAGGCATGCCCTAAGAAAAATACCAAGGGGCCTTCCTTCACCTCTCTCACGTATATTGGGGACATCTCCCTAGCAATGATGGTACTAGCTATGATGGGAAGTTTTTCTTTTCGGCCATTAGGAACATCTCTCTTGTCTGTTGGCAACTTGGTTTTTCGTAAAACCTTGGCTACCTTACTTCCCGGGGTGAAAGTATAGAAAATAAAGCTATCCAATTATACTTATACTTCGACTTCCGTTCTGTCTGTTCTTGTTTGCTAATCAATAGATGTATGAAGTTGAGCATCCTGATATTGTTCCAGGAAATTTTGGTTTAAGGGTGCCCCCTAAGCAGGGTTTTTGCGCCATAATGGGTCCAGAGAGGTTCATTCATAGGCAGCATGTAATAGGGTAAGGCTGCGGTGAGAGTATAGTTAGGTGAAGTATGGGGTTCCCAAGAAAGGAGTTGAAGGAAGGTCCAAAGGAGTCCCAGAGGCATGTGATTCTAGAGGTGAGGTCTCAAGTAAGTTTTATAGGGTGAACCAATCAGAATGAGTTTAGGTCTTGAAGCATTTGTGGGTTGACCAAGTGTGGAAGAGAGATAGAGAAAACATGCAAGAGGTAGTTCTTGAGCATTCAAGGAAGAATATCTGATAATATAAGGAGGAAGATATATTCACTTCTTCCATGAATGAATCGACGAACCACACAACAACGTATATAACGATCGAAATAGATTCCCCTAGTATGAACACAGATCCAAGCAGGGTGATTCAAACTCAAGTTGAATGACATCATTTGTCGATAACATGAATTGTCAAAATAGGAGGGATGGCTTACCAATTAAGTCGGGCGAGCCATTATTCCTCTTCTTCTTCGTCCTTCATTATGCTCCACTTCAAAGTTTCATCCTTCCTTCTTTCCACCCATACTTCCCTCCCTCGCTCCCACCACATACACACCCTCTTACTGTTACTTCCACACATACATCAAGCCAATCATTTTGGTCGGTGGCTCTTTTATCGACTAAGAATTTGACCTGGTCATTGGTTTAGCAACCATGATCAACTTAGAAAGAGAGAACAACGAAAAATATAGTATGACTAGAAAAACACCTCATCCTGCCTCTTTCTCATCCGTCTATGAAAAGCAGGGATAAGCCGAGGTATGCCACTGAGAGTGAGGGTAACTTGTTGTAGAAGACGAGTTTATTTATTAAACTCCCCACCATATAAGAAAAGGTTGTGGTTTCTTCGAAAGCATAAATGAAAAGAAAAATCAGTCTCAATCTGATGTAACCCCTTTGTATCTTATCAGCTAGCCTTTTCTCCCCAACATTCCATTTGTCTGTACTAGTTCCTAACCTCTGTTCAGCATGCCTTACGGTTTCGCTCGTCACCTTATATATGTGAATTACTTAACCTATACATTATTTTGGGATTTGTATCATTGTGTGTAGGTTTCGTTGCATACAATTGCAATTAAGCCCCCTTACCATCTGGCTACCTTCCCTGTAGGGTGGCATTGTGCTTGTTCATCCCAAGGGGAGAATAGAGGCAGTCGACTGCGGGCACCTACAACAAAGAGACTACTACCTTCCTTTCGATGGTTCAATTACTTGTGGGAGGCTTAGTTGTTAACAACCCCAATTAAGCAGGTGCACCAATCAACCACGTATCCCTACACAGGAAGCTTCAGTACCATGTGGTGAAGAACCAAAAATTGATCAAGTTGGTCCAGCATTAGTAGTAGGGGAAACTTACCGGAGCCCAGTTTCATAATCATAATAATAACTAGTGATTAGAGCAGTCGATCGATCCAGTTGATTCATCAGTTTCAATGCCAACAGATCTCCAGAACATGTATCCACAGGCCCACGATATAAGTGACCCACTCAAAGTGAACAATGGCATTCGTATCAAGCATGTTCCGCGCTACAGGCATACTGCAACTACCGTAGCATTCTCTACTCCAGAACGCCAAAACCTTGCCTAGTCATTTATCCCCTATCCATTTTGTATCAGCCTGGATCAATGTGTATCAAGAGGGAATAAATGTACTTATCATTGCTTTTAGCCTTCGATCGAGTGGAGCCCTGGTTTATCCGTATCCACCTCCTAGAGGGAACTCCCTTTCACCTCAGGCAATTGTGCCCCCTACTATTGCCAATTCCAGCCAGCCTTTGCTCAATAACTATATCTCTCCTTCTTGTGCATGATATCCTTCTTTCAATCCATCTCTTTAACAACCCCCTATGCTTCAAGCTATATCTATATAACAACTAATCATGCCCTATTCTTCATTATTTCTTCACTTGCTTTGGTTTTCTTGGTTTGTTATGTGTGCCAACTCAAATCATAATCGGTCGAAGTAGTGATTGAATCGAAAGTGTAGATGCCATTGAACGTATGGTTCTCCGTTATTGTATGATTTTTCTGGCCACTGGAAAAGCTTAATTCGTATATTGTAAGGTATGGTGATTTTAGGTCCACCTCATCCCTTCGTATTGGAACTGCTTCTATCCCGTTGATTATTGAAGTTGGGCACCCCTTTGTTTTTTCCTTCTAGTGTTTTATCGCCCCTTTCCAATAATAATTGGGGTCTAGCCTTATCCCATTCTTCTATCTACTCCCAGTAAGGGTGGTTATGGGGCTGATCTAGACGAGGGGTGTTTCTTAAAGAATATTTACGTATTTTGAATCCTTTCATCTGCCTGGTCTATTATATCTCCAATCGTAAGCAATTAATTCCCTACCCACATAGAGAAGTGATAAAAATACCTATCATTTGGATACGGATTCGAGCATTCTTCCGCAATTCCTAATATTTGGGGGGAGTACCAAAAATAGATCATTGAGCCCACAATAAATCAGATATATTATAGAAGTACCAATAGGAGTGGCCTACTACTGGATGATTGGCTAGTATCTATTCAGAATGGCTCCCAAGTCGAGTTATGCATTTTACTCACCTTTTCCCCTATTCTTATTCTTATGCCTATTATGTGGAAGCATCTTGGTTTCATAACTAGGGAGGAGGGAATTTAGTTCGGTTTGGTCAAGTAGGTTATGGTTGACGGGAGTTAGTCGCCGAGCATCCATCCACCGATGGAATTGTCTGTTCATAAGGGTGTATTGACACGAGGATGGGTTAGTATCCCACCCTGGTGGGAGGGCAAGTGAGTGTCAATCCGCTCCTTGGGTTTAGGCTCCTTGGAAGAGTCTCAAGCAGTATATATGGTGGGTCCAGTCTCGATTGGTAGGAGTAAGGGCTTGACTTTGCTATCCCTGTGGTAACATAAGGCTGGCAGCGGAGTACCAATCTATTGATGTGGTTAGTGTAGTAGGCTTCCTTCTCCGGATTGGTGGAGGTACTATAGTAGCTGAAGAGAGAATCACCCCAAAATAAAAATTATGGTCGAATCCTGCTCTATAAAAGATCCAATATCATGTTGTTGTTTCTTCGGAGTCAGGGAACTTTCTATAGTTTGGAATAAGCGATGGTTGTCCAGCTCCCCCACTGGGGCTGAGGAAAACGTTCTTGGGCGAGGGATATAAAGTGGGAAGGATAGGGGGTTGTAAGGATAGGACTAGACTCTATTCGTTGGCCCCTGGGCCGAATCAATCATTCTTGTGTGGTGGATAAAATGTACCCTCCCTTGTTGATGGGGGTCCATTGGGCTTGAACTGGAGGTACGATTGTAGGGCATGATTAGTAGGGCGATAGTAGGAGGTTGATAGTAGGAGGATTACTTGTTTTATTATTACTCTATCCTTATGGAGGGTTAACTAGTTGTATCTTTCCCTAGATATATAGATCACTTGACGAAGTGTTGCTTCCTTATATCAACTCGTATAATTGAAGTAACTAGAGAGAGAGAGAGAAGAAAGAAAAGAAAGCGTAATTAGTGTTATAATAACAGCATTTTATGCTTTAGACAGTGCAAGGCCCAGTAACGTTATAGGCGAAGCTACTTGAAGAGTAAGCCCCCCCTTATTAAAGGTCCTGATAAACCCTCTCATTTTGAATTGAGGGGAAGAAATACCGGCCTAATTTAGACTCACTTTACATACGAGCTTCTGGTACAATTTGTTAGGTACCCCATAACGACCCAGCTCCATCCATCTACTTAGATGGGGAATTATTGATGTATCTCTCCTAACTACCTACCTTCATGAGATTGATTGAATGACCTAACCTCCATGTATACTTGAGCTAGTATTCTAGGTTGGTCAACCTATCCTAACCAAACTTACCTCAGGCTTACCCAATGCACCTAATCAAAATAAAAGGATCTAATGACCGCTAACACCTCTACCCTAAGCCCCCTAATACAAGCTAAGGAAAGAGCCCTCCTAACAACTACAGCCTCCCCTAAGCGTGCCCCTATACCCACCCTCACAGCCTTCCCTAATGCTCCTAAACCAAACTCCTTCAATAGGGTAATGGAAACCCTTTAGCCATCAGGAAGGTAGGCATACAAACAATTTCACAATGGAGGAATGGTCAGTTCAAGTCCTTATCCCTACTGCAAGTTGTCTACGTGAAAGAGAGAGGGAGTTCACTTCTACCTGCTAGAAGTAAGGCTCGTTCTACGACCTTCTTATTGCAGTCCCAAACTTTCTTACATGAACTAGAACAAGATGATGAATCACCCTATTCCTGTCAATTGGCCGTACTCATTTGAAAGAGTAAGTGTTTTCTACCACCGTTTGATTGTAGAAAAAACATCCTCCTGCTCATTCTATTCATCCTGGCATAATCCAACCTCTTCCTTAGACATATAGGGAATATGGCGAATAATCTTTATTGGCGCTTAATCAAATAGATAGTTGTGGTTTTACCCGTGGAACGACAATAGAAGAACCTCACGGGAGGGAGTTGCAGAGTCTGGTTTAGGACTATGCGGTAAATAAGGAAGCGCTTTTGGATCACTTGTAAACACCATCATTACCTGAATTCTATAGAAAGGAAATGGAAATGACCCCCTATTATGATTCCCTATTGTCTTCTGGTCACAGAGTTGTTTCGTTTCTTTGGTTCCCATTTATCTCGGTCTTTTTTTGCCATTCCTGTCTGATAAGATGAAGGAACTTCACTTGGTTAGAGGGAGGAGGAATCACGAGGGCTAGAGAGACACATGCATAAAGAATTTATGTCTAAATTACCCATTTTTGGACCGGGGAACTAGGACTGAGATGGGTAAAGGATAACTAGGCATACATGTATAGAGGGAAAGTGGATAGGGAAAGGGTAACTAACCATGTAGAAACTGAATGGGCATGCGAAAACACCAATATTGTCCCGCCGATGGGAGCGCAAACACGGGACAGGAACGACGGTGGAAGAGGACCTACAATGTGTTCCACGAAGGCCAAGTGAAGGGGAGCCGAGTATGACCCCAAACACGTGGGGTGTGATGACAAGATCCTGAACTTCAGCCATTCATTGATCAAGGAAACTCAACGGCATTTCCAGTTCTTTGTTCTGACAAATTCTAGTGGATAGAATGACCCAGAGAAACGAGATAGATTTCTCATTTCATTCTAAAACCTTCCATATATCGCGGGTGGGCATCGGACATCATTTTGACCTCGATCATCGAATCACAGGCCTCATGATCGGGAGTCAGATTAGGAGTAGAAATCAGAATAACGTAGAAGAAGGAAATACATCGAAACAGCATTAAATCTAGCCTCGTAGGTAAGAAAAACCGGTCACATGATCGATCAAGGCGAAATCACATGATGTTGCTCCTAAAATTAGATCTGGCATCAAATCCGTAGCGAGATCGACCGGATTTACCCGTTATTACTATTCATTGACCGGAAAACATTGATTTGAAAATAGATACATCATATAATGTATATGGAGGGAATATCCAATTCAGTCTAAAATTTGTACTGGGATTGAAAATGCAGAAAACCATAACGTGATCATGAGGTACGTAAAGTGACTCGCCCCAAAAAGGGCGAGGGTCAGTAAGCGAACTCTCGACCGAAGGGAGAGGTACATTAAGTGACTCGCCCGTTATGGGGGAGGTACGAGTCAACAATCAATGATTCGGGAGCACAGGCCTAATCACTCATATTACATATTGAATCTCGTTCACTCGAATAAAAGATTCATATACGAGATCAGACCATACAAATTGGCTATCCATATAGCACGAGCCATTAATAATGACATCCAAAGGAAAGGATAATGGTAGATCTGAGAATGAGAAATCCTAGTCCTACCCATACCTAGATTAATGGTGGAAATGTAACTAAATGGGAATGATGGGGTTGAAAATATTCCAGATCAGAGATAGTATGGTTACCCCACTCTGATTTTGGTAAGGTGCTAACAAGAGGAGACCAAGATGCATGCGAGGATCCACTCCCTTTTTCTGTTAGGAGAGAAGAAGCAGCTAGAATAGTGAAAATAGTATAAATTGTTCCCTTATCTATTAGTCAATCCAGTACGAACTCACTCCCTTTTCGAGAAGGATTTATGATTTTTCTGCTTCGTATTCCCTTTAACAAGAGAGAATGATGTAGTTAATTCCACACCTACCTTTGGAAGGAGGTTTTGTTGAGCCTCAAGTAGACGTTTGCCCATGAAGGAGGGGTACATTGTCGCATTAAGAGAGGGTTTTACCAATAACTAGATCATTTCGATCATTCCAAGTAGATCATTTCTATATTAACCAAATCTAACCTATGCTAGTGAGGGGTGAATAGTTTCTGGTTAGAGGAGAAAGAAGCCTATATAATAATACCAAGGAGCCACACCTAAGTATGGTAGGTATCCGAGAGGCCAATGAATGATATCGAGAAGCCAACGTCACTTATTTTCCCACCCCACCTTCGTCACAAGGCCGTAAGTATACAAAAGGTATATTGAATTAGGGATTTTTGATAACTCTCTAAAGTAAAGAAAGAAAGTATATAGTAATTATACACTTCGTGCAACTGTTTAATTGATTTAAGGGTGGGGAATAATACACTTTCCATCCATAAAGACTGGTCTGAAGCTCAGGCAGGTCTTTTCGCCCATAAATAAATAAAGATAAGTGTAATTCAAATAAAAAAAGAAATAATTACCAACATCTCTTATTGGTTCTGAAACCCCTATTCTAGCATTTTTCCATGTTCCTGGACTTTATGTTCTTACCATCCATGTTGCTTCCAGTTATGCCCCTAGAATTGGGTTTCCAACATGAATTGGAGAACAAGACTCCCTCCTGGGCTCTCAATCAAATAAACCATAGCTATGTCAGACATCTAATAGTACACAAAGGAAGGATTACTAATCCATTGAGTTTCACCCATCATCAGTATAGGAAAAGGACACAAAGGCAAGAGCACATCCAGATCGAGTAGCTTACCTCGTTGGCCGAGTGAAAGCATCAGTTTAGAGAAAACATCTACTTGGACTTCCCAGCTAGAGATCGAAATCAAGGTCCACCACTTCTACTATTTATTCGACAGTCCCAAACTCATGTCACCTCGTTCAAGTGTTTCCATCCATCAACGAGTTTATTAAGTCTTCCTTTGGAGAGTTTTCTTCTTCTCCTGAGGCAGGTCGAACACTAAGGTAGTCAAAGGAAGTCGTAGCTTATTTCCCTATCGGTCGAGTGGCTTCCTCTCCTCGCCCCGGGCAACAAATCAAACATCTCTAGGCATCTATCTTGCATTCAAGTGACCGAAGTCCCATGATATTTCAATGGAAAAGGAGCCCATAATCTATGGGAATTCAATCCATAGGATTTGGAGGTGGCTACTCTTTTTCATCTTGCATCCAGGGTAGACCTTGGGTAGGGCCAATCATAAAAACAATATATATCTCATTAATTCTAAGGAGGAGAAGGCTTCTCCACTTGGAAGGGCTTAACTAAACAAATATAAGCAGGAGAAGGAATTGAGGCTTCAAAGGTTGGATGACTAACCGAATGGATATCAGTAGGAAACAAAGAGGGTAGGTAAGAGTCAAGGTGGACTCATAACCTAGTTCTGGGCCTTAGGTAGTTCAAAAATATTTCCGTAAGTGGTCACTAAGAGCTAATCCCCTGTGTACCTTCCTAAAGAAGAAGGTCAACAAGTCCACAAAAACCCCTTGGAGGGACATACTTTCCCAGTACGGTAAGAGCTCTTAATAGAAGAGTGCGAAAAAGAATGAATCTGAACAAGGCTTACTCCGTTGAGGGGCTTTGAAGCCGTGATAGTTGTTTAGACAGACTCCAATGGTTTCCTAAAGTGAAGGTGAATCAAAGCTCTTCCATCTGATATTTACTAAGCGTTGCTCACTTGATGGGAAGCCTTTACCTGGTTTACGGATCAGATGGATGTAGGGGCAAGGAGGTTGATGAATAGTATGTGAACTGTAGGCCCCAGGGGAGTGGTGACAATAATACACACTGTGCCAGCCAATAGGGCAACACCAGCGAAATGATCCTAGAGATGGATGGCATGGTGAGGTCAGACCAAGTGGGATTGCTTTAGGTGAGACACAAAGGCCAATATAACCAACAGCACCTTGGTGGGGCATACGAATCCTACCCTTGCCCTTAAGATGGATTGAGGAAGATCTGAGATAGATGGAGATGCTACCTTCAGAAGATATCACTTTGTTAGTTCTGGGTTAGTCTTATTTTAACCAACTAGTGAGGACTACCTGGATTAGAATATGAACCACATGGGAAAGTCAATCTAACCTTCGGGGCATGAGTTCAGGGGAAGGATAAGATCAGGGTGTAAGTAGGTAAATTCAAAAGAAGGAAGGTAGAAAGGGAGAGGGAAGGCAGGGGTTACGTGTTGATCCATCTAATATAATAAGAATATAATATAATAGCAATAGATAATTTCAAAATCTATTAATAAGCATTCATACAGGTGAGTGGAAAACCTCCTAAAAGGCCATTTCCATGCATTTTCTCGCCACTTTAGCCACACGTTGGGGTGTTATCTCCTCCATTTTCATTAAGTAGCCTACCTTGCCCTTTACCGTTACCACCGATCCACCTACTCCACCAATCTGAAGACTTACTGAACCTATGTTGCCCTGCACTTTTAGCCCTTTGCATCTGCTTTCCATAGAGCTTTTGGTTGGATCACCTGATAGCATTCACAAGCCTGGTAATCACACTTTCTTTAGGATACTGCTGGGTACCACTATGACCTTCTGGTTGGGTACCTATGACCTATTGTTCCCACCGAGGATCCTTGCCAATCATATTCATCCATTAAAGCCTACTGCAAGGACATAGACCTTCCCACTTGCAATAACTAGCGCTTGCCTTCCACTTAGTACCACTTGAATTAATCGCTTCATCACTACTGCATCTTATTGGGTCAGGATTAGACCAGCCAACCTTACCCTTCTCTTACTGCCTTCACCCTAGGACAAAAGAGTCCCTTACCAACCAATTCAGTTAGGCTTAAAAGGAGCAATATCAGTAGGGTACAACATCTATGAACCCCTACCTTCTTACCATACAACCTTCCCACTTGAAAGGAATAGGCCTGGCTTATACCTAGACCCAACACTTCATTTATCTGCCATATTCCCTCTCTTGTAGCGATAGGATTAATCTTACCCTTCCCTTACCCCCCCACATGTAGAACCTTACCTTAGTTAAACCTTCTTATAACACAACTTTTTTAGTTTCCTTTTATATAAATATTTTCGTACCTATCCCCTTGGTCGAGTCACTTAACGTACCTCTCCTTTAGTCGAGAGTTCGCTACCTCACCCTTGTTTTCAACTTCACAGAATTTTCTCTTCAACGGGATAAAAGGCCAGGGGCCCTTTCGGATCTTATCAAATTTGGGGCCAATCCATGCCCATAGGATTGATACATTATCTCTTGCATGATTACTCTATCGGTGAATTACATAGGTAATAGGTGAGGAGGCTTTTGGATTCCATAAAATCTTATGTATGTCCCTTCATGTGTCAAGTACTAGTCACCTAGAATTCCAATCACTGCCTCTGCTTGCTCAGTTATGCAAGGAGCTTTATGTTCAAACGGGAGATTGTACAATGAAGTAATTGCATATTTTAGTATATTCAGGCTTGTAATTGTGCTCCCACATGGTATTTCAATACACATGGAGAGGGCCCTTGCTTTGATCCTAGCTCCATATGAGACCAGGAAATTCATTAGATGCACAAACTGCATCTATCGAATTATTTGAAGTATTGAACAACTTTATCTATGTTGGATGAAAGTATAGCTGCCCAATTGAATACGGATCCTCTCAGTACAATCTCGCTGATGGTATACATTCAATAATCTTTGTGAGAGGTTCCATCTAGTTCCCTGTTAGCCCCCCATAAATTTTTTGACAAGCAAATAGGGGGCTAAATTGTTTTTGAGCCTTCAAGGAATGCATTCCCCCTAAAAACACATCATCCTTGAAGCCTCCTTGTGCCTTTTTTCCTTTGATAAAATCCCCTCTGCTGATTTCCCTTATAAAACCTCTATGTTTGTGAAGAAATGCCCAAAGGCCCTTTCTTCCCTCTTATTTCACCCCCATTTAGCTTCTATTTTGTCCCCCTTTGTCCCCCCTTCTATTTCTCTACTTAGCCCTTTCAAGTCCCCCCAAAATCCCCTTTAAATCCTTCCCTTACCCTTTGTTTGGCCATTTTCCCCTTTTGTCCCCCTATTGTTACCTTTTCCTAACCTTGGAAAGTGTTAAAATGTGCAAAAACCCACTTTCCTACCTTATCATAAGGTCTAACCCCCTTTTCCCCCCTTCTGCGATTATAAATCGCATTGTAAATCATTTCAAAACAAAATATGTGATTTGTAAACCAATTCCCCTTTCCATACCCGTGAACTTTATTATAAAGTTTCAATTTATATATATATCCCTGCCGCATAACCCAAAGTCCTTAACCCGCAGTACAATCGCAAATCGCAAAATTTCTCGATCGCATGTTTTATGTGGAACGCTCCCATCTTGCGTCGCAAATATTTGCGATGCGATTGATCGATCGCAAATCCCTTCGATCATCGCATCGCAACTCCTCCCGATCATGCAATCGTAAGTCCCTTTCCTCTTCCTCCGATCACACCATCCCTCTGATCCCCCGATCACACCTCTGCTCTAATGATCCGATCACTCCGATCTGCGATTGATCACAACTCCCCTCCGATCGCGTTCCCCGTCGATTGATCGCATCGCATATCCTCCCGATTGCGATTGCGATTACCTCCCGATCTGATCCTGACCGTCCATCCTCCCGCCAATCCAACGACCCGCGCTAATCTCAAATTATCGCAATCGCAACATCTGTGTAGCGTCCCCCGATCGGTCCACTGCAAATATTTGTGATGCGATTGATTGCATCGCATGTTTCCCCCTCCGATCGCAACTCCTCTCCCCAACTCTCCCGATCGCATCGTAGCTTTCTATTCTCCCGATTGCGATTTCCCTCTCGCTCCGATCTCCGATTGTGATTGTACCCCGGGTCCCACATCTGTGGCTCCGCTTCATTCTTTTTACCTGTTTTCCTTTGTAATTTTCTCAAGTGAATACCTTTGAGCCTTTACACTATTAACCATTTCTTCCGCCACTCCCCATTATTTCCACCGCTCCCACAGGCCTCCGAAGCATTCCTCCGCCACCACTGCCCGAGTTTGTAACAGATTCATTTTATTGTGAAGATAGCACAGAGAGGCCATTTCAGCATTTTCCAGTGGATCAGCGGAAGAGATTCAAAGGGGGTTAATGCCTGTCATTGATATAATTAATGTTTAACCCCGTATTCAAAGGAAAAGGCGCAGTTTGAAGATTTAAGCACACTGCCAAAGTCTTATCTATGTTTAATATCAGCAAAGTACTCTTCTCCAGATAGGACACCTTCCTACAAGAAATCTCCATGCCTCCTCGAGCCCTTAAACGTATGTTACGGACAGAAGCTTCTTTAAGAGTGTCTGGACAACAGTTATTGAGGTATGGAGATTCTTGCAGTTTTCCCATCCATGTCATTTATTCCAAAAGGCTAGCGCAGAGCTCCAAACAGCCAGAAAGGTTCTTCGAGAAACACCAGAGGTCAAAATCGACCTGGCAGAGATCTCCAAGAAGCCTACAGAGTACTACAGCACCAGAGTGCATCAAATCCATTCCAGAGATAAATGCCGAGTGTTAAAACAGAATGGGCTTCGGCCCTCTCTTTCCTTTCTGCGTTTAATGTTTCATTTAGTTTCCACCTACCTCCTCGGCGCTCTTGCTGCTCCAGAATTTAATGCTGCAATTAAATTTCATCTACTCTTGTTGTTTCTTTTCTCCTATAAGAATTCCCAATATCAAATTGTAAAAGGTGGTTGGTGTTGGGCCGTTGTTGTCTAGTTGCTACACCTGTAGTTAGAGGGATTCATTTGGACTGTTCGAACAGTCTTGAGAGGGAGGAGCAGAGTAGTTTGTATGTAATAGGCTGGGAGGAGAAAGTCTGGAATGTATTAGCCATTGAGCTCAGATGTATGTGACTGGTTTTGCATCATTAATCAAGCACATTCACAGGATCCTGGTCTATTACTATTGGTGATGTTTTTCTTACTTTGTTATTACATTTCATGCTATTCATTGTTCTACTGGCTTGCGTCAGAAATATAACATAGGATTTACCCTTGTTAGGTACCCTATGTTGCTACTCTCCTTGCCTTTGATGTTTTCTACTAATTGTGAATCTAAGAGTGAATTCAGTTAATTTAACCAATGTAGTGGTTCCATATGCTGCTAGCTGATGTATGAATTATGGAGTTTGCTGCTTGGATGTTTCCTGATGGTGTCAAATCATTGAAGGTTCAAAGTACTTCTCTGATCTATAGACCCTGGCTATGTTAACTTATCTTTGTTTCTTTCCCTTGGAGCATCTAAAGCTGACTTGGAGTTAAATGATCTCTAGTTCGATCTATAAGCTGCTCCTTTGTCCCTCTTTTGAGAGTTGCCTATGAGTATGTCCAAGCAAGTCTGGAGTTAAATGACCTTTGATCTGATCTATAGACAGAAACTGGGTTGCTTTCCTTCTTTCACTTTCAATCCTTAATGTTCCATCCCACTATCTACCTAAAAATATCCTTTAGTGTATATGAATTTCCCTTTGAAAGCCTTGGCTAGTTGTTGCATGTAATCACCTTTCATGACTCCATAGCCCAATGGATGGCACTTTCTTGACCTATTCTCTTAGCTGAATCATCCTGTTGTTTTGTTCCTTTTCTCCCATTACTCTCTCAGTCCATGATCTCGTGACCAACCCAGCAACTCACCAACCAAATCATTTAAACCCCCCTTTGTGCTTCATAACTAGCCTAACATCTCATCTTGAGCTTCAAAGATATATCATTCTTTGTTTTATTAGAGAGATCCCTCTCTGGACCCAGGAGGGCTAGATCCTGAGGTCCCAAAGTGGTTTGATGTTGTCTTATCTTTTGGTATTGCCAAATCTTCCAAAACAGAGGAACCCCAACATAATGGCGACTCCGCTGGGGATTAAGACCAAAAGCTTGATTTGGTAAATCACTGTGGTGGACAGTAAAATTGTAACTCATCCACCTGGCGACTCCACAATTCCTGAATGATTAAAAGACTCCACTGGGAGACCATGTCACAGTAAAACATCAGCCATGCTAAAGACCAAGCCATATCACTTATGGAAGACCCTGAACAGTTTGCAGAAATGTTTCCAGATTTCATGGCAATGTGTCGTGATACCATTTCTAATGACTTGGCAGAATATAAGGTGGAAGACCTTCCACGGGTTATTCCTCTCAGCTTTAAAGGCGGACCCGTGCTCAGGAAAATCTTCTTGGAGCTGGTGGTTGAAAGGTATGAAGCTGAGATTGAAATTTTGAACTCACAAGAGAAAACATACCAGTTCAGGGACCCGAGAGCCTTTTTGGAAAGTCTCCCTCCTCCTAGAAAAGAAGAAATTCCACTGCTTCTTGATGTGCAAGAAGAAGATGAATGGGCTTTCAAGAGCCACTTTGAGGATGCAGTGGAAGAAGCAATAGTCAAAGCTGCCCAGGATGAGGACAGCCTACCAGTCATGGCAAGCCAGAGAGAAGAAAGTGTACATCATGTGTTCGTTGATCCTGTGGCAAAGTATATGGAGGCCCTTATTAGCTCAATTACTCCAGCGTTGATCCTTAGCACGGGCCAGATTTATCAGGAGTGGTCATTACTGATGGTGACCTCAGTTTTGAAGGGCCACATGCAGAGCACCCTGTGGTTATCTCTGACAGGCAGTCAGTGCTCATATCCTTTTTTGTTACTGCTTGACTGGCTGCATTGGCATTATTGTATCACCTAGAGCATCAGAGATTTCCAAGTTAAAGTAGAGTAGGTAGGAAGTCTGAAATAAATATCAGCATGTGAGCATGTAGTCAGTTGTTTTAATTTCTACAAAGTCCAGCAAGCCAAACAATCTAATCCTGGCTTGACTGTTTTCAATTTCTGTCTTAGAATGTAGAGAAGAAATATGCTAGACAATTTAATCTTAGCAGAGATTAGATTAGGTAGAGAAACTATGAGGCCAACAGTCTAATCTAGTCTCATGGAGTAATAAGGGTAGAGGTAGAATAGGTTTATTTTCCTATTAGTAAAAATTGATGATGTAAAGGGTCTGCTAGTCCAAATGCACCCAGAAGAAAAATGTTAGGACTATAGTGTGGGTAGGTAGTTGTTTGGGAGAATGTTTACTGCTGATATGATGTCTTCATGATTTGTGGCAACTGATCTAAGAAACAAAGGGATGTGCCAAGCAACAGGCATCTGGCCCACACCAAAGATCATTCTCTAGATTCTTGACTCCTTCAAGAAGAAGCCATCCCCATGTGGAGCCACTGTTAGCCCCCCATAAATTTTTTGACAAGAAAATAGGGGGCTAAATTGTTTTTGAGCCTTCAAGGAATGCATTTCCCCTGAAAACACATCATCCTTGAAGCCTCCTTGTGCCTTTTGTCCTTTGATAAAATCCCCTCTACTAATTTCCCTTATAAAACCTCTCTGTTTGCGAAGAAATGCCCAAAGGCCCTTTTTTCCCTCTTATTTCACCCCCATTTAGCTTCTATTTTCTCCCCCTTTGTCCCCCCTTCTATTTCCCTACTTACCCCTTTCAAGTCCCCCCAAAATCCCCTTTAAATCCTTCCCTTACCCTTTGTTTGGCCATTTTCCCCTTTTGTCCCCCTATCGTTACCTTTTCCTAACCTTGGAAAGTGTTAAAATGTGCCAAAACCCACTTTCCTACCTTATGATAAGGTCTAACCCCTTTTTCCCCCCTTCTCCGATTATAAATTGCATTGTAAATCATTTCAAAACAAAATATTTGATTTGTAAACCACTTCCCCTTTCCATACCCGTGAACTTTATTATAAAGTTTCATTTTATATATATATCCCCACCGCATAACCCAAAGTCCTTAACCCGCAGTACAATCGCAAATCGCAAACTTTCTCGATCGCATGTTTTATGTGGAACGCTCCCATCTCGCGTCGCAAATATTTGCGATGTGATTGATCAAACGCAAATCCCTCCGATCATCGCATTGCAACTCCGCTCGATCGTGCAATCGCAAGTCCCTTGCCTCCTCCTTCGATCGTGCCATCCCTCCGATCCCCCGATCGCACCTCTGCTCTGATGATCTGATCGCTCCGATCTACGATTGATCGCAACTCCCCTCCGATCGCGTTCCCCGCTGATTGATTGCATTGCACATCCTCCCGATTGCGATTGCGATTACCTCCCGATCCGATCTTGACGATCCGTCCTCCCGCCAATCCAACAGCCCGCGCTAATCGCAAATTATCGCAATCGCAACATTTGTGTAGCATCCCCCGATCGGTCCACCGCAAATATTTGCGATGTGATTAATTGCATCGCATTTTTCCCCCTCCGATCGCAAATCCTCTCCCCGACTCTCCCGATCGCATCGCAGCTTTCTATTCTCCCGATTGTGATTTCCCTCCCGCTCCGATCTTCGATTGCGATTGTACCCCGGGTCCCACATCCGTGGATCCGCTTCATTGTTTTTACATGTTTTCCTTTGTAATTTTCTCAAGTGAAGACCTTTGAGCCTTTACACTATTAACCATTTCTTCCGCCACTGCCCATTATTTCCACCACTCCCACAGGCCTCCAAAGCATTCCTCCGCCACCACTGCCCGGGTTTGTAACAGATTCATTTTATTGTGCAGATAGCACAGAGAGGCCATTTCAGCATTTTCCACCGGATCAGTGGAAGAGATTCAAAGGGGGTTAACGCCTGTTATTGATATAATTAATGTTTAACCTCGCATTCAAAGGAAAAGGCACAGTTTGAAGATTTAAGCACACTGTCAAAGTCTTATCTGTGTTTAATATCAGCAAAGTACTCTTCTCCAGACAGGACACCTTCCTACAAGAAATCTCCATGCCTCCTCGAGCCCTTAAACGTATGTTATGGACAGAAGCTTCTTTAAGAGTGTCTGGACAGCAGTTATTGAGGTATGGAAAGTCTTGCAGTTTTCCCATCCATGTCATTTATTCCAGAAGGCTAGCGCAGAGCTCCAAACAGCCAGAAAGGTCCTTCACGAAACACTAGAGGTCAAAATCGACCTAGCAGAGATCTCCAAGCAGCCTACAGAGTACTATAGCACCAGAGTGCATCAAAGCCATTCCATAGATAAATGTCGAGTGTTAAAACAGAATGGGCTTCGACCCTCTCTTTCCTTTCTGCATTTAATGTTTCATTTAGTTTCCACCTACCTCCTCAGCCCTCTTGCTGCTCTAGAATTTAATGCTGCAATTAAATTTCATCTACTCTTGTTGTTTCTTTTCTCCTATAAGAATTCCCAAGATCAAATTGTAAAAGGTGGTTGTTGTTGGGACGTTGTTGTCCAGTTGCTGCAGTTGTAGTTAGAGGGATTCATTTGGACTGTTAGAACAGTCTTGAGATGGAGGAGCAGAGTAGTTTGTATGTAATAGGCTGGGAGGAGAAAGTCTGGAATGTATTAGCCATTGAGCTCAGATGTATGTGATTGTTTTTGCATCATTAATCAAGCACATTTCACAGGATCCTGGTCTATTACTATTGGTGATGTTTTTCTTACTTTGTTATTACATTTCATGCTGTTCATTGTTCTACTGGCTTGCATCAGAAATATAACATAGGATTTAACCTTGTTAGGTACCCTATGTTGCTACTCTCCTTGCCTTTGATGTTTTCTACTAATTGTGAATCTAAGAGTGAATTCAGTTAATTTAACCAGTGTAGTGGTTCCATATGTTGCTAGCTGATGTATGAATTATGGAGTTTGTTGCTTGGATGTTTCCTGCTGGTGTCAAAGCATTGAAGGTTCAAAGTCCTTCTCTGATCTACAGACCCTGGCTATGTTAACTTATCTCTGTTTCTTTCCCTTGGAGCATGCTAAAGCTGACCTGGAGTTAAATGATCTCTAGTCCGATCTATAAGCTGCTCCTTTTTCCCTCTTTTGAGAGTTGCCTATGAGTATGTCCAAGCAAGTCTAGAGTTAAATGACCTCTGATCTGATCTATAGACAGAAACTGGGTTGCTTTCCTTCTTTCACTTTCAATCCTTAATGTTCCATCCCACTATCTACCTAAAAAGATCCTTTAGTGTAGATGACTTGCCCTTTGAAAGCCTTGGCTAGTTGTTGCATGTAATCACCTTTCATGACTCCATAGCCCAATGGATGGTACTTTCTTGACCTATTCTCTTAGCTGAAGCATCTTGCTGTTTTGTTCCTTTTCTCCCATTACTTTCTCAGTCCATGATCTCGTGACCAACCCAGAAACTCACCAACCAAATCATTTAAACCCCCCTTTGTGCTTCATAACTAGCCTAACATCTCATCTTGAGCTTCAAAGATATATCATTCTTTGTTTTATTAGAGAGATCCCTCTCTGGACCCAGGAGGGCTAGATCCTGAGGTCCCAAAGTGGTTTGATGTTGTCTTATCTTTTGGTATTGCCAAATTTTCCAAAACATAGGAACCCCAACATTCCCCATATAACCTGGAAAATAAAAATACAACAATTTTGTATGGCTTCATGAGGCAGGATGTCGCGTACACTTGTGTGGCCCTAGTTCTAAATGCTTTTCCATCCATCCACCACTCCTTGAGGACTGTTGTTGGGGCTAAATGAGAATAAACCATCCTTATCTAGTTAGTATTGAGATTAACCTCAGTTGTTGGGAATAGACATCTAGAAACAATGTGAATTTCCTAGTAACCTCCTATGGGTGATCCTTTCTGATCAACTATCCATTTATTCTTGGAATCTATTTTATCAATCAACCAACCAAGCACTTCTTAACAGGGGAAAACAGCAGGCCTAGATGTATCCTTTTGTAGCCCAAATCTGGAAATGTTCTTGTAGATGGTTTCATAGGCCTTGCCATCATCTTTCAGACTGATTAGTTCAATGAATTCTTCATTGTTTCAAATTTGGAAAAGTTTTCCCCAGCAGTTATAAGTATTCTCATCAATCTTACAGGTGGTATCTCCCACTATGACAGGAACTTGGCTTGATGCAACTGAGTCCTTGGGAGCCTTATCCAGTCCTTTACTTGTCTTATTCATCCTTTTGGAGGCCATATTCTTTGCTACCCGCTAGACAAAGTTAAAGGAAGAAGGCCCCCTCCTCAGGAGGTTCAACAAACACATGCATTACATTACGAATTATTAATGAAATATGTATGATGGTACCTCTTAAGTCTCACACCATTGACTACTCTTTTTAGTAGTTTTCCTTGGAGTGTTTTTAGTTGTACAAATCCATTAGCTCTTATGTTCTCAATTATATAAGGTCTAAGCCAAGTTTTTTCCAGTTTTATTGGCTTGTCCTTTAATTTTCTATCATATAGAAGTACTAGATCTCCATTGCCAAATTTTGTCTTTCTTAAGTGCCTATCATTCCATGCTTTTTGTTGTTGTTTTTGGACTTCCTAATGATGTAAAGATATCAGCCTTTATTCTTCCAACTTGTGTATTTTAGATAGTTGATCTTCCTGTCCTTTGGCTAAGTCGAACTTTCATACTTTGGCCACTCTTTTAGCATCAGCACTAAAGTGGATTGGCACCACTGCCTCCTATCCATAGACTAATTGAAAATTATTATTTTTTGTCAACATTTTATATGTAGTCCTTTATGCCCAAAGAACAGCAGGTACTTTTTCATCCCAGTATGACCAGTCCACATTACACATTAAACAAGCAAGCAGTGATAGCATGAGTGTTTCTTGGTCGAGTGGATCCAATTGAACCAGAAGATCGAGCAGCATATCTAGTAGCATCTTGTTATCCAACATCTCTTTCTGTTCTAGTGCACCCAGCAGCAGTTTTCCTAGCATCCTTTATATCATATATAGATGAAGGATTGCTCACCCCACTTGATTAGGAATGCAAATTCAAAAATAATTCCCCATCATTAACAACTTCCTTCCCGACCGACATGAAGTAAGTAAGATCTTTGCCTTCGAAACCTTCACCTTGAGAAGCCCCTTTGAACAGACTTGGTTGCAGGAATGAAGTGAGTCTTAAAGATGAGGCATTCATCTTGGAATGGCAAAGACGGAATGGAGAAGTAATTACGTGGCTACACACTGCCTTCCCACCCACCCTGTGATAAAGGCATTGACATACCCTTCTTTGATCTCTTTACATTTTTACGCACCTACTACTAGGCCTACAGATCTGTACCTATGTACCTACCACTAGAAATTCGACCTGCTCTTCCAGAGTAAGCTGCACGAATTGCAATTGATAGAGTAAAAGCATCAGATATAGAAGTCAGGGCCTGGGCACCAGTAGATAAAGCATTGGTTTCAACAGATAGAGTAAAGATCCAATTCCAGCGCTTATGTCTTTTTCCAGTGCTTCTGCCTTTGTAGGATGGATGTACATTTACGTTCCTAAAAAGAAGTAGTGTTCAGGAATCCCTTGCACACGCACTATTGGATGTTCCTACATATGCCCATGTTCCTTCCCTTCACTGCCTATGTTTAGGAAAAGGATGACTTCTCAGCGAGGTTCCGAAATTTTCATGTGTTCCTACGTCCCTTATTTTTCCTAGCGAGGTTTTGGAATCTACACGTGTTCCATAATTCTTTTTATAAGTAAAAGAAAGAGATCCTCTGACTTAGGCTGTTAATATATAAGAAATGCGAGGCATATCCTGATGTTCAAAGTAACTATGTTCCAGAATCTGCTAGTGTTCCTACAAGCGTCATTCCAACAGTAGCTTAGTCCCTAAATATCGGTGTTCCTATGGTCCCAAGAGCGAAATACAGATAGCTTAGTTCTGGATATTGTTGAAGCGATGGAAGCGGCATTCACGCAAGAAGTTTACAACCTAGCTTAATCCATTTAATAACCAGTCAATTCAGTAGACCCAGAATCCATTCCAGGGCCATAGCCCGCTATTTAAGATCCAAATCACCAGTCGAAGAAGCACCTAAGGCAAATTCAACTAGAGTATAGACAAAGATAAGGGTAGATAGAGTCTCAGTTCAATACTTTATTTAATGAGTGGGACATAGCTGACAGGGCTCTCTCTCGCATGCATATATCTATATCAGGAGAGAAACCTATCTATCTACTATCTAAAAACTTCTATTCTCGTTGGTAAGAGTGGAAAAATAATAATAATAATTAGCGTAGCCTAGAGCAGGAGGATTTGTACACAGAGCATCACATATTTTTATGCCTATTCATCATCATCCCTATCTCCATTGTCCTTAGGAGCATCATTACTCACATTTTTGCCAGCGGGTGGATCCAAGGATGAGTTCGTTGGTGTGGTAGGTTCATTTCATCATCATTTTGTGACCAACCAATACTGTTACGAATAACAACTTTCTATTTCCGGTCGGAAAGGATTCAAAAACATAACTAGGCGGAACGTACTCAATGGAGGGTAACACCTTATAGGCTCACTAAGAACACCAACCCGCTCACCATAGTAGTTTCTTCACTGGCTGACCCAAAAAAGGACGGTAGGAGCTAATTAATGAGCTCGCTGGTTCCAGTGACACCTGCAAGGAATGAGCTTGTTGGTCTTGTCCTTTCCTTAGGCTTGCTTACTAGTCATTCAATAGGTTGTCTTATGAGCTTTCTATCGGGTCTTGTACGCCCAAAGCAAGGAACTTACTGAACCTCAACTACCACATGTTCATATATAGCAGCAATAATAGTTCTAAGACTAGGTAGCTATTATCTATTATATGACTGGTTCCCTATTAACAGGATAATAATATATATTAGATTAGTTCTAATATATGATAGGAATATAGCATTATATAATATATTAAGATAGTATATAACTTATTATATAATAGGTTATCTAATATTGCATCAACTATTATCTTTTATACTATATACATACCTCGCTCATATTGTATTATATAGTTAATAATAGGATTATTGTATATATATAGCTAAGTTATTATATATAAGGATTAATATTTTATAAGGACTAGTATTATTAGCTAATCCTACTATAAGATTGACTACTATTATGGATATATATAGTAGTAATGCTAGAGGCCATAGTAAGATTCAATAATAACATTCTCTAGAGAACCCCTAGCTAATATGGGAGTGTAAGCCTAATATAGCTCCCCTCCTTCTTAGTAATATGTGTAGGGGTGTTGGGTAATATGTGACGGGTGTAATGCTAATTAATGTAGCTCTTACTCATACAACTAGAATCAAAAGGAAGGATCTTGCTCGAATAACTGTAATATCTCAAAAGGGAGAATGCAGTAATACTGAAACACAATATAAGAACTGCAACTAAGTAAACAATAAATCTAAAGACAACAACAGAATATACAGAGAAGCTGAGCCATTTTATTATATGGAGATGAATCAGTTACACAATGTACAAAATATGAGTAGATCTAGCCCAAGAGATGGCCTAGAATCACCCTGCAATGATGCTACAACTAGCACTGCGTAACTTGTGAGCTTACAAGAAGCAATATTGTGTTATCCCTTCTCCTGCTGATATACATGAAAATGCTGCAAAAGGAAATGCAGATTTAGGGAGCTCAGGAGCTCTGATGATTCCAAGATCCAAGATCTGGCCAATGTGATGGGAACCCAAGATAACCCAGAAAGGATTTTCCAGATCTACAACTTTGGAAAATCACCCTCCTAGGGTTTGATCCTTTGACTGTTGGGTTATACAGATCTAATCCAAAGATGGCTGCAATATGTTCTACAAACAGATCTGAGCTTTGAGGGTTGATCCCTCCTTCATATCTACAAGATAGGAGCTTGAGATCGTGTCTCCTCTTCTTCCTCCTTCATATTGCAACAACTGAATATGCATTTGCTACATAAACTTTGTTGTACAAGAGGGAGAGGCTCTATGCCTACTGAAATGTGCTGCAATAACCTCCAGGTTGATGGAAATGGCGATGGAAGGGTGAGGGGATGATCCCTCATAGGATTACTAGCTAAAATAATAGTAACTTCCTTCCTCCTTTGGATCTACAATGATGGACTGCACAATCCTTGATGGGACTGTTGCTACTAGGAGATCAATAATGTTTGGCCCATTGCCAGATCTGAAATGAAGCCCTGGGAATGATGATCTTCAATTCCAAGGTGATAGGAATAATCCTACACCAGTTCTCCAGCTGAAATACTGAAGACAACCTCCACCTCCAAACCGATCTTTAGAAATTGTGTAATTCCTGAAGGTAGATGTTCTGTAGATGATGGAAAATATAAGTGGCACCAATGCTTGATGTAGAATAAAGTACAACCCTCTTCCTTAGAGATCACTCAAATAAAAGAGAAGGGATTCCCAACCATGAACACCCTGTGCTAAACAGCACATGAAATCTTAGCTAAACATCCAAAGAAAGCATGGAATGTCACTTGACAATTCCAGATCTAAACAGACCTCAAAATCTATATTCAATAGCCTCCCTCCATTGTTGCCTTCATCTCCTTTATATAGTTTATGAGCCTTCCCATTCATTGGCCCTCATCTAAATTGTGTTGTGCATGTGGACATGATCCTCCATGTTTGACTATGTTGTCTCTCCAAGTCCTCCATCATGTATAGATGCAATGTACAACCTCTCCATCATGTGTGCATTAATTGCACCACTTCCTCCATCACTTCATCATGAATGCTCTATGATCTTTCATTAGATGCCCTCCATGATCTTAGTTGATTTCTTCAACCTCCATGATCTATCTCATTAATGAGACATGATCTCCAGTTCCATTCACATTAGTAGTTGCTCCACTACCTCATTATGTAGATCTAGGCTTAATTAATCCACATTCACACATAAAAGCGGATATTTATTCATCTTGAGGATTATGGGTCCCTCCGCCTTTTTATTTACTTCATTCATTGAGAAAATTAAGAACTCTAATATTCTAAATATCAAGTGAAAATTTGGGAATATTATAATAACAGAGTCCGGAAAGGGATGGATAACGAGACGATGCCCAACAACCATCTCTAGGCCAACTGACCTAACTGTATTTGTTTCTGTTGACTGGTCGGGTTCTCGCTGCTGGTCAGAGGATTGATCCAACCAAAGCTGTTGTGGGAAGGTTCAATCAGCTCCTGCTTTGAACTCCCTCTTTTATTTTCTATTCAACTAGTTCAGTTACCCAACTAATGAATGCATGCTCATCCATCCAGCTTTTTAGAGAGAGAGTAGTTATTTTCACTGTCCTGTCCAACCTAAATAAATTTCCATCTTGGGGAAATTCTCGGTGTCAAGGGCAGCCCTCGGTTGCCCATCTATTCATCAATTGGGGGTGAAGGATAGAGCCAGATTCTCTACTCTCCATCGGGGGTTTGGGAAGGACAGAGACTAACAGGCAACTCAGATTGTTCTAGTTTATATAAAGTAGTTGGATACCCCTCCCTGTACTCCCTATTATAGCGTAACGAGGTTGTCCGGATGACAGGTGTATAATTTCTCATGAACCACTTAAGGGATTAATCCCACTTGAGTTAGTTCAATGAGAATCATGAAGGATGGAGAAGGAGGGGGCACCAACTGTTTTTTTCTACTCCCAGCACGCTCCAACTGCTTTGTTTTATACTATGAACTGAATGAAATTCAAATGTGGGAAGGTCTTCACCTGGATAGCCTAGAGTTGGAGGCAAGACATCCATCCTTTGTTCCCATGCATCCATACAGAAGGCCATCCTTTCTATCTGTTGAGAATTTTACATCTGGAAGGACGGTTCAATCAGAGGAAATATATAATTAGGTCTATTTCGTAAACTTCTCCACAGATTACTCTGATGTCATTCACTAATTTCATAGGAAGTTGTATTCCCTCAGTGGACCAGTAACATTGGTGTCCTATACTTCCTTGGGGCCCCTACCCCTTGAAAGTATAGCAAGCTCATATCATCGCCCCTTTTGGGGGTGAGATACTTAATGTAACCTTGCTTCCATGTTCTACTCTTGAATTTTCCAGTGAAAGGAAGGCAAGGGAGAGGGGATCGACCCAGCTCAACCTTTTCAATTATAACCTCTTGGAGCCCCTATTTATTTGAAGTTTGGTCAAGTGCTTACTTAACCTATATCCATCATGCCTCATTTTTACATATCAAGATTAGATATTCATGTTTCCCATTCAAATTAGCCGCGTTGCAGGCGACGAAAGTGGCGTGATGAATTTGAACACTCTGTGCATTCATCTATTTTCAAAGGGAAAAAACAGGTTCAGGTACAACATTTTATATCGCGATGACAGATCATTACTACTCAATGGCCTGCACTCGAACCTTTTTTTTTTTTTACCATGGTGAATCGGTAACTCTTTTAAACTAATATAAGGGATGTCCTAGGATCAATCCTCATGGCTGCCTTATAACACCAAGGGTACATCCAGCAACCTGCAAGGCAGATATACCAGATCTTATGATTTAGCAAGAATAGAGACTCACGGAAGGGGGGGAAGTCTACTCCTTGAGCCGAGATCATAGCAGACCATATGCTCAATGGGATTTGAACCGTGGTCTCGTTGGTTTCACCCAGCGGAACTTACCGTTAAACCACATATCATGGTATGGCCTCCACTCGAACCTTACTACTGAAAGAAGGCATTTGACAGGGTGTTAAGCAAGTAAATCCTCTCTGCGGACAGAGACGATCCCTCTAGCCCTAGAGTGGGTCTAGAAACAAAGAGACATGCTAGAGTGTAGGTTCCTAATTATTGAATGAAAAGAAGACACGGTAGATCGACCTACCTGGAATCTAATGTTGTCGTCATGGCTGTAGTGGTGGTGGCCTTTTTCTCCTGCCTCGGCAAGTCACAATCCTTCCGTAGTCATACTCGGATACCTACACATAGAACAGTAAACAAGAAAAACATACGACATAATACCTTCATTCACAACTACTAGCCAGTCAAAGAGGGCTGAGCATATTTCATTAAACAAACGACATAACACAAAATTGGAACCAAACAATAGTCATGTATATGAATTGATAGAAGGAATAGTTACAACCAAAGCTTTAACATCGCAGTCTCCTCCAGCAGGGTTCAGCCGAAGCGCGTCTCAGATACTCGTCAAGGGATTCGGACGGGATGAGGGCATGGGCTTAAGCTCTCTCAACGAAGTTCCTTCTTATTCTATCTCTTCAATAATTCAGCAATAGTATATTCAATTTTCCATGTTCATCTAGCTTATGCAAGGAGAGATAGCTTCATTTAATAGAGGAAAAGGAGGAGGTTATGATCCCTACAAAGGTGGACGGGAGGCCTATCCTTTAGGAGGTTCCCATAAGAGGTGGAAACCATAAACTAAAGGAGGGATTTTATGGTTATTCAGTCCAACCACTCCCAATGACTCATCCTCGAAGTTGTTAGAGTGGAATCTTTGCCTCTATTTTTTTTTTTAATTCCATAAATAGCTCGGTGCGAGTGGCTAACTGAGACAAAGCGCCAACTAGCGTGGGGCCCAGTGTTAATATTCCTCATCAGCACGAGGGCAGAACTGACTACTCATGCCAAGGAAAAAAAAAATGTTTCTGAAGCTCTACTCAGGGAATTGTCAACAGAAGGAATATTTCTCTCATGTAAAGGGATGCAATGATGGTCTTTGCAAGGCGTGACACTTCTTATTGATCACAGAAATAACCCTCCAATGTGCGAGATGGGGATTACAGGGACAATGAAAAAATGTTGTGTAACAGATGCCCCCTAAAGCATGAGGTCCGAAGGAGAGGGAGGGGCAAAATGCTTTACGAGAACGCGTTCGAACCAAGCACTGTTGTCAGAAAACCTACAATTACAAATACAACTGATATCTCTGATACATGAACATGTGGTATGGGCGGAGCCATCCATAATAGAGTACATAAAAACTAAGATCCGAGGTATGGACGCAACCATCCAGTAGTAAGGATCAACAAATACACTCAGGTATGGTCACAGCCATCCAATCAAAATATTCATGCAATAATTCATGATAATCCACAAGGACCCTCAGCCTGGATTTCATCAGACAAAACCCAGGGTCTTGCGCTCCATCTCGACCTGAACAAGTACAAATTCAAGCATGCGAATATATGAGCTGAAGTAGAACATGAAAGAAAATCGTCTGATTACCAGCCAATGATGAAATTTGTTAACAGACGCGAGAGAAACCACCAATAATGACAATGGTCCTCAAGGTACGAGAGGTACAATCCACGGAATGTGAACAGTGATCTTACATTGAACACCCCTAGAATCACTCGATCGAAGTTCAATGATGTGGACCTTGCGTCGAATGCGAAGAACCTGCCATTGAGGCATGCAGGCTCCAAGGTACCAGAAGGGATTCTCTAAATCAGATTCCTAGATAATGAGCTGAAGTCGACAAGAAGTGACCTGGTTAAAGGAGGGCCATAATGTTTCCCACATCATCGACCCGAGACAGAGGAACATGATGATAGTGAATCAAGACCAACAGAGAATTAGAGGGAGGTTGAAAACCGCAGAGGCAAACTTCTCTTGAACATATCAACGGCACGACACTGGATTTAGCAGTATTTGACATCAAGGGATCTGAGGTCATGATGACGTGGAAAAGAGAAAATGAGAGGTAAAAAGAGATTACCTAAACCCATGGAGGAAAAAATGACGGAATGAGATGTCCCCAACCCGACACGAATGCAGACAAGTGCCATGTTCAAGAGCGACATACTGTCAACATAACTAAAACTTGGTTCCATTTTCCCCCACCATTTCTGGCGAGTACCCCAATTATTTTTTAAAACAAGCTTGAAGGGGATATCATATGCTTGCAATGTAAGTTTTTCCTTCGGACAAATCCAACCTAGTACATTTTACGAGCCCTAGGAAGGAGGAACTCGAGTAACGTCATGATGACAAAGTCCGAAGTCATCAGAGTTTAACGAGTCTGAAAAAGGGAGAACTCAACATCTTTTCATATATAAAGAGTTTGAAAAGAAGGTGGAAAAGAAAACTCCAGCATGGCCCTTTTCGTAAATAGTCTCTCAGATCTAAAAAGGTAGAAAACAATATCTGAAATAACCTCTTAGTTGTGATAGGCTAAGGTATTCCTTTTTCGTAAATAATCCATCCCAGCCCGAAAAAGGGGTAAACGTATACTGGGTAGATATAGTTTCGCATCCATTTAATGAGTTCAAAATGACAAGAATCTCGGAAATCTTTTCAATTTTAGAGAGTCGGAAAAGATTTGAAAGATGACTCCAGTAGTGACCTTTTTGTGTTTTTACCGAGTCCAAAAAAGTATAAAATATAACTCGTTACTTCATCAATATCGCATGAAATCATGTCGCTGCACAAGAGACACGTGTAAAACCCATTTCTCGAAATATTATAATAAAATAATCGAAAAACATGTCTCAAAACCTAATTAGTGTTGTGAAAAGTTATAAAATGCCAAAAATGGTAAAAATAATTACTTTTCACTTTTTACCTCTTATGGAGCAATAGTTACCCATTTTACACTGCGATTTTGCGATGACGATAGCGGACGATCCGGAAGACCAATCTCGAATCCGATAGTTCCAGGTAAGAGCTGACATCTTTCTCTTCATTTTAAGTCTTCTTTTACTGCCTCCAACCCTCAATTTTGATTTATAAGGAGAAAAATGTAAATTTTAGGGCACGGCAGTTGGCACGAGTTTCGGGCACGGACTCGCGCCAATCGCCCATTTTTCTGAACTATTGGCGTGACTGTTTTAGAAACAGTCATGCCAACCATGCAAACCATGTTTGCTTTAAAATGCAAGTTAAGGGCCAATTTTTTTACAAATCTAAGCTTCTAAAACAGCTAATATCGTCCATATGAACATGTTTGCAGGTATAAAGCGGCAAAATGGTGATCGAATGGAAAGAACAGGAACACAGCGAATAGGATGAGCTTGCATGGGAAATGAGAGATGCATGGAAGCTCTCAAAGACTATGGATTGAAGAATTTTTTCTTGACACTGTGTCTCCGAGCTCAACCGGAGCTGCCTCAATATTTGATCAGCATATGGGATGATAATTAGGAAAAGTTCATCCTTCAAGATCAGGAACTCGAGATTGATGTTTCTGATGTCTACTTCATAACATGATTATCGTGGAGGGGAGCAACACCAATCCTAACTGGCACCCGACCTTGCATTGAGAACATTTCCATGGTGATTGACAGGGTATGTCCAGGGGCACGGAAGGGATTAGGAAGTGGGAACTTCGATATCCAGACTATCCTGAACATGGCACTAAAATTAGTGCTACATACCATCACACAAGCTGCGGGATCACAAGCATCGCACTAAGCAAAAAAGACACAGTTGCTTATTTCTATAGACTGCTTAACACCGACCATCTACAACTAGGCAGAGGTTATGACAATCAACATGAAACGCAGCTAACAAAGTGCAAGAAGACCAAATTGAAGCAATTTGGTTATGGGTCTATCCTGGTATCATTCTTCCTGGAACGACTACCAATATTTCAGCATCAGGAGGTCATAGTCCCGACACCACCAGCTAGGGAACCATGGATGGCCCGATGGGCAACTATGATGCCAAGGGCAGGGGGCGGTCAACAGATGTCCTGGAGACTGGATTTCTTTGATTGGCTCCGCCGACAGTTGATCGTCGTGGAGGACTGGCCCTACACTGGCACATATTTCACTGGTGATCCGGACCTCCCACTCTTGGAGGGAGAGGATTGGGACGAATATTTGGGTAAGCCTCATTTTTAATTTTCATGAGTGTTATGATTTTATTTTATTATTATTATTATTATTATTATTATTATTATTTTTATTTTATTTTTTTATTTTTATTTTTTATTTTTTTTTAATAAATGTATGTTCTGATGCTAAACCCATGTGCTTGCAGATGTTGGCCCAGAGAGACCCGCAGGCATGTCTTCGATAGCGAGGCGAATCCCTCGCGATTTTTACCCTCATGGCAAGGGAGGCGAGGAGGAGGAGATCGTGCATAACCTGAAGGAAATCACATGTGGAGTCCCGAACTATGCACGATTTTACGATGTTCCTCATGCCTACCAGAGACATACCATAGGGGTGCCAAGCCGAATTCACCGCTTGTTGAGGTGGCTCGTACGGGCAATGACATATTACCATGAGCATCATGTCAATTAGACACCTAGGTTTTATATCTGCATATTTTGAGAGACATGATGTCTCAGGATGTAGCAGAAACACACATATTTTTTAAATTTATGATGCACATTGACGCAAACATTCGATATATATATATATATATATATATATATATATATATATATACATCTATTTCCTACATGGATCTTTTACATATGATGATGATTTTACAAATTACGCAAATGTTTATCTGATACAATGTTGGCCACTGTATCAGTTAATGCATTCATTCATCTAGGAATATGTTGATATGTAATAAAATCAAAATGTCTTTCTAGCAAACGAACACGTAAATACAATCTCACAATGTATAGGTTTCTAACCGAATAATGACCATTGATCTGAAGAACGACAAGCTGTGAATCTATATTTACAAGAAATGCGTGTATTTTGAGGTTGATTGCCTCGATTAATAGTTCAATGATAGCACTATATTCAGTGACATTGTTTGTAGTCTATCCTAGAAAAATACCTTGCAGGTCTATCAACTCACCAGCAGGATCATAAATTACCCAGGCTGCTGAAGAAAAATTCCTGGTACTGTGGGAAGCACCATCCGCGAAACCAACATAAGGGGTAATATACATCTGCACAATAAGCAAGACCCAATAAGCAGAAAAAACGTTCACAAAGCACACCAAACCAAAACATGTACAAAAAATGAAAAAAACACCTATGTACACAAATCATGCATGAATGATTCATGCATAATATTTTTTTGAGATACAACCCATTTCTGGGTTGTTCTAGAGGATGACCTTCGTAATCAATGAGCTCATAGGCCCCATTCTACAACACACATTTAATAATGTAGGGCCCATTCCACATGAGTTGAAATTTGTTTGCCCCTAGCTTATCATGAGCTTGGTCGTACAGGAGGATGAGATCTCCTTCAATGAAGGAACGAGGGAAACTGATTGGTCAAAATTATCTTTGACCCGCTTATTTTGTGCTTCGATAACCAGAGCAACAAATCGGTGGGTTTCATCTAGTCGTTCGAAGTAAAGGAGACGTTCTTCTTCTGGCGAAGTGTTCGGCAGTAATTCAACAACCAACTTGAGCGAAGGTATTTCACACTCAATCAGAAGAGTAGCTTCCATACCATAAACCAACTGGAAAGGAGTGAATCCAGTTGCATTTTTAACTGAGGTTCGGTATGCCCAAAGAGCCGAAAATAACATGAGATTCCAATTGGATTTATGGATCCCAATTGTACATTGAAGCATGGTGACAAGAAATTTTTTCACGGCTTCAACCTGGCCATTGGCCTGAGGATAGTACGGCGTTGAGTTGTCGTGATGCAGACCCAACTTAGAAGTCAACTCTGCCACCATATAATGCCGAAAATGGGAACCATGATCGGTAATGATGCCTTGAGGGACTCCAAACCTAGAAATGATGTGATTGAATATGAATTGAGCAGTTGTCTTACCGTCAGCGGAAAGTGTAGGCATTTCTTCGGCCCATTTGGTGAAGTAGTCCATGGCTACAATAATATAGGCATGCCCCCTGGTCGAGTGATGGTTACATGTCATAAAATCGATGCCCCACTTTGCAAAGGGACCAATGGTAACGACAGGATGAAGAGGTACAGGCGGCGAAAGCATCTTGCTTTGGTAGATCTAGCAATCATGACATCTACGAACTGCGACAATGAAGTCCTTGAAGATAGAAGGCCATAAATAACTAGCACGAAGAATCTTTTATGCAGTGGCATAATGAAACATGTGACCTCCACAGGTGCCACTATGATAATCATTCAGGGCTTTCTCATCTTCTTTGAGATTCAGACATCGACCAAGTATGGGATCCACTCCAATGCGATAGAGCATATCTCCGACTATACGATAAGGTTGTGATTGATGTCGGATGCGTCGGCGGGCATCCTTCATCAACTCAGATCTGAAATTAGAAGTCTGGAGATAGACGATGATATCATCGTACCAAGGATTGAGGGTGCTAATCAAGAAAAGCATATCGTCTGGAATGTATTCCTCAGAATGAGATGGAGCAGAGTCGGAAGGGAGGGAACAGATCAAATCAACAAAGACTAATTATTTCTTCGACTTGGTAGTACTAAATTCCAAATCAAACTCTTGGAGGATGAAAATCCACTTCGAATATTTTCCCCCCAGCAATTGTCAAGACAATATATAAGTCATAGGATTGCAATCAGAAATCACAGTCACAGTACGCAAAATAATATAATGACGAAAACACTAAACTGCCTGAACCGCAACCAGCACTAACTTCTCGACATGTGCATAGCATGTCTCAAGATCGATAAGGTTACGAGATAAGTAATAGATAACATGCTCGTTACCATCATCATCCTCTTGTACCAGAACCATGGCAATCGTGTTGAAAGCGGCAGCTAAATAGAGGGAAAAATCACGATGATAATTTGGAGGATGCAGCAGAGGAGCATTGACAAGCAATGTCTTCAATGCATCAAAAGACTTTTGAGAAATCTCATCCCAACATAATGGGATGCCCTGCTTTAAAAATCGTGTGAATCCTTTAGCCGCTTATGCATAGTTAGGTATGAAACGGCATAGAAAATTAGCCTTCCCTTGCAAACTATGCAACTGAGGCAATGAGGAGAGAGAGGGGAGATTGATAATAGCCTCAACCTTGAGAATATCAAGGCGAATTCCATCTTTAGACATGATAAACCCCAAGATTCTGCCGGAATCAACACAGAAGACGCACTTGTGCGAATTAAGCCGAATGTTGTAGCGTTGACAACGAAGAAAAATCTGAAGAAGATGGTCAGGATGATCCCTACGCTTAGATGAATGAGACAGAAGGCCATCCAGATAAGGCTAAACGATGTGACGAATATCGTGAAAATCATACGACATTGCTCATTGAAATGTGGCCCCGGCATTCTTTAAGCCAAAAGGGAGCTTCTTATATGCGAAGGTACCCCAAGGATAGATGAAGGCAGTCTTATGTTGATCAGTTGGGAGAATGCTAATCTGATTATAACCAGAAAAACCGTCCATAAGGGAAAAAATCTAACTCCCGGCACATTCATCAATGATTTGATTGATAAAGGGAGTAGGATAATTATCCTTGGGACAAGCTCGATTGATATCACGATAATCAACACAGACCCGAATTTGTCCCAGCTTCTTATCCACAGGAACAATATTAGAGACCCATTCTGTCAAGGGAATTGGATAAATGAAACCATCTCTGAGAAGCTTTTCGACTTCACCTTTAATGGCAGCAGCTTTTTTAGGGTGCACCGGACGAAGAAGCTGGCAAAAAAGTTTTGAACCGGGGTAAGTAGGAATTTCATGTACCACTATACTAGGATCAACGACGGGCATTTCTTTGTAGGACCATGCAAAGACATCACAGAACTCACGGAAAAGGCTAGTGTAAACTTGTACTTCATCTGAAGAAAAAGTGACCCCGATATGGATGTTCTCGACGATACCCGGTTTAACGGAAATGTCAATAGGCATCGTTTGTGTAATATTACTCAAGTTCCCTTCCGAAAAAAAATTCATGTGTGAGAACAGGTGTTTGAAGCGGAGGAGAAGGAACTTGAGATGCAAATTGCTCAAGACACATAGACATGGCCCCGAGACTAGGCATGAATGAGGAACGATGATGATCATCATACCATGGCAGATATTCGAGAGACATAGTTTCCACGATTGCTTCATCGAAGGGAAACACCTCTTTCAAAGGATCAGGAAAATCTGAATCGCCAAGCCAGGGGGATTAAGAATAAATGTCAAGAGACATGCTCAAAGGAGCACGATCAGAGGATGAAGTGTCCGAAGCCACAATGAGTTCACAATATTCAATCTCAATCAGACTCAATGGCATCAAATCTCCAAAAGAATCGATCTGTTCAGGCGAAGGGATAATCCATGGGTCATCAGACCGAGAGATTATATTTATCCGAACAATGTTTGATGTAGGAAGGGGAAAAATACCCATGAGGGCAGGATCCTTGAAAAGACCCGGCCCTGCGCTCTCATAGGGAGTTGGAATTTGATCCACATACGAAACGTTGTTCTCGGAAGAAGAAGTGAAGAACGACAATTGATCAACAGTAACAATCTTTCCTTCGTGTGGGAATTTCAAAACACAAAAGAGAGTGGAAGGAATGCACAGCATGGTGAGAGTCCAACTGTGCCCGAGGAGAAGATTGTAATTGAGCTTGGCGTCAACTACTACAACCTCGACATTGACTGTCTTCCCTTCCAATGTAATCGGAAAACTAGCGAGAACACCAAGAGGTTTAGATTCCCTTCCATCAAATGCTTCAAGGGAATTTGGTGATGAATTCAGAGTTGGAGAACCAATGGCTTTCCAGCAAGCAGATGACATGAAGCACATAGACACACCCTCATCCACAACCGCCCGATGGATATTCAGACCATTAATGCCAACTTGGATAATAAGCGCAATCTGATGCGGAAGTCATGGGACGAAATTATCTAAATTGAAAGCGAGAAGGCTAGTATCAGTAGCATAAATCCCACCAATCGCAAACAACAAATCCTTATGTTGAGACGGACAACTCTAAAGTACTTCTAATGTGGACATCACAGACAGTGCTTGAGCCAAATCCTCAACAATACTGTAATGGTGAGCAGCACAGGCGTTGGGATTGTAAGAAGACTTGCGGAGTACACCTTTGGATGGTGGTCGTACAACGAATTCAGTGTTGGGCCTTTCAATCTCAAGAGGGCCAAAAATAGGCAGAGGAGGAGGACCATCAACGATCTCCTTCCCTGTTGCCTGACGCGATCCAATATAATCTTTCGATCGAGTAGAAATAGAAACGGTTGCATAATCGTTCATCATGAACACCTGGGAGCCAAATGGGGCAAAGGACTGAGGTTTCTCTACAATCTGGGTCTGCTGAGATGGGAAAGGTTCTTTAATAATGAAAGTAGTTCCCTGGGTGCCTTTCAGCAATCGGCTCACTTCTAACCGTCGAGGACAGTCCTTGGTGAAGTTCTCATCATCACAAACCAAACAAGGGTACCAGCTTGCGTTGAGAACCATCACCAGCACGAGGTTTCTGAGAATCCTGTTTCGTGGTATCGAATTTGGCCTTACCTTTACCCTTATTTTTGCCTTTAGAAGCATTATTTTCTGGATTGGCCTGAACAGCATTAACTTCTGTGGGTTTCCTAGAATTCGAGGTGGACTGAGAAGCAACATTGTTGGAAGAAGTAGACTTAGGCTTCCCAGAGTTTGAAGAAGAAGACTTCTGAGAAGTCTGAGATACATAACCAATAATACCATCGACGGATGGAGTCGCTGGTGGTTTAGAAGTTCTAGGTCGGGGAGCATCAAGCAAGATATCATACAATGCGCCAGTTTGAGAGTACACTAGATCAAGGTACTAGGCATAAGCAATGGCTTATTCCTCGTTTACACCTGCCCCCATAGCTATGTATTTCGCAATCTGATTGACAAAGGAGGTGGTGAACCAATGAGTCAGAAGCTAATCAGGAATCTCAAATTTTATCATGCGACGACGACGCCGCCACCCATGAATATGATCTGATATATGAGTAGCTCGGTCCTGTTTCAATGAAGTGAGGAGGTGCGTCCCGGTCTCATAGCGGACTAGTAACTGAAAATGTGTAAGGAATTCCATGGCTAAGGAATTGAAGTCTTGGAAGACGCCATGAGACAGCTCAATGTACCACTTTATAGCAGCACCAGTAAGAGTTCATTGGAAAAGACGGAGTTGAATAAAATCGTCAACCCAAGAGTTAGAGGAACACCACAAGTGGTAAGTCGTAACATGCGCTTGGGGGTCTTCGCCAGACTTTCCCTCAAACTTAGGAAAATCACCAGGAATCTTGGTCGAAACCGGAGGCCAATATGGGTTATGAAGAATTGGATCATTCGTTAACTTTGACACATCTAGTAACTCCAACGTAGCAAGAAATGGTAATTGAGGATTGAAAGTCATTGGAGGTCTCTGATAAGGACCTGTGTTCAAATTCCACCTAGTCCGAGAGAAATTATGCCCCCATATATTTTCTCCCGGAGGATTCTGACCATAGGGGTTAGAAGCAGGATAATTCTGTTGATACTGGGGTTGAGGACCAAGATACTGAGTCTGAGTAGACCATTGAGGTCCCTGCGGAGCAACATATGGATTATGTTGTGGAATGTAAGCATGGCTTTAAGGTTGATTACATACCAATGAAGGTTGATTTTGAGGGTAAAAACCTTAGGGCGCACTATATACCGGCTGATATTGACCTTGAGGTTAATAAGTGCCTTGTGGTTGAGCAGGCGGACCCTGCTGAGCAGGTGGACCTGGCTGAATTGGATAAACATGTAGAACCGGTAACTGAACCGAGTGAATCGGCTGAGGAGCAGGTTGCACCAGTTACTGAGCTGGTTGAACTGGATACTGAGGAACACCGGGTTGCCCTTGCTGGAGAGGTTGGCCCGATGGTTGCAATGGACCAGGTTGTGCCTGATAACCAGGTTGACTCGGAGGAGGATCGTAGGGTTTTCCTTTTTGCACAAAGTTTTGGCCATACTGAATGTGTGGCTGCGATTGTGGTGCAACAGGTTTTCCCTGTGGTGGATAGATTTTCCCCCCAGGAGCATAAGATGGTCTTGGTTGATTTGGAGGTTAACCAGAAAGACTGGAGGGTCGGCCTTGTTGGAACAAAGGTTGGCCTTATGGACCGTAAGGTTGTCCTTGCAAGCCAAAGGGTTGCACAGGTAAGTTAGGTGCAAGATGAGAAACGGTCTGATAAGGATCATAAATAGCCTGATGAGGATCAATAGGAGGCAAATAGACAGGATTACCATATTCATCATAATGATGCGGAAATGAATAAACGAGGTTACCGACAACATCATAGTGATGAAATCGAGGATTGTCAGGAGCTTGGGGCTGCTGAGAACCCTGATAGCTCTGATGTTGAATAGCCAATAGATATTCTTCAAAATTAAGGCCGCTAGGAATCACTGAGGCAGTGGAAACTGCACTAGAAGTAGACAGGGCTTCCGCGGTACGAGATCATGATCTACCCGGACCAGGATTGATAGGCCACGTAGGATTGAGAATAATAGACCTGCGAGTGTGAAAAATATCCTGTTGATTGAGTCGTAACAACCAGTGTGGATGAAGCCACACAAACAGTAGGTTGAACTGGGACAAATGTAACAGTAACCGACGGATCAGATGCCGAAGGTGACAGTCCTAATGAAGGGAGGACCGAACTCCGAGGAGGATTTTATGTATTGGATTGTGCTATGGATGCAACACCAGACATAATCTGACTCAAAGACCTATATCCAAGCGGAAGTGACATCGATGGTGGAGAAGACTAGGTAGAAACATGAGGGAGATCTTCAGGAAAAAGTTGATATTCTCCTGTAGAAACAGGCATTCCTTCACTGCCAACAAGACTGGATGAATCCATGAATGACTCTGTCGTAAGATCTTTGAAAATACTACGGGGACTAGGAGGTACAGCAGCAGCTATAAATGGTGATCCCGACATAAGATAAGGAAATTCTCCTTCTTCCCCAAAACCAAACCAAGCACCCGAAGGAGGCCAATTGAACTCAACTAACTCTCTAGGGGGAGATCGGGTAGCAAGAGGCAAGACAGACGGGAGAATAGGTTGCGACAACTCGACAGACCTAGTGGGCTAAGGGGTTTCAAAAGAAACATCTGGAAAAGAGCTACCACTAGGAGGCAGTGAGGACGACGAAACTGGTGGTTCCGCCACTGTGACTGTAATTCAAAACATGAAAGAAAAATATAACCAATTGAAGGTTCCAAGATCAAAATCTAAGGAAAACAAAAACATTCCAAGTAATAAAACTTTTAACGGGCGTGTGATCGTAGGTAATTAATTTTATAACACCAAAACCAGATTTCGTTGTTTCATTTATTAAGAGTCGAGAAACACGCAAAAGATGACTCTAGTCACTTTCAATTTTAAATGAGCGTGAAAGGACAAGTGCTCGACGATATCTTCTCTTTTTAAGGAGTCATGAAAAGATAAAAATGACTACTCAGGTACTCTGAGCAAGAGGGTGTACCAAGTTTCCGTGAACTGCCATATACACCTTGGTGATCAAATGAAATAGAAATATCCAAGGACTTAAAGTATGTGCAGGTAGTCTCCCCGAATGTTGTGTTCAGTGTATCACGGTTACAAGGCGGCAGACTCAGCTTCCTATGGATAAAAGGATTGCAACCTAGAGGGGTCTCCCTTTATATACTCGACGGTACGGGGAGCACAAGTCCATACTAGCGTTGTCTAAAGCCATATGGCGAATGACAGCTACTAGGTTTTAAGACGTCGGAGCACATCTCTAGCCTAGACCACTAAAAATTTTGCGTTAGGTTTCAATGTTCCCTTAGGTTAATTGAATGATTTTTAAATTTGATCTTGGATTATGTTTCAGTTTCAAGGCCCTGCCGAATTTGGATCTCAAATTTCCTAAATGCAAGCTATATGCAAAAGAACACCATTTTCAATTCAATGAATGCAAGTTACGAGAAGGATATAGATCTTTCAAACAATAGCAAACAATGAAATAAAGGGAAGAAATCCACTAATGCATCTAATGCAATCAAACAAAAATGAAACTCTTTCCTAGACTATCAACTGCTAGTTATACAAAAGAAGTTTTCACTTTCGATGCAAAGGAAAGAATGCAAATATTTTTAATTTTTTTATTTTTTTCAATGAAAAGAAGTACATAATGCACTAATTACATGAAAAACAAAACAAACACTAGCCTGAGTATTGCGAATGTAGGAATCTAAATTGAATGACTCAATCAATGAAAAAAAAACACAAGAAAGCACTCAAACTAATGTTGCAATCTTTCAACCAAATGCAAGTTTTCAAAGCGACCCAAACAAGCAATGTAATCTATGCTCGGAGCAACAAGGAGAAGAATCAAACGAATAAAATGAATGATCATCCAACCAAAGTGAAAACTCACAAGGATAAAGACAACTAAGCATAATCAACTCGGGAATGAGGCTGACAACAGTCAAAAGGCTTGATTTCCAAATAGAAGGCTCAGTGCTCAAAGACACTCATAAACCCTAAGGCCTTAAACTACACTGACAGGAAAATAGACAAACGACTGAAAAAAAAAAAACAAGCCTACAGCAGTCAAAACAGTCCCAAAGGCTCAATTACACACAAAAAACAACCCAGAGTCAAGCACAACTGACCAAAAGACTCATTAAGGAGGTCAAACCAAATCTTATAGGATTCGACGCGGTTGTGAGGCTGTAATCAGTGCCAAACAAGGGTTGGCGCGACTGCAACAAAAGAAACCTGTGCCAATCGATGTGATTGTTCAAGCGAAAAGCGCACCAAGCCAGATAACTATGGGAAAATGTAAAAAAAAATGAGCAGAGGTCAATCTTGACACTATGGAGTTGAACAGGGGATGGCCAACAAGGAAGAAAACCATAAAAAGACAAACAAGCAATTCAATGACCAAAATCGACCCAAACAAGCTAAAACGACAAACTCACATTAATCCCTAGCGGAGTCACCAACTTTTTAAGCAATTAAACCCTCTCTGTGGACAGAGATGATCCCTCTAGCCCTAGAGTGGGTCTAGAAACAAATAGACATGCTAGAGTATAGGTTCCTAATTACTGAATGAAAAGAGGACACGATAGATCGACCTACTTGGAATCCACTGTTGTCGTCACGGCTGTAGTGGTGGTGGCCTCTTTCTCCTGCCTCGGCAAGTCACAATCCTTCTGCAATCATGCTCGGATACCTGCACAGAGAACAGAAAACAAGAACAGCATACGACATAATACCTTCATTCATAACTACTAGCCAATCAAAGAGGGCTGAGCATACTGCATTAAACAAATAACATAACACAAAATTGGAAACAAACAATAGTCACGTATTTGAATTGATATAAGGAAGAGTTATAACCAAAGCTTTGACATCACAGTCTCCTCTAGCTGGGTTCAGCCGAAGCGCATCTCATATACTCGTCAGGGGATTCAGACGGGATGAGGGCATGGGCTTAAGCTCTCTCAACGAAGTTCCTTCTTGTTCTATCTCTTCAACAATTCAGCTATAGTATATTCAATTCTCCATGTTAAGCTAGCTTATGCAAGGAGAGATAGCTTCTTTTTATAGAGGAAAAGGAGGAGGTTAGGATCCCTACAAAGGTGGAAGGGAGGCCTATCCTTTAGGAGGTTCCCATAAGATGTGGAAACCATAAACTAAAGGAGGGAGTTCGTAGTTATTTAATCCAACCACTCCCAATGACTCATCCTCAAAGTTGTTAGAGTGGAATCTCCGCCTCTATTTTTAAATAACATTCCATAAACAGCTCGGCGTGAGTGGCTAACTGAGACAGAGCACCAACTGGCGTGAGGGCAGAACTGACTACTTGCGCCAAGGCAAAAACAAGGGTTTTTGAAGCTCTTCTCAGGGAATTGTCAACAAAAGGAATATTTCTCTCATGTAAAGGGATGCAATGATGGTCTTTGCAAGGCATGACACTTCTTATTGATCACAAAAATAACCTTCTAATGTGCAAGATGGGGATTGCAGGGACAGTGACAAAATTTTGTGTAACGCAAGGTTACCAATGTTACTGCGAACCATGCCCCCACTAGCCCTTATGCTCCTACTATCCCATCCATTGGGGGTCGCTTGGGGTCGCTTGCCTGTTGGCATCGCTCAATGACCTTCCTAGGGAGACATAACAAAACCAATATCTAGTGGGTGATTAGGTGGGTGTGATAACTTATTGAATATAAATAAATCTATCAATAACTAGGGATATAAGCACACAGACTCGGTAGCAATAGTAATTCACTTAACATTGTAACAAATAGAAACCATTAGCCATCAAGCAAACCAAAGCCCTGCCTTGACCATTTCCCAAACCCGTTGTATAAAGAGGCGATACAGAAGCTATTCAATACGACCAAAGGGAGTGACAGAACCAGTGATGCCCCGCCCCGCCTGGTTGGCTTGGCTATTGAACCAACCCCAATACCATCTCCTTAGCTTTGTTCCCGAACCTAGCGGTTTTTTAATATTTTTGTTCGAGTGGTGCGGTCTATTTGGCTGGCCCTGTTTATTTCATTGTCTAGGTTTCCATTGTAGGATCCTCCAGGTACAAAAGTATATTAATCCTAGTGAAAAGGGAGGGATTTTTTCCGTTGAACTACCTCTCCACTTCAATTTCATACATTTCTTTCAGCGCCCCATATTGGGCTGTGAGGTTCACTATATAATCGTTGATTTGTGGAGGAAGTGGGTGCCTGATCGCCTCGCATTATCCTTCCACCCTCCCTGAAACTAAAAATAAGACTGCTTTTATAAATTAATAGATATACATGGGGAAATCCTTGGAGTCTTCTTTTTTCTTGATGACGTAGGTTCTTGTGCATACACAGGATTCTCACTAGCCATTGGTTGGTTAGGAATCTGATATTACATAGTGTAAACCTATCATAACCATGATCGAGGAACAAAGTGTGAAAAATTTGATGAAACAATAAAACATAAAAGACTCATTTCATATTTTCCCTCCATCTAGCGCCAAATGTTTACATAGGAAAAATACCCTTCATCAACTAGGGGAGATGCCCAATTGAGAGCCCCAATTAGACTCTCTCTAATTTGGAGTAGCGAATCCCGAATAGTATGTGGGCACTGTAATATCCCAAAATAGGGAAAATATACAACAATGGGAATATGTTATAATATCCCAAAATTGGAGATACAGCCATATAAGAACACAATAATGTAAACACAGCAAATATGATCATGACATGAGAGGGATCAATATACATCCATAATTTTATTAATGGATCAGCAACAATGTACAAAATATCATGAGGGACAAGCCACTCAAGCAATAAGAACAATACTCCAATAATCAAAACAATAGATACATGAGATGCTGCAACTATATAGAATGCCGGAGAGCAGTGACTGCGCAGTCTATATCAATGTAGCTGCTTCTGTGGAGGTACATACATGAAATATGGCTGATAGAAACAAAAGTAATGCCCAACAATGAAGATATGGGCTCTAATACAAGATTTCTAGCCAACCCGAAAAGGATTGCTAGAAATACCGAAAAACATACAATGTGACAAATAACCCTGGGGTTAATGTGCCACTACAAACTGGATCTGATATGAAATGAGGCTCTGAAAGATCTCAAATGTTGATGTCCTCCTCCAATGGTACTTTTTATTATAAGGTTGATCCCTCTACTCAGAAATAGACCCTCCTCATGAGCTCAATGAACCCTCCCAGCAAATGCCTTAAAAAATAACGCAGTTCAGGATGGTGACTGTGTTGTGAGGGATAGCAGATGGTTGGTCCGATGCCAAAGATGTATAAATATGCCCGAGATTCCTTCTTACTGATCCTCCAATGAATAGACAAGCTCTCCACTGAAAAACATGCCCAGAAATGACTCTAATAGATCCTCCTTTACTGCACCCTGAAACACAACCCAGCTCTAAACAGAAACTGCGCTGTAGTTGAAGGAGGTAGCTTGGACAAAATGTTGGATGTGGAGAAATGAAGTGCAAGCTCCCTCAAGAGGCCTCTCAAGAAAGGAGATGGGATTCCTGCTCGAGAACACCCGGTGATAAGCAGCACTGCAACCCTGCTAAACAGCAAGAGGAAGCAAAGTCTAAACAGACCAAAGAAAAATGATAATCAAAAGCATGAATAACAATGGTTTCCCTCCTATCCATATATAGCAAGTGAAACTCTCCACATTGGTTCCCATCCATATGTGCCACCAAGCTCATGCAAGTTGTCCTCCATTAAAACTGCGCAGTCCATCAAGGAGATACAATGTATCTAGACAGTGCATGTGGACTTGGTCAAAGATGACTGAATCACATGATCCAATCCTGTTCACACCCATAGGTGCTCAATCTAGCTGCTTATTCTTCCTCTTTTCACATGAGGAATGTTATTATTCCTTCTAAAGAGGTTAATGGGCCCCCTTACCCATTTTATTCATCTACCTAGAGATAATTCTAACTATAATGTTCCTTTTAGCTTGAGGCTAAAATTTGGGAACATTACAGTCCTCCCCTCCAAAATGTTGTTTGTCCTCAAGCAACTGTATAGGGAGAGAAAAATTCCTCCCCTTCTCCTCTTGTGGCATCCTCATCAATAGTCCCCACCACTGCTCAAGATAATCTACAACAAATCTGCCCTCCAATGTCTCCTCCCAAAGATGCATAACCAAATGGCTCATGTCATGAAAAGGTGGAAGGTGTAAGTGGAAACCTTCTTGCTGTCCTAGGGCCTCCTCAAGGTAGGAGTGATTATACACATGGGAAATCTCATTCCCAATTAGTGACCCTCTCAACCATGTTATCATCCAAATGAAATGAGCCATTCTAGGTAGCTCATCAAAGAAATTTGTAACCCCGGGTTTATGCAATGTGTTGGGGATGAATGGAGAGTTTATATTTTCCCATCCAAGTAGTTTCTCTCTCCATTTATGGTAAGTATGGGGGGGTTTCCAATATTGGGCTGAAATTTCATGGCCTTCAAAAATGGCCCAAGCTACCCCACAAGATAAGTCAACCATGAAGTGCCTCCTCCAAGAACGCAAGTTCTCCCAATGGCTCCTCCTATATGAAGGAAAGAGGTGTGATGTGGAAATCATGGTCTGCCCATTATTTCTCCTGAAACATACAACATGTAAAATAGGGAGAATCATACTCCCAATGGGCATCTCCAACTCATATCCCACTCTCCAAACAAAGCTTCCCATGAACATAAAATTATTAGCGATACATGGAAGCAAAAACCAATAAAAACAAGTTGCCATGTGACAACCGGAAAGTGGATCATAGTTCCTCACATGGAACCAGCGCAGTGCATCCCATGCCTGCCTCAAAAAAAAGTACAACAAGTGCTTTCCGAGCCACTTTTTTGCTGCCACAGTCATCTCATAAGATGGAATCATGAATATACAATTTGGTGCCAATGGTGCACACCAAGAATCATGTGGCTTCCCCCACAAACCACCAAATACATAGCCAATCTTAATGCCACAAGTGGCTCTAAGTACATCATCATATAATATGCAAGAAGGGACAATCCTTCTTGGTACAACATGCTACTCATATAAAGAAAAAAAGTGCAAAACATAAAGTGAAATTGTACATCCTCCATCATGTACTTGAGACCTTGAGCTGAAATGGCTCAACCAGAAATTTTCCCTCACCTCCAAAGAGTAGGGAAGTAGTTGTGACCTCCTCTATATCACCATTTGGGCTATGCATCTCTCCATATGCTGAAATATGTCATGTTGGATTCCCTCCCAAGTGAAATCCTCTGCCAAAGAAAGATATGCATCATAATGCATGGAAAGGAAGTCCTCATGTGCTACATGAAGCAGCTTCTCCTTGAGCTTAGAAGCTCCAGTCAAGAAGACTCTGCCATAAGAATAGATGACCACATCATCCACCATATACTCATCATCTCTATCCGGGTCATCAAGAATCATACATGCACCTAGATCCTTGGAGTACTCTACCAAGAGTTGAGATCTCCAATATGGATCAATCCTCCCAAGAGACAGTGCTGGTGATCTGGCATGTGAAGTTCTCCTCATGCTGCTGCCTACTACTTTGACATCCCCCATGCCAAAGTCTCCCTCCAAACTCTTCACCTCTCCAAAATCCAAGAGTTTTGAACCCAAAGACAAGATTTCTCTCATCAACTCTAGATCTGGTGGCCTCTTAGGTGGAATGCCTCCATGTAGTGAGACATCAAAATCTGAAGTGGGTTGTATATATGAGTGGACTGAGTTGTCCCTCTCTTCACTGCATAGTGCAGTCCCCTCCTTATGCGCAAAAACCTCTCGAAAGAGATAAGGGTGAATGCTCATAATCCCTTTATGTTGATCCTTCTCCTCTTCTTCCATATATGAGAATGCCTCATCCTCAATGAGAGACCCTTGATCTTGGTCATCTCTCGAAGGAGGAGACTCCATGTCTTCACAAATAGAAGAGGGCTCTTCAAGAAGTGGGAATATTCCCCTTGGAAAACTATCATGCATGTTTTTATCCCATTTAAAAATATGGAGTGGAGTTGGTTTAATAGGTCTCTCCAACTCATGCAAAGTGCTTTAGTTTTTGTTTTTAACAAATGATGGTTCACAATGTTTTCTATCAAATCTTCTCACCAATTCCTTAGTGAACCCAACATAAGTTTTTAAAATTGCATGAAAAAATGAAGTAGAATCTTTAAACCACCAATCATGGGCCATACCTTTGAGGTGCAGTGCTGCTACTCTGATGGCCCCCTTCTCTGAAACTTGGTGTAGATGGAAATAGGAATCTAGCTCTTCTACCCCGGCATTGGCTATGCACTCTGTTGATCCATCAAAGTAAGATAGGAAGATTCTACCTCTTTTGCTTCTTTTGTGGCTGATGGATCTTGCCTCCTTGAGTTTGCAAAACCCTTGGAATTCCAAGTGCTCCTTGAATCTCTATGATTGAGATTCGTACTCCTAAAGACAGTCACTCAAGATCTCCTCCCTTGGTGCATCTTCTTCCTCCATCCTTCTTGCAGTAAATGTGGGCAATAGATTGCGTTGTGGATCTGCATGTGTGGCTGAATGCTCACACCCATCATGTGAATAGCTAAGGCTTGCTTCAAACCCTCTCAGAAATCTTCTACACTCCTCCCCTTTCATCTCCTTGAGATCTTCTTTGATATTCTTCATAGCTTGGAAAAGAAGCAGGGAGATCCTCTCTTCCTTCATTCCTCCAAATAATGGAGTCATGCTTTTGTTTCTTCTGCACAACTTCTCTTTTCTGTGAGAAGCTTCTCCTCCTAATGGCATAATGTTTTGGATGCACAATCTGAGCCAAGATTATGCTCTGATACCACTGTAATATCCCAAAATAGGGAAAATCTACAATAATGGGAATATCTTATAATATCCCAAAATTGGAGATACAGCCATATAAGAACACAATAATGTAAACACAAAAAATATAATCATGACATGAGAGGGATAAATATACAGCCATCATTTTATTAATGGATCAGCAACAATGTACAAAATATCATGAGGGACAAGCCACTCAAGCAATAAGAACAATCCTCCAATGATCAAAACGATAGATACATGAGATGTTGCAACTGTATAAAATGTCGGAGAGCAGTGACTGCGCAGTCTATATCAGTGTAGCTGCTAATGTGGAGGTACATACATGAAATATGGCTGATATAAACAAAAGGAATTCCCAGCAATGAAGATATGGGCTCTAATACAAGATTTCTAGCCAACCCGGAAAGGATTGTTAGAAATACTGAAAAACATACAATGTGACAAAAAACCCTGGGGTTAATGTGCCACTACAAACTAGATCTTATATGAAATGAGGCTATGATAAATCTGAAATTCTGATGTCCTCCTCCAATGGTATTTTTGATTATAAGGCTGATCCCTCTACTCATAAATAGACCCTCCCGATGAGCTCAATGAACCCTCCGAGCAAATGCCTCCAAAAATAACGTAGTTCAGGATGGTGAATGCGTTGTGAGGGATAGAAAATGTTTGGCCTGATGAAAAATATGTATAAATATTCCCGGGAGTCCTTCTTACTGATCCTCCAATTAATAGACAAGCTCTCCACTGAAAAAAAAAAAAAGCCCAGAAATGACTCTAAGAGATCCTCCTTTGCTGCACCCTGCAACAAAACCCAGCTCTAAACAGAAATTGCGTTGTAGTTGAAGGAGGTAGCTTGGCCAAAATGCCGAATGTGGATAAATGAAGTGCAAGCTCCCTTAAGAGGCCTCTCAAGAAAGGAGATGGGATTCCCGCTCGGGAACACCCGGTGCTAAGCAGCACTGCAACCATGCTAGACAGCAAGAGGAAGCAAAGTCTAAATAGACCAAAGAAAAATGATAATCAAAAGCATGAATAACAACGGTTGCCCTCCTCTCCATATATAGCAAGTGAACCTCTCCACATTGGGTCCCATCCATATGTGCCACCAATCTCATGCAAGTTTTCCTCCATTAAAATTGCGCAGTCCATCAAGGAGATACAATGTATCTAGACAGTGCATGTGGACTTGGTCAAAGGTGACTGAATCACATGATCCAATCTTGTTCACACCCATAGGTGCTCAATCCAGCTGCTTATTCTTCCTCTTTTCACATGAGGAATGTTATTCTTCCTTCTAAAGAGGTTAATGGGCCTCCCTACCCATTTTATTCATCTACCTAGAGATAATGCTAACTATAATGTTCCTTTTAGCTTGAGGCTAAAATTTGGGAACATTACAGACACGGTTTCCACCAAATATTTGTTGTGTGGGCTCTCGAAAGAATAAATCCTACTATGCTCTAAATCCTAAATGCATCTCTAATCTAAAAAAACAAAGGAACAAATCTAATCTAAACTATACTATCCGCGTGGAGCTAGGCTAGGCTAGAAACAAACATCAAGTTGATCTTCATCCTGCAAGGGAAAAAAAATTAACACGAGCATGCATCAATCAACTCCATGGAAATTGAAAAATAATATGAAATGGTAAAATCACATACAATATTCTATGCATGTCACTTGTTTCCAGAAATGTATGAACATTCATCCAATATATTATAGTAAACACACTACAATAAGATGATCAACAAACTCAAAAAGCATGACATGAGCACGATCCATTGAATTCTTGTTCACCCTAGGCCTTTCAAAAGTTATATTGCATTAAGAAGTAATTTCACTATAGAAGAAATAAAAATCCCCTTCAATGAGCTAAAGAGTACAATATATAGACCAAAGAGTTATTCTCTATCTACAGCCAGCACTTCAGCGAATATCCTGGAACTGTCGACTGTAGATAGAAAGTGCAGGTCTCATTACTTAGGCTTGTTGTATGCCAATGAGGAATTATCTCTCTATGGTTGACTTATGTACGCCAACGAGGGATTATGTGCCTATTTTAAGGCCACAACTCGGGAAGCCATCGCTGCTCACAACCTAGTAGTGATCGTTGCAACAATCATTCACTTGTAGTTTCCCCTCTATTTACACCTTCACTTTGATTTTAGGATCGATAATTTCATTTCTATCACCCAAATTTACTTGGATCTGCAGGGTGGTTAGTTATTGGCAGGGCTCACAAGAAATAATTGATGTTTTATGCGATCGGGGTGGAAATAGCTATAGGGGCTCCTATGGCCATATAGATGGCTACCTTCTCTTGGACAGGACTCACAATGACTAGGCCTTAGCGGAATACCACTAATACATTGACTCTTCTAGCTTCAACCAAGTCTCCACTACTTCGGGCTCTGAATATTTACATTATTATTGAAGGTTCGAACCGTTGGATTATGAATCTGGACAAGATTTGGATGAAGAAAGAAATGAAATGAAGGATTGTGGAGATTGCTACTAGAAGAAGGAATGAAATGAAGCGCGTGAGAGGATAAACGAAAACCATGAAATTGACCCATATCCTGATGTAGCTCTAAGCCCACTATAAGAGAAGTAGGAAACATCAAAGTGAGAGAGTCCTAGGTTGTAATAGTGGTAAAGAGAGTAATCGTCTTCCCTTAAGCCCTAGGGTTTAGAGCCATAAAGAGAGTTGTTCCCGCCCCCCATCCTAAGAAATTAAATAGAAACCTTTTCACCTTCTGAAGAGAAGTAAGTGGTTTTCTGTATCTCCATTGCTTGGCGTCGTCTATAGTGAATGGTCTATAATCCACCTCCATTTTCTTGGGGCCACCGGTTGGGTGGGAATATAGAAATATAGTATAAAACAGAGCACTTTGTTCCTCTCTCGTTGGTCGAGTCACTTACCGTACCTTTTCTTACTGAATTGACCAGTTAGGTAGGGTAGGATTGATAACCTCAGCCACCTCTATTTTATTAGGGTGCATTGGAACACTCAACTAAAAGGAGAGGGGCCGCTAGGTGAGGGAAGCATGAGTGGGAGGTGGGCCTACAATAGATATCATTTGTGGGAGAAAGGCAGCAGTAGAGGATGGCATCAATGGGAAGGACAATTAGAAGTGAGGTTACCATTCGTGTAATGTTCAATGGCGGAGGTTAGTGAAGGTTTCCCTCCTATTCTTGCATCTGACCTTGGTGGAGGTTAGTGAAGTTTTACCTGTCGTTTTCTCATCTCTCCTTAGCGCAACTTATTGAAGTTTCACATCTCATTTTCTTTTCTGAATTTGGAGTATGATGTAAATATGCCTTGCCTCCACCAGGGAGAAGCGTTGAAATGGGAGGGGAAATGCCCAAAACCTCTGCCAGGGAGAAGGGTTCTAACTAGGCCTAGGCTCCTCCGATAAAGAAATGATCTAAGCTCCGCTAGGGTGATAAGGGTCAAAATGAGGTGATAAACGATATAAGCTCCGCAAGTGAAAAAGGGGTCTTTTTACAGTCAATAAGTGTCCAAGATCTGCAAGTGAAGGTTCAACCATATAGCAACATAACAACATAGCACCTTATGGATCCACTAACAGTAGCCATATCTTCAAGCTCTTCCCATATAAATTAGCAGGAGTAAAGATAGTTTCAAGAGAAGAATAAAAGTCGACGTCTTAACCAAAGTAACACTAGGACTACATAATGCACTTCCCACACAGAAAAGGCTACACATTCACTAGCTTTCTCTTAGTTGGAGGTTGCATTGTATCATAAGTTTGACTATGAGTTGGCGGGTTTGAGACATATTATTGTTACCCTTGAAGCATAAATTCTTATAGTCTTTCTTCCCATTTTCTTGCCCTTTTCTCTTTTTATCCATCCATATCTTGTGGAAATCATGTTGGCCTCTTTAGTAGTCTTAACTCACATTGTTTCCCCTTCAATATTTTATTCTTTAATTCCACTGTAACCCACCTTATTTTTGTTGAAGATGTCCTACTTTTACTAATGGTTCGGTGCCAGAAGTTCGTGTTCTTTATGAAATTTTGAGGCCTTTTCGCCAAGCTACGGGGATGGAAACTAGGCTATAAAATTCGGCCTGTTATTTTTTATGCTATCTTTGAGGAGGCAGAATGGGTTCTGCAAAATTCTTTTCAACTTGAAGCTTACGATCTCAATTCTGGTGTCAAGTATCTAGGATATACCATAAAGCCAAATAACTACCTAAAATTTGGATCATGGCATAAAATTAGCTAAAAATTTAAAGTGCTCGAAATTGCTTCGAACCTAAACAACCAGATAGAGTTCGTCGCCAGGATTCCGGCACAACTCGTTTCATCAAAATATGAATTCGTATGACTGAGTTATCGTCTGCTATTCATTTTCCAAAATAGGCAAAAAAGGAGCATAATAGGTACAGTGATGATGTGGCAAGTACAGTCAGCATTGCAAGGAATATTCTCCAGATTACAGCCAGTGGCACTGTGACAAGTGTCATCTTCAGATTCACTAGATGGGTTAGTGAAGAGAGAAATTGTCCAATGACCTCCAATATCTCTCCTAAGTTGGAATTTGAATTTTCTTTAAGGTTGGAGTGCAACCCAACCACAGGGCGCCATGTGTCCTCTCTGGTGGGCCATATCCTAACCTTTGGGATGAAATTATATTAATTTGGACATTTAAGTTCATGGTGGAATTATATTAATTTGGACATTTAAGTTCATGGCAGATTCAACCAAATTTGGAGGGTCTTCCAACTATATTGGCGGAGGTTCCAGATTGGAGGCAGAGTCCACAAAGTTAGCGGAGGAATCAATTATCACTTTTTGCAAAATTTATTTTGCGGAGTGGGGGTCAAACCCCTGACCTCACGCCCGCCAACCAACGGCCTTACCGTCTCCTCTGCCCAGTGGATCTTAACCACTATGATCGCCACTATGATTTAAAGTTTCTATGTCCAATGGTTGGGGGTTGGAGGGGCCAACCCCCTCCCCATGTGGCCAGAAGCGAAGAACCGAGTGCTAAGACAACGAACCGGTGGAAAAATTAATGACGATTAATTAATGTCTAAACGTGGTTTAACCACGATAAGACGTGATTAGTGCTTAAAACGCGCTTATCACTAAACATCACTTATCCACTCTTAAAATGTGCTTAGAATTAATTAACCTGAAGATTATGTTGGCGGATTTTTAGAGGAGCGCGCCAGATTCGGCAGACTTCCACTTTTAGTGGAGTTAACTGGCAGAGTTCCCAAATTTAATGGAAGAAATTGGGGAAAATTTGATTGTGCTCTATCTTGAGCATCACTCAGCTAAATTTCGAAAATGAATAGTCAATTTTGACTGTCTTGGTCATTATGAAGCCAATGGAGCAGATTTCAGAGGCATTTGGAGACTTATCGGTGTGAAATTCTATAGGGAAGTTTCATGGAGCCTAGGGCCACCAGGTGTTGGAGGCATAGCCAGGGGAGCCAGAGGTCATTCTGAGTGAATGAACAGTGAATTTTGTATGTTTGAAATGTTTTGGAAACATTGAGATAGGTTTTAGGAGCATATGAGGACTTATAAGGGTGTTTTTTCCACAGGATAACTCAGGGAACCGCAAGGCCACCAGCAAAAGAGGTCATGCCCAAGGGAGCCATGGTCCATTTCCAGTGACTAAACAGTCAATATAGAGGTATTTCGGTATTTTGAGCCCATTGGTACAGTCTACAAAACCAATGGATTTGAGCATCATCTTGTAAAATAATTTTACCATTTTAATCCCAGATAGCCTAGTCCATTGATGGAGGCTCAAGGAGACGTAGCCCAAGTGTTGAGGGTGAAATCCTTTATTATTTTGCTGTTGTGAGTTGTTGGATATTTTTCCAAAATTTATGTTTGTTGTTCATGCATTTAATCAGCTAAAAAAAATTGTTAATTGCTCACACATAAAGTATTTAAAAACACATAAACTTGACACAAGAATTCAATTACACAAATGGATGTATAAGCATGATCCTTAGGTTGTTTAAATGGAATAGAATGAGCTTGCACATCAAAACAAGTCAGTCACCTATTTCAGATTAGTTATTCCCTATAACTGAGGCATTATTTCAGTGATCATAGTAATGTTGTGGATAGAATATATTCTAATCAAATTAATTCATATTTTCAATGGTAATTTATTTCACTATGTTATTTGTCACTTGATGCATGTATTTGGATAGCTTCAGGGACTATGTTGGTCCGTAAGGGTGGGAATACCTCCCCACATTCACCTTAACTCCTCCTCCTTCTCCAAGGCACCTCACATTGCTTCCAACCTCTGTCTTCAAACTCACTCAGTTAAGGCAAATAAAGGACATTGTGGCCATCAAATTAGGTGCAAGATAGGCAGATCAGGGGTACTAGGCTTGGCCAAAGGGATCCCACAACCTTAATTCATCACATTCTACCTTCATCCACCTTCCTCCATCTCTAAGACATCATTTCCAACCTTAAAACTCTCTCAGACCCCCTCCTATAGCAAAATGTGGCCTCCTGTAGCACCTCTTGTAGCAGCCCTATAACAGTGTTCTTTTCAACCAAATTTTCTCCCCACTTTGAACATAGCCTAGATGGGTTGAATAACTTCCCCCAACTTGTTATTTGATGATTAATGAAGGCTCTAAGACCACTCCAACCTCATCATTTCCTCACTGCAACCATCACACAACAAAACAGAGTTAGAATTAGTGTTTATATTCATAAGCATGTTAAAAATTAGATTCCTTGTTTTCAAGAAAATGTAGAGTAGATCAATGATGCATACAAATAGGTTACTAATTTTATTACATCTGCAAAGTAGAGTAACATGAAATATTTCTGCAAGTAGATTAACCCTTTCTCTTTCATGTAATGTCAATTAGCATTTACATTTGAATGAATGGCACTTTCACTTTTATACTTAGAATCAGGTTCAATTATGCTTTCGTAAGAAGTTTTAACTAAATTTATTTGGATGAATGGTCTCTGAACACCTTGATTTTATTTCATGACTAAGGGTGACATGAGTAGTGGTGAGCCCTGGTATTGCACCAAGAGTGCTGCAACTCCCAGGGGCTGCCCTACTTTACTTTATCAACCCGGTGTTCGTAAAAACTTGGAGCTGACAGTGCTATATACACAACATATGCATTTTGTTCATGTCATCCTCTTCTGCTTTACGAAAGGGTGCTATTTCTAAGGGTTCTCAGTGAATTTTGTCACACTTCAATGAAACTAAACTAAATTGCAGAAAGGAAATGACAGAAGGAAACTAAATTAAATCACTGAAAAGAAATGACAGAAAGGGAACTAATCTAAATTGCTGAAAAGAAATGATAGAAAGGAAACTAATTTAAATTATTGAAAATAAACTAATTTAACCCACACTTAACTTCGCCAATCGGCTAAACATGCCCTACTCCATCTATCATGCTCCTATCTATGCAGCTATACATGACCTAATTCAAATTTGAAGAAGTATGCTTGCAGTTTGGAGGAAAAAGGGCTAAAGAGGCTAATGTAGGGCTTACACACATGAAACAAGGCTTAAAAGTGAAAAGATGGGTTTGAACCTTACAAAACCTTATTATAGCGCATAGAAGGGCTTTGGAGCAGAATGAATTGAAAGGTGCGATGGCAGAGATGCGACGGAGGAAAACGTTGTGATATGTGATATCACAATCGCAATATTGAAAAATTCAAGGGATAGCGGAAAGCTTTTTCGGGAGCGGGAGTGAAATGAAAAGTGAAATTGACAAAAACGTAAAATCTGCGAGATGAGATTGTGATAGGGATGACGTGGTGGTGTGACTAGTGGCGAAGTGCGATCACAATATCGCAATCGGCAGGCGGGAGTGGTAAGTGTTAAAGGAAAAAGGGAAATGTTGTGAATTGTGATTGCGATGTGGTGGGGTATGAAGCGATTATCGCAATCAGAAAAAAAAGAGCATTAACTGTGAACGGGAATGAAATAAGAAATGTTATTTGCGATTTGCGAAGTACGGTAGCGGGAGAACCGAGGAGCAAAGGCGGGGGTCGAATTTTAATTATTTTCAAGCGTTTTTGCGTGAAAAAGGTAAAGGTGAGGTGAAAAGGGAAAATCATTGAGATTTTGAATAGTGACAAAGGAAAAGGAAGGGGTCATGCGAGATGCGATGTGTGATAGCGGGAATTTCGAGGAGAACAGGCGGAGGTCAAAATTTTAATAGATTTCTGTAAAAAAAGGGGCGTCAGCTGATAATAAGAGATAAAGGAGGGAAATGAAGGCGTAACAACAAGGTTTAGAAGCATGACACAGAGATGGGGAGAAATTGGAAGATGAAGCGGAGGTGTAATGAACTTCTCCGTAACTTTTGATGCTTATTCCTGTAAAAAAATTTGCATATTTATGCACAGAAAAAATAGACAAAAGGCTTGAGAAAAACAGTGAACAGAAAACATTTTTTTGCCTGTGGGAAGGTCAACCCCACTCGAATTCTATTGACAAAGATGAGAGGGGAAGATTGCCTCATAGTTTTATAGAGTTTATTAGCTATTCTACAGCGCAGATAATCGGATTAAATCTACAGCATAAACTATAATAGCAATGAAAATATCAAAAATAAAACTAACTAAATAACATTGTTGTGTAACCAGCTCCAAAAATAGAAGAAAAGAGATATCAACGCCTTAGAAATAAGCCACTTCGAAGGGGCAACCTCCAATACATTACATAAATGAACAATTCTTGGATGATACAATTTACAAAACCTCCTTTCTATATATAGGAGTCCATGTGGCCATAATGTAATCCTAGTGGGCAACAATGTAATCCTAGCCGACCTAACAATAATAATTTAAGGGCACAATAATAACAAAATGGGGGTTACAAGGGTACAATAATAACAATAAAGGGGTTACACTAATAACAATAAGGGACTATACTGGTAATATAGGGACCTAACATGCCCCTCTCCTTGAAAAAAGTGTTGTCCTCAATGCTTGAGTAGCTCTGGGTGCTTCTGTATAAACTTCTCATCCTCCCATGTAGAATCTTCAGTGGGTAAGTTCTTCCACTTGATGAGATACTCTGAAATTGATCGATTTCGTAGCTATCGAGTTCTTGTTTCCGTGACCGCTTCAAGTTCCAATATGATTTTTCCTTCCTCATCAAGTTCTGGAAATATTGTTTGAACTAGAAGATTTTCACCTATAAACTTCTTTAAGCATGAAACATGGAAAACTGGATGCACTCGCAAAGAAGCAGGAAGCTCCAATTTGTATGCCATAGTACCAATCTTTTGCAACACCTTGAAAGGACCATAGTACTTTGGCGATAATTTATTATCCTTCTTAGCTTGCTTGAGGGACATTTGTTTGTATGGTTGTAGCCGTAAAAATACCCAATCTCCTACATCAAAACTTCTCTCATTGCGATGTTGATCTGCCTGTTGTTTCATTCGATTTTGTGCCAAATTCAGGTTATCCTTTAAGAGTTGGAGAACTTCTTGCTGATGCTCGATGTGATCTTCCACTGCTTGAACCTTCGAATTTCCCTTAAATATGATGTGATGGATGGTGGATGATATCCATAAAGTGCCATAAATGGGGTCATTTTTGCTGCAGTATGGAAGGAAGTGTTATACCACCATTCGGCGAGAGGTAACCACTTGACCCATTGTGTTTGTTTATCAGATACAAAACAACAAAGATATCCTTCCAAACATTTATTTACTATCTCAGTTTGACCATCAGATTGAGGATGATAAGATGAGCTATGAGCTAATTGAGTACCCAAACAAGAAAATAACTCCGTCCAAAAATTTCCAATAAAAATGGGATCTCTGTCGCTCACAATAACCCTTGGGATTCCATGTAGCTTTTGAATTCTGTCCATAAATGTAGTAGCAATTGTACTTGCTTTAAATGGATGAGATAATGCACAAAAGTGTGCATACTTAGTAAGTCTATCAACTACCACCATGATGACAATCTTTCCTTCAGACTTAGGTAAACCTGTGATAAAATCCATTGAAATCTCCTCCCAACGTTGACTTGGAATGGATAAAGGTTGTAGAAGTCCCGGGGTCTTACTTGTCTCAACTTTATTCTGCTAGCAAACCAAACATTCCACCACAAAATTTTGAATATCAAATTTAAGGCCATCCCAAAAAAATTATTTCTTCACCCTGTGGTAAGTTTTTAAAAATCCTGAGTGTCCTCCTAAAGGAGAACTATGCAATTCCAGAAGAATCTTTTGTTTTAGTTGGGAATTCTTACAAATATATAGGCGATCTTTGTACCATAAGGAATCATTTTTCCAACTAAATGTATCAGATGTACTAGGATCTTGCTGTAACTTTTGAATGAGTGTCCATACATCTTTGTCCTTCTTCCATTCATCTCTTGCTTCGGTTATCCAATCTGGTTGGATAATAGAAATGGCACAAAGCAATGCTTCCACCTCTTCATTCTTTCTTGAGAGTGCATCTGCAACAACATTAAGATTTCCTTTTTTGTAGATTATTTAAAAGTCATAACCCAACATCTTTGTGACCCATTTTTTCTGCTCTTATGAAGATAGTCTTTGTTCCAAAAAGTGTTTAAGACTATCATGATCAGTTTTTACCTTGAAGTGTCTTCCCATTAGGTAAGTTCTCCATTTCTTTAGTGCATGCAGTATTGCTAACATTTCTTTCTCGTAAATAGGTTTATGTAAATACTTTCCTTTGATTGCACGACTTTCAAAAGCAATGGGTCTTCCTTCCTGCATTAAAACAACACCAATTCCATTTCCTGAGGCATCACATTCCACAATAAAGGTTTTTGTGAAGTCTGGCGTAGCTAAGACCGGTGCTGGGCACATTGCCTCTTTAAGATGTTCAAAGGCCTTAGTTGCTTCAGGAGTCCATGAAAATGCATCTTTCTTCAATAATGTTGTTAGAGGTGCTGCTATTCTCCCATAATTCTTAACAAACTTGTGATAATACCATGTTAACCCGAGAAATCCTCACAACTGCTTTATGGTTGTGGGGACTTTCCATTCCTTAATGGCTTTAATTTTGTTAGGGTCTACCTTAACACCCTCGTGAGATACAATATGACCCGGATATTCCACCTCTTGTACTCCAAAGAAACATTTGGATGTTTTTGCATATAATTGTTTCTCCTACAATAGTTTGAGCACCCTGTCAACATGTTCAACATGATCCTTCCAAGACCTGCTGTAGATTAGTATATCATCCAAAAATACTAGCACAAATTTTCTAAGGAAGGGTTTGAAAATGGAATTCATCAACCCTTGAAATGTAGAAGGTGCATTGGTAATGCCAAAAGGCATGACCAAAAATTCATAATGACCCTCATGAGTTTGAAATGTTGTTTTTGGAATATCTTCAGTCTTCATTCTAATTTGATGATATCCTGAACGAAGATCCAACTTGGTAAAATAAATTGCTCCATGTAATTCATCCAATAATTCATCAATCACAGGAATGGGAAAATTATCTTTAATGGTGAGCTTATTGAGCTCCCTATAATCCAGACACATTCTCCATGATCCATCCTTCTTGTGTACCAATACTACAGGAGAAGAGAAAGAACTTTGACTAGGTTGAATTATACCCGCCTCTAACATTTCTGCAATCATACGTTCAATTCCGCTCTTTTGGACGTAAGGATATCTATAAGGCCTGATGTTTGGAGGAACACTTCTTGGAATCAAATGAATAGCATGATCATGATCAAGAATAGGTGGGAGTCCTTTGGGAGTTTCAAACACCTTGGAATGATTGTCCAAGAGTTGTTGGAGATCTGCAAAAATAGATGATTTTGATGTTGGAACTTCTAGTGAGCATAATTGTGCAATTACACCTCTTTTTTCTTTCTTTAGAAGCTTTGTCATGACGTTACAGCTTATTATCTTTCCCGGATTCCCTGCAATACCCCGTAATTCGACTTCCTTTCCTTCTGAAAAAAATTTCAAGAAAAGTTCATGAAAATTAAAAGCTACCGTCCCCAAAGATTGTAACCATTGTACTCCTAGTACAACATCAGCACCTCCCATAGGAATGGAAAGCATTGGACTAGTCAATACATATTCCCCCATGGTTAGCTTGATATTATTGCATTTTCCAGAGCAATTTATAGTTCCTCCATTTGCAACCATCACTTGACATTCTGGTGCTGGGTATAGGAAACAATTTAATTCCTTGGCTACCTTACAATGAATAAAATTATGGGTGCTCCCTGAATCAATCAACACTATTACCTTCTTCTTCTTGATATGTCCTTCTATATTGAGAGTTTGAGGAGTGGTAATTCCTACCATTGCATTACACGATATGGTCGGATTCATTTCTTCCTCTTCTAGGGCTGGTTCCTGGTGTATATCCTCTTCTTGTTCATTTTCTTCTTCCTCTTCACAATCTATGTAAAATAATTTATTCTCGGCACACTTATGACCTTTAGTGTATTTGCTATCACAACTGTAGCAAAGCCCTTTTGCTCTTTTTTCTTCCAATTGTTGTGGTGTCAACCTTGTAGGTTGTGAAAATCTAGGCGTAGCAACACTTCCTTCTTTATAGAATTGAGTGGTAGGCTTCCTTGTTGCCATAATTTTACATTCAACTTTTCTTGCCAACCTGAATGCCTTCTCCAATGAATCAGGCTCCAAAACACGAACTTCATGTTGGATTTTATCCTTTAGAGTGCCTATGAAGAGATCAATCCTGTGTTCCTCTGGAATATCAGTTACCCTTATATTCAATTTTTGGAAGTCCTCAATGTGCTACCCCACTAAACCCTTTTGTTTGAGATTTATCAATTGGCTAAAGAAGGTGTTACTCTTTGTATCCTCATAATGTGCTATCATTTCCTCTGTAAAAATTGACCAAGTGACAATTTTTTTACGGGAGCAAAGCCATCGATACCATACAAATGTATTTTGTTCTAAATGTAAAGTTGTGATGCGTACCTTTTGTGTGTGTTGCACATTATGGAGATCAAAATATTGCTCCATCTGTAGTATCCATGTTACAGGATCCTTTCCATCAAACTTCCTCATATCCATTTTTGGAATATGGTGGTTCTTTCCGCCAACATTAGAGTTTATGAAATCACGATTGACATTTATTTTGTTCTCATCATGAGGTTATTCTACTATCTTTTCACCATTAGGAAACATTTCTTGTATCAACTTTGTCAAACCTTCGATGTCTGCTTTTAGATCATTCTTCATGTTTTTCATGTTGTCTTTCATGTCATCCATCTTAGCTTCCATGCCAGCTTCCATGCCATCCATCTTAGCTTCCACGCCTTTCTTCAAATCATCCATCTTCTCTTCCATGCCTTTCTTCAAAACTTCCATTTCATTTTTTGTTGCTCTTTGCGAGAGTGAAATTTGTTGCACTTGCTCTTGTAATTTTGATAGATCATGTTGCAATTTTTCATCTTCATGAGTCATAGTAGAGCCTTCTGAAGGCTTAATGGGTGTTGAATTATTTTTACGGGGCATATTTTAGAACCCAATACTGATATCTATTCTACAATATTCCCTTGGAATCAATTCAAATTGATTCTTCAAACAAGACTTATGCAATTCGCAAAAAATAAAATAAAAAAATACACACTTTTTTCTTGCTTTTGAGGAGCTCGATATTGAAATTGGATTATCTCTATGATTGAAGCACTTCAATATTTGAATTTTGGTACTGACGTAGCCCTTTGAATTATCTTTCGAATGCCACAAGTTTGACTTGATTTGGATTCTCCAAGACAAAGTTGTGTCCAATCTCCCACCATGACCTAATTATGGACTGGTTCAGTACAACGAACTTGTACGACTTGCCACGTGTCACTGTTTCGTCCTTCAGCTCTGAAATTGATATCCAATAAACTAAATTCCATGTAATAGTGACCACTTTTTACGGCACTCCAATCCGATGCTCATAGAGAGAGTTATGAAGATTTTCCCATGATCACCTCTTTGAGATGAAATTCAGGAGCCTGAAAAAGCACTACCTTCCACAGATTATATCTCCAAAAATATTGTGAACCAAGATTTGAAATTTTTTGATGATGTTCCTCAGGATTTTGGCTTCTCACCTTATGAATTTCAGCTTCTGATACTTCGTAGAAAAAAATTTATAGCGCAAATTCCAAGATGACCTGCTTAGGAGCCTGAAAAAAGACCTAACTTCCACAGATCATATCTTCGAAAATATTGCGAACCAAGCTCTGAAATTTTTAGAAGATCTTCCTTGGGATTTCGGCTTTGCACCCTAAAAATTTCAGCTTCTGAAACTTCGTAGAAAAAAATTTATAGCGAAAATGCCACGATGACTTGTTTGGAGTAGCGAAACCCTAGAATCCAAAGCTCTGATACCAAATGTTGTGTAACCAGCTCCAAAAATAGAATAAAAGAGATATCAACGCCTTATAAATAAGCCAATTCAAGGGGGAAACCTCCAATACATTACATAAATGAACAATTCTTGGATGATACAATTTACAAAACCTCCTTTCTATATATAGGAGTCCATGTGGCCATAATGTAATCCTAGTGGGCCACAATGTAATCCTAGCCGACCTAACAATAATAATTTAAGGGCACAACAATAACAAAATGGGGGTTACAAGGGTACAATAATAACAATAAGGGGGTTACACTAATAACAATAAGGGACTATACTAGTAATATAGGGACCTAACAAACATAAAGGAAAGGATGACAACGACAGAGAAGAGGAGGCACATGGGTTGGGCCCTAACCCACGAGCCCAACTCTCTGGAACTAAATCAGTAAAATGGAGTTTGTCTGGTCATTTCAAGAAGAAAATAGCCTTGTTACAATTCTGAAATTCTAATCACTTAGTACAATAAAAAGCTTAATAGCTTCCAGCAAAATTCCCAAAATGGAATCGAAGAATCGACTCACTGACTAACTAACTCCTTCCTAGCTCTAGCTCTACTCTATTTATTCTACAGGGTAGCTACCAATAGCTCCCTAGAAAATATTGATCGAGTCCACTTGACTCCAAGTGAAGTATGTCTTAAGTGCACTTGGTCTTGAGTTGCTTGGTTACCTTTGGTAGTTAAGGAGGGTGGACAACCCCCTTGAATCTCTCCAAGATTTCTCTATGATTTCCTGACGTTGTGCTCATTTATTCTCCAATATTGATCTTCCAGTGGCAGGGAGCAAGTCCCTACATTATCTCCTTCTCCAAATCTGCATAATTTGCCAAATATTCTCACAATATTCTACAAAAATAACCAATATTAGGCAAAAATATGCAGTTACCTTTAAACCTTCCTAAGAAAATATTGAAGCATAATAAAACATTATTAAGTGCAGAAGGAGAGATTAAATATATATATTCATGTGCATAAAAAATTTATATGGTCTTAAGAAAGGTTAGATGGGCCTTATTTTATGTCTAATTTAGAGGTCCATCATCACCCTATAGGAATTTATAGGGTAAGTTCCGTAGATCAAAAACCAAAGGTCATCGCTCACAAACAGATCACAAATTAGTACACCAGTATTATCACGTGGTTAAAACCCTCAAAGAGGGAAATAGTCCATGGCCTGAGCAAACGCGGCCACTTCAGGCAATTTATTAATATAAAAAGAAAATTTATATATGTTTCTCTCATAAATGGTTATTGGAAAAATGACCCTCCATGCTCTTTAAATAGAGATCATGGACCAATCGGGTGTTAAGCCACGGATCAAGTGTCATTAATACCGAGGAGAGAGAGAACCGTCGGATCACTACAAATCGTGACCGTCATATTATAAGTTACAAATGTAAATAATAAAGAAACATACTTTACCTAACTCTACACTAGACTAAGTTATTCTTAACTATTTCCTTTGTGTCGGAATATCCTAACATCCCCCCTTAAGAACAACTTGGGATATGATTGAAGGATTTACAAAGGTGACACAAAAGGAGCCTATTTCTTGTGTGTCGAAATATCCTAACATCCCCCCTTAAGAACAATTGCGATAGGATTGAAGGATTTACAAAGGTGACACAATAGGAGAAGGAAGGAGGCATTAGAGCCTATCCCCCCCTTAATGATAACTTTCCTGAACTCTAAGCATGGATTGAAGTTTGGTAAACTTTGCTTTTATGAGAGCCTTTGTAAAGATATCGGCTACTTGATCATTGGTTGGACAATACTGCACTTCAAGAACACGATCATGAATGAGCTTTCTGATGAAGTGTATGTGGAGCTCAATGTGTTCCATACGCTGATGCTGAACTGGATCTTTGTTGGATGGCACTTTGATTATCACACCAAAGTGTAGTTGGATGTTGCTGATGAAGACCAAATTCAGACAGGATCTGTCAAAGCCACATGGCTTCCTTGCTGGCTTCAACTGCACCACGATACTCTGCTTCTGCTGAAGAAAGAGAGACGGCACTTTGTTTCTTACATGACCATGTAATAGGTCTCGAACCAAGAGTGAATACATATCCTGCAGTAGACTTTCGATCATCAGGGTCACCAGCCCAATTAGAATCAGTGAAACCAATCAACAATGGAGATGCTCCTGCACTATAATGAATCCCGAACTGAACTGTACCTCGAATATATCGACGTATTCTTTTCGCTGCTTTCCAGTGACTTTCATGAGGTTGGTGCATTAACCGAGTGACAAGACCAATGGAAAAGGAAAGGTCAGGACGGGTATGGGTTAGATACAAAATTTTACAAAGAAGTCGACAGTATAAGGTAGCATCAACTTCAGGGGTAGTACAAGTGGCTGAAAGCTTTACTCCAGACTGAAAGGGAGAAGGGGTTGGCTTACAATCTTCCATGTGAAAGTGGCGTAGAAGATCACAGGCATACTTGGACTGAGAAAGGGTAATACTTTCTTTGGATTGCAAAACTTGAAGACTAAGGAAATAATGAAAGTGTCCTAAGTCTGTCATTTCAAACTTCTTTTTAAGGCTAGACTTCACATGGTTTATATGGTTGGGATCACTACGAGTAAGGATAAGATCATCAACATAAAGAGCAAGGATGGTGAAGGACTTACCCACTTTATTGGTGTAGACAGTGTTGTCAGAATGACACCTAGTAAAGCCATTATCTAATAGAAATATATCCATTTTGGCATACCAAGCCCGAGGAGCTTGTTTGAGACCATAGAGAGACTTCCTAAGGTGAAAAACAAGGCTGGAGTCATTTTGGATAAATCCAGGGGGTTTTTCCATATAGATTTCTTCATGCAAATCTCCATGTAAGAAGGCATATTTAACATCCATCTGATGGACTTCCCATTTAAAGGAGGAAGGAAGGGAAATAACAAGGTGGATAGAATTCATTTTGGCAATAGGGGAGAAGTTTTCAGTATAGTCAATTCCTTCAATTTGTGAAAATCCTTTAGCGACAAGATGAGCTTTATGTTTATCCAATTTTCCATCTAGTCCAAACTTTGTTTTTTAAACCCATCTGCATCTGACAAGTTTTCTTCCTTTTGGAAGAGGAACAAGATCCCAAGTATCGTTTTCCAATAAGGAATGATATTCTTCATTCATAGCTTCATCCCAATCTGGATGATCAGAGGCTTGTTCAAAGGTTTCTAGATCAGGATTTTCTGGAACTTGGGCCAATCACGAAGAGGCTCTTTCAAACTGAGAACGTGTACGTCGTCGATCACCAAGGTCGCCTGCAAGAGAACCTGCTGCATCCCGAGTAGAGCAGACCCATCTTGGAAGCTGTGGAGTAAAAGGAATAACTTCAAAAGGTGGAGGAGGATTTTCATCCTCACTCTCATCATCTGAACTAGAAGGAATGCTATTAAAAATAGAAGAGAGAGAGAGAGAGAAGTGGCACATATGCTGAATCAGGCTTGCAGGCCAAAGGTGGCACACCCACTGAACTAGGCTTGCAGGCCAATATATTTTCATCAAATTTTACATCTCTTCTAATGATTATATTTTTGGATTTTAGTTGAAGAATTCTATATCATTTGACATCTTCAGAATATCCAACAAAAATGCATTTTTCACTCTTAGGTTCTAAGGCTTTATGTTTCGCATCTGGAATACGGGCCCAAGCATCACTTCCAAAAACACGAAAGCGACTTACATCTGGTTTGATTGAGCTCCAAGCTTCTTCTGGAGTTATATTCTTTAAAACCTTAATAGGAGTGTGATTTACAATGTAATTTGCACAGTTAATTGCTTCTACCCAAAATTTGAGGCTAAGTCCTTTAGATTGAAGCATACGATTAGCCATTTCTTTTAAGGTGTGATTCTTCCTTTCAGCTACCATTTCGTTGTGGAGTATATGGAACAGTATGTTGCAATTGAATGCCATGCTTAGTGCAAAAGTTGATAAATTTGTTGTTAACATATTCTCCTCCATTTTCAGATCTTAACTTAAGAATTTGATGTCTAGATTGTTTCTCAACAAAGGCCTTAAAGGCCAAGAACATGTTAAAAACTTCACTATTGAGTTTTAAGAAGTATACCCAAGTGCGTCTGGAAAAATAATCAATTAAATTTAAGAATTACTTGCAACCAGACAAAGAAACAACAGGAAGTGGACCACATAAATCACTATGCACAAGCTGTAAAGGGGTTGAAGCGTGCTAAGAGGCATGTTTGTCAAAACTATCCTGATGATGTTTTCCGAGTACACACCCGGAGGAAACACCATCTCGGCAAGATACCATAGGAAGACCCGTCACCATATTTTCTTTACATAGAGTTTGAAGAGAGTGATAGTTTAAGTGACCAAATCGCTCATGCCAAAGTTTGCTCACATCATCATTATGAGCAACAAAAACGGAGGGAAGACATGATGACCCAAAGTTGTCAAACTTATACAACCTTGTGGAATCATCAGCAATGCCAGTAGCTAAAATATGTATAGGATTTTTGAGGTCCTTGATTACAACATCATGAGGTGAGAATTCTATTATTTTCCCTTCGCCTGAATGAGTTATCTGATAAACAGATAGAAGGTTGCATGATAAGATAGGAAGACATAGTACATCGTTAAACTGACCATTATCTAGATGAATGGTTCCAGATCCTACAACACTAAGAGATCTATCATCACCAACATAAATATGTTTGGTGTTACAATCATTTAAAGAAGAAAACATGGCTTTATTTTTTTCCATGTGGTAAGAAGCTCCAGAATCAATGAGCCACTCATGAGAATGAGAAGAAGAAGAAACATTTAATGCATAACCAAATGCTTGACAACCACAATCAGAAAATGCCATTCCTGAAGATGAAGTTGAAGAGGTTTCCAAATTGATGTGGTGCTTCTTCATTGTTGCTTCCAAGGCTTCCATATTTTTAAAACATTTGGACTCGACATGGACATCACAATTACAAAAGTTGCAATGCCTATCTGTTTTCTTCCCTTTGTTTTTAGTTGCCTTATCAGTTTGGTGAGTTGCTTTTTCAGTTTGCGGCTGAAATTTCTTAGGACCATACTTTTTAGGATACTGCTACTTGGGATTCTTTTGATATGGTTGTTGTTGGGCTCCTAAGGCTTTCTTAGAAGCGTTTCAGGAAGTGATAAGACCAAGGTGTAATAGTTTTTCTTGTTCTCTTATCAAAGAATCGCAAAAGGCATCAAAAAAGGGGTTCTTGTAGGCGGTTCTTGAAGAAATGATGGCTTCTCTAGTGGAATGGAAGGTGGAAACAAATATAGAGTATGCAGGGCCAAGCTTAGCAAGAATGCAATAGATGAGGCTACCATCTTCCTTTTTGACCTTACAACCTTCTAAAAGAAGTCTAAGGGTCTTGAATTTGGACAAAAAATCTTTAATAGAGGAGAAATTATTGGGGTCCAAAGTAAGCAACTCATTTTCAATATGGTGGGCCCTGATTTGATTTTGAATGCCAAAAACAATATTTAGCTTTTTCAGGGCTTCATCAGGGGTGTCAATGTTAAGGATATGAAATCGAAGATCTTGAGCAATGGACATTTCGATCAACCCTCGTGCTTGATCTTGTTTATTTTCCCATTTAGCGAATTTATCGTCATCGGAAGGTTTGGTTTCTTGTCATGTGGCTATTCTATAAAGCCCTTTACTTCTAAGTAAGTCTACCATGTGAGGTAGCCATTGGAAATAACTGGTTGTTTTAAGAATAAACGGGCATGCACTTTCCATGCACTTTCCATTTTTTTTTAAACTAGAGCTGAAAAGAGCTTAAAGTAACTAATTCAAGGGAAATAACTCGAAAAAAATAGGCCGATTAAGAAAAACGGCTCAAAAAACAGCTTCCGGATGAAGAAGTTATGCCTTTTTGAAAAAATTGAGTTGTAGATGCCGAATAGTTACAGGAACGGTTTGAAATTTGATGATGAAGTTCAACTTAAAAATAAAATCCCACCCCTTTCACAAATTTTTTTTACAAAATAACCTTGAGAAAGAGACTTGAACCCAATACCTCTATTATCATAAACTAACTTTTCACCAAGTGAGATGGTAAAAGGATTCTGTAATTGTTTAAAAAGAGGAAGGTTTTTTTCTTTTTTTCTTTTTTTTGGAGGAAAAAGCACGCACACTGAAGACAAAAAAAAAAAGAAGAAGAAGAAGAAGAAGAAGAAGAAGCAAGCCTTACGGCAGAATGTTAGATTTCCAGTTATCCTTACCGGCAACTATCTATTTTTCACTATTTCTAATTTCCCGAGATTGCACAAAGACACGGGGAAAGAGCATACATAACAAAAATAATTCCCTTCTTCCTGTTTCTGATTTGCCGAGATCGCACACAGCGCAGAGAAAAAAACATACACAGAGAAGAGGGTATAGATCTGGCAAATCAATAAAACCTACAAACCGAAATAAGCATAACTATTAACAAATATAACTATAAAACATATACTTTATACCTCCAAATCTAAACTGACATAACTTGGGCAACCGGAAACCTTTTCACATGAAACGAAAAGGGTTTCTTACTGTAGCAGACACTTTGGACACAACAAAGCAGTACTCCGGGCTGGAAAATGTTCATAAATAGTAGATCTAGAAAACAGCAGTCGCGTGCAGTCAAACTGGCTTCGGATTTGGATCAACAATGGATGCAGTTGTCAAAATACCTCTGATACCATGTAGGAATTTATAGGGCAAGTTCCATAGATCAAAAACCAAATTTCACTGCTCACAAACATATCACAAATCAATACACCAGTGTTATCACGTGGTTAAAACCCTCGAAGAAGGAAATAGTCCACGGCCTGAACCAACGCAGCCACTTCAGGAAATTTATTAATATAAAAAGAAAAGTTGCATATGTTTCTCTCATAAACGGTTACCGAGAAAATGACCCTCCATGCTCTTTAAATAGAGATCACGGACCAATTGGGCGTCAAGCCACGGATCAAGTGTCGTTAATACCGAGGAGAGAGAGAACCGTCGGATCACTATAATCGTGACCATCAGATTATAAGTTACAAATGTACATAGTAAAGAAACACACTTTACCTAAATCTACACTAGACTAAGTTATTCTTAACTATTTCCTATGCGTCGTAATATTCTAACATCCCTACTGAAACTGTTGCTCACCCTCTGAGCAACCTATTCATCCTCCCTGCCTTATGGTTTTCCCTGCATGTTGGCTTATTTCCTTTTCTGTTTATTGGCCCATGCATTGCTCCTCTTGCTAATCTTCTTGCTAGTCTTCTTACATTTCTTCTAGTAGGTGCTTCGTGGAGGTCCTCATATGCCTTAAGAAAATATGTTTTGCATGCCAAGAGGTGGTGGATCCACCTTTTATTTGATTTTTTTCTTTTTTTGTTCTCTCTTTTTTTTTTCTTTTTTTTTATTGCATGCAAAGTAAACTCACTGTTCTTTTTTTTATGAACTGAGTCCACCCTTGGTTATCCCTTGGCACTCCTTGTCTTCTATTACAATGAAATTCTTACTGCCCACTTTCTCAAGTCCTTTTTACTTTTGTCTTGTTCCTTTTCTTGGTGGAAAAAGTGAGGCTAGTTGCTAGATAAGGCTAAGGTTGCTCTGCTACTGATTTTGGCTATATAAAAAATAAAAAAAAATCCTTCTCACACTTTTTAACATTTTATTAAGCTAAAATAGATTTGAATAAAGGGCTAGATGATTGCATACCTGAGCCTTACCATTGATTTGTTTTTGCAGGCCATATTGAAGCTGTTGATATGGTTGTTGAAGCTGTCTTCGGTGGTTCTGAAGCTACATGTGATAATCTTCTTGAGGTCCTTTTGGAGCTTCTGAGCACGGGAGGAGGAAGTCCAAGTTTGATTACCTTTAACTAGGGTTTTGACCGAATTTTCTTTTTGTGCCAACTTGTTGTTTTCCAGCTTGCAAAGGTTGGAGAACACCTGCATTCATTAGAGAGAGATACATGGAGAAATGCACTATATATATATATTTTTTAAGGCCTACTAGCTGCCTCAATGAGGTTTTCCACTAGTAGGTCTACCTAGGCGCCTAAGGAGGTTTTCACCTAGGATCTTTTATTTTTCTCTTTCTTTCTTTTTTTTCAGCCCAATGACCGCCTCATGGAGGTTTTCAATCAATGAGCGAATATCAAACGCCTCAAAAGAGGTTTTCGCCTGAGATTTTATTCTATCCTTCTTTTCTTTTTTTTTCCTTTTTCACTTTCCTACTCTACTTGAAAAAACAAAATCTTTTTCAAGTACAGGAATACTTCCAATGGAGCCATGTATACATCAAGATGACAGATAAAATCATGTGCACACTTGGAATACATGCTTTGACATGTACCTGAATATGAGAGATGAATTTCTTTGACTGGGATTGTTTCAAGTATTGTTGGAGAAGAGTGTGTTGTTGCAACTTAATGACTGTTTGGAAGCATATGTCAATATATTTGTGATGCCCCTGGTTCACTTATTGAATTGGATCACCTTGGATGTCCTCTTCTATTATGGCAGTCAAATCTTCCTCTTTTTGTTGATTGTTCTCTTGAACACATGGAGGAAATGTTATTAAACATGAGGGAACTTTCTCAACATCTGATTCTAATTTTTGCTCTTCATCAAGTGCAACCCTCGATCTTTTGATCTCCTCATTTGGATCTTCTTCTTCTTGATGTTGTCCTTCAATGACATTAATAAAATCTCTTCTTTGCAATACCTTTCTTGAACTAAGATGCAGTCCATTTAGATCAAGAGGATATGTTTGGTAGTGTTCTACCTCAGCATTATAAGTGACTTCAGATACTTCATTGTATGGGTTTGGAAATGGTGGTACAGGTAATTGAGTGGGGGTGGATATATGAGATGGATGTGGTTGAGGTTGTGGTTGTGGTGGAGGTGGATGGTAGGGATAGCATGGAGTCGGGTATGGAGGATATTGAGGGAAATATTGAGGATGTTGAGGATTTTCCCAATAAGGACCTTGCCAACCATGTTGCCAAGATTGGTTTTGGGGTTGAGATGGTCAAGGTTGCCAAGGAGGGAGTTTGTCCCAATTAGTTTGAGATGGATGTGAATAATCTTGAAATTGTGAAGTGGGTCCTTGCATCATATCAAGTTGACTAGGCTGCCAAGGTCTCCTTGGAGCTACATAACATAGCTTCTTTGGTGTTTGCCTTGCTCCATTGTCTTCCTGGTAAACTTCTTTAAACCTAGGGAATGATGAACAACATTTAGTAGCATATGATTCTGCATGGATAACAAAAATATCAGCATCTTATTTTTTCTCATTTTGCATTCTTAACATTTCTACTTGTTCACTTAGATTGCTAAGAATTTATGTTTTAAAGTTGTCAAGAAAATTTCCAAGTTCATCTTGCCTTACCAATGTTGATGCAGCCTTACTTACTCTTTCCCTTCCTCTTGATATGCGCTTGCATGTTTCACAACTTTCTTCAAATGACAATTGATATACATCTCCTTTACTCATGAGATTAAGGATATCAATCCACTCATCCCTAATTTTTCTAAGTAAGAGGGTTTTTAGTGTGTCAAATCCTAAATAATGCAATTTTTCCCTCTTAACAGTATACATGAACCTCTCTATTAGATCCTTAAGGCTCTCATCTTCTTCTTGGTTCATTCTAAAAATATCTTCTCTAAGATCACGATCTTTGTATTGTTCTAGAAATATCTTTTGCATATCATACCATGATCTTATTGAATTAGTACCAAGACTCATGAACCATTTAAGAGCTCTATCCTTCAATGTTGCAGGAAACAATCTCAATTTTTGAGTGTGTGATAAGTAGCCATAATACCTACAAAGTATCTCAAATTCAAAGAGAAATGTTTATGGATCCTCTATCCCCATACCATGGAAGTTAGGAAGGAAATATGGAGGAATGTTCTTCATATGCACACTGATGTCCATATCTTGAATGGGAAACCCAATAAGATCTGCTTCATTTTCATCATGTCCATCCATCTCTTATTCCTTCAAAAATGTATGGTGATGTGGTTCTTACTGCACCACATGGTCAAGTGGGGGTTGGTATTGGAGAAGCATTTTAAAAAACAAAAATTATGAGTATCCCTACTCCTATGAGGCATGAAAATCAAACATTTTTTGTATTTTTTTTTAATATTTCTGAAATTTCATGAAAAGAAAGGAAAGCAGAAAATAATGCTAAAAACAAAATCAAAGCATCTACTAGACACCTCCCCAGCAACGACGCCAAAAAGTGGTGAGCCCTGGTATTGCACCAAGAGTGTTGCAACCCCCAGAGGCTTCCCTACTTTACTTTATCAACCTGGGGTTCGTGTAAACTTGGAGGTGACAATGCTATATACACAGCAGATGCATTCTGCTCATGTCATCCTCTTTCGCTTTATGAAAGGGTGTTATTTATAAGGGTTCTCAGTGAATTCTATCACACTTCAATGAAACTAAACTAAATTGCAGAAAGGAAATGACAGAAGGAAAATAAATTAAATCATTGAAAAGAAATGACAAAAAGGGAACTAATCTAAATTTTTGAAAAGAAATTATAGAAAGGAAACTAATTTAAATTGCTGAAAAGAAACTAATTTAAACCACAATTAACTTCACGAATCAGCTAAATATGCCCTACTTTATCTATCATGCTCCTATCTATGCTATACATGACCTAATTCTAATTTGAAGAAGTATGCTTGCAGTTTTGGGGAAAAGGGGCTAAAGATGCTAATGGAGGGCTTACACACATGAAACAAGGCTTAGAAGTGAAACTATGGGTTTAAACCTTACAAAACCTTATTATAGCGCAGAGAAGGGATTTTGAGCGGAATGAATTCAAAGGTGTGATGGCGGAGATGCGATGGAGGAAAAAGTTGTGATATGCGATATCGCGATCACAATATCAAAAAATTAAAGGGATAGCGGAAAGGTTATTTGGGAGCAGGAGCGAAATGTGAAGTGTGATTTGCGAAAAGGTAAAATCTGTGAGATGTGATTGCGATAGGGATGACGTGACGCTGGGGCCGGCGGCGGAGCGTGATTGCAATATCGCAATCAGCAGGCGGGAGTGGTAAGTGTTAAAGGAAAAAGGGAAATGTTGTGATTTGCGATTGCGACGTGGTGGGGTACGAAGCTATTATCGCAATCGGCGAAAACAAGCGGTAAGTGTTAACGGGAATAAAATAAGAAATGTGATTTGCAATTTGTGAAGTACGGTAGTAGGAGAACTGATGAGCAAAGGCGGGGGTTGAATTTTAATGATTTTCAAGCCTTTTTGCGTGAAAAAAAAAGGGTAAAGGTGAGGTGAAAAGAGAAAATTGCTAAGATTTTGAAGAGTGGAAAAGGAAAAGGAAGGGGTCATGCGAGATGCGAAGTGCAATAGCGGGAATTTCGAAGAGAAGAGGCAGAGGTCAAACTTTTAGGATTTCTGTAAAAAAAAAGGTGCGATAGCTGATAAGAAGAGAGAAAGGAGGGAAATGAAAGCGTAACAACAAGGTTCAGAAGCATAACACAGAGATGGGGATCAATTGGAAGATGAAGCGGAATGGCATAATGAACTTCTCTGGAACTTTTGATGCTTATTGCTGCAAACAAAGCTGAATATTTATGCACAGAAAGATAGACAAAAGGCATGATAAAAACAGTGAACATAAAGCATTTTGTTGCCTGTGGGAAGGTCAACCCCACTCAAATTCTATTGAAAAAGATGAGAGGGGAAGACTGCCTCACAGCTTTATAGAGTTTATCAGCTATTCTACAACGCGGATAAGCGGATTAAATCTACAGCAGCAACTATAATAGCAATGAAAATATCAGAAATAAAACTAGCTAAATAACATAAAGGAAAGGATGACAATGGCAGAAAAGCTGAGGCACATGGGTTGGGCCCTAACCCACGAGGCTAGCTCTCTGGAACTAAATCAGTAAAATAGATTTTGTCTGCTCATTTCAGGAATAAAATAGCCTTGTTACATTTCTGAAAGTCTAATCATTGAGTAAAATAAAAATATTAATAGCTTGCAGCAAAATTCCCAAAATGGAATCGAAGAATCGACTCACTGACTAACAAACTCATTCCTAGCTCTAGATCTGCTCTATTTATTCTACAAGGCAGCTACCAACAACTCCCTAAAAAACAGTGATCGAGTCCACTTGACTCCAAGTGAAGTATGGCTTGACTGCACTTGGTCTTGAGTTGTTTGGTTTCCTTTGATAGTTAAGGAGGGTGGACAACCCCCTTGAATCTATCCAATATTTCTCCATGATTTCTTGACATTGTGCTCATTTATTCTCCAATATTGATCTTCCAGTGGCAGGGAGCAAGTCCCTTCTCCTTCTCCAAATCTACCAAATATTCTCACAATATTCTACAAAAATAACAAATATTAGGCAAAAATATGCAATTACCTTTAAACCTTCCTAAGAAAATATTGAAGCATAAGAAAAAATTATTAAGTGCAGAAGGAGAGATTTAATATATATATTCATGTGCATAAGGAAGGTAGATGGGCTTAAGAAAGGTTAGATGGGCCTTATTTTATGTCTAATTTAGAGGCCCATCAAGTAGAACCTAACCTACTGTGCATATAGCACTATCACATCTAAGTTTGTACGAACCCCAGGTTGATCATTTGAGTTGAGAAACCCTTGGGAGTTGCAACACTCTTGGTGCAATACCAGGGCTCATCACTTTTTAGCGTTGTTGTCGGGGAGGTGTCTAAGTAGGTGTTGTTTTTTCTTAAGCATTGTTTTTTTCTTTTTTTTGCATTAGTTTTATTGCCTTGAAAAAAGGTGAAAGATTCAAAAGAGAAACTTTTTCTTTCATGCCTCGTAGGAGTAGGAATAACCAAGGGAAATTTTTACCTAAAACCTACACCCCCTCAAGCATCCAATCTTCATTCTTCTGCGGTGGTTGTGAACTTCCCTCTTTGATTACAGGGGAGTTAGAAGACCCTCTAGGTGAGCTACTTGAAATTTTTGAATAACCTATTGGGGAAGAAGAATAACCCACCTCACCTACCCAAACCATGGTTGGAAACATGCACAATGAGCTTTTCCCTATAAAATAAACCAACGGAGAGGCTAGAACCCCTCCACACTTCCATGGCCTAACCTCTAAGGATCCTAACACCTTCATGTTGAGCTTGTTTTTATCTGTAGGAACTATGACTATGCCTCTTATGAGAAGAATTTGAATTTTTTTCCTTCTACTCTTAAATATGTAGCCTTGTGATGGTTTATGGGTCTACCTAGAGGCATCATCGCTACTTAGGCCCAAATGCAACAAGTCTTCAATGACAAATACTGAGACTAGTTTGGGTCCAAAGAAACAAAGGAGGAAATCTTTAGGATGACTCTTGGACCTAATGAGTCTCTAGAGGACTATGAGGAGTATTTCAACTCAATTAGAGGATGGACAATTTTACCCTTGATCTTGAGTCACTCAATCTAGTTCTTCTTTGAGTAATCAAGGAAGATGTGATGGAAACCCTCAACATGCTATCCGGAGGAGATATCTACCAATTACCTTACGATGACATTAAAATTGTATTCAAGAATCACTCTAGGGCTGCTAGAAAAAAGGGTAGTTCTAGCAAAAGCTTGGTCAATTCCTCTCCCTCCACAACAACCATCAAGCATGAGATAGGGAATATGTTGGAGGATTTCAAGAGTGAAATGTTGCATACCTTTCCCTTGTAAATGGATACTATGCAAATAAAAATAAAGCAAGAGGAAGAAAAAATAGCACTACCCACCTTTTTCCCTATATGTATTAAAAGACATCCTATGAATGAATGCCCACTGAATGTCATAGAATTATGCCTAGTTTGTGAATAAAATCATGTAACAGAAAAATGCCCTTCTCTTCTAGGCCTAAATTTTGTATACTAGGGAGGAGTATAGAGTGGGTCAAAATAGTTGTGCTTCATCAACCAAAGAAGGCAGGTCCTCGGCCATATCAATAGGGCATGCAAGGTGCACATTATCCTCACTACAATCTAAATAAGAGTGCACCTTTCCATCCTTGGTACCCTTACAATCATCCATCATGTTTCGAACCTCCTCCTTGGCCTTATGCTCCTCAATATCCTGCTCAGTCTACTCACCCTCCTTTCTCGCCATATCCACCTCAATCTTCCCAATCGGGAAACCCCTCAAAAGGGTGGATGCCTAAAACACCTCAACTTCCTACTTTGTTGCCTCCACCTCAGTCTCAACCATAATTCCCTCACCATAACCCACCTAAGCAACCTCAAATTCTTGCTCAACCCAATATGAACCTAAAAAATAATTAGGCACAACACTTCTACAATGGAGAGACATTCTATCCTGCTTATGTTTTGGGAATCCAAGAGATCAACCTTTGGTTTGGGAGGGTGGTCCTAGGTAATCACCGAACTTCTCCTCCCGAAGAGCTTGAGGAAGAGAAGGAACATAGTGCCCCTCAATTCAATGCACCTCCCTATCTGGAAATTTTGATCAACCCTAACCAACACACCCTGAAAGAGGTTGAAATTTTGGAAGAATTGAAGAACTTGTGTCTCGATATACCCCTTCTCCAGGCCATTAAATAATGTTCCCATCTATAACAACTTTACGAAGGAAATTTTTTTTAAAAGGCTTGGTAGAAGAAGAATAAATACCCTCGCCATCAATGTTGTTAGAAAAATATCTGATCAGATGCTTGGTAGGGTGATCTCCCCACAGTACCTAGACCTTGGTAGCCTAGTAGTGGATGTGCACATCAATGGCATTATGGTCCCTAATAACTTAATTGATTATGGGTCTGCAATCAATGTGAGTTATAGGGAAACCATGTTGAAGCTCGGTCTCCAAGGGGCTTTGAGAAAGACCACCAAAGTGTTACAGCTTGCAAAAAAATCCACTATAGCTCCTGATGGAATTATTGAGGATGTCATGGTCTCCATTGAATCCTAGGAGTACCCTATTGATTTCCTAGTCTTCCAACCCAAAAACAAGTTTAATGGCTAACCTATCATTTTAGGAAGACCTTAGTTGGCCATTGTTGATACCTACATTAGTTACAATATTGGGAACATGACTATCAAGAATGAACATTTATCAAAACAACTTATGTTGTCTCCTCTTTCTCAACCTCCTATTTAACATGATTCACCCTTATGGTTAGAGGATGAGGAAGAGGATGAATTGTATCACACAACCCCCTACCCAGTTTTCACTCTATATATTGTTATAGGAGGGGGGGAACTTGATGTGGGGGGGGCATTATTGACCATATCATACAGAATCAACCTCCCACTCCCATACCAGTTGATGAATTGTTAAAATAATCTGATAATAGTCCTTGGACTAGCTTTTGCTTTGTTGAATCTAGCCTATAACATACCAATATTGTAGAGTTTTCCCCATCCTAAACTCTAAAGATAAACCCCTCTCTCTCGGCCAAACAAGAAGAACGGTTGTGAAATGTACTGAGGCAACACCTGGATGCTTTTGCTTGGGATTATAAGGAAATGAAAGGTGTGCATCCCTATGTTTGTACTCGTCCTATTTACATCAAAGAGGGATGCAATCCTATGCTCCAACCCTAGAGAAGGATGATCATGACTCTTAAGGACATAGTGAAATAAGAGTTACAAAACTATTGGTTCATATACCCCATTTTAGATAGTGAGTGGGTGTCACCCCTTGTTTTAACTCCCAAGAAGAATGAGAAGTGGATAGTCTGTGTTGATTACCGGGAACTTAACAAGGCTATAAATAAGGACCATTTTCCTTTTCCCTTCAATGAGAAAGTCCTAGATGGCCTTGCAGGAAAGAAGTTATCCTCCTTCCTGGATGGATTTACTGGATACAACCAAATTCATATAAGTCTTGAAGACTAATACAAGACCAAATTTACATGTCCTTGGGGTACCTTTTCCTATAGAATCCTTACATTCAATCTATGCAATGCCCCTACTAATTTTTAGAGGGAAGTTCTAAGTATCTTCGTCGAACCTGTTCATGACTCTGTTGAGATATACATAGATGATTCAACTCCTTATGGATGTGACTTCCAATAATAACTTTCTAGTTTGTGCAAAGTCCTGGATAAATGTATTTAAATTAATCTCTCATTGAGCCCTAATAAATGTGAATATTTTATGAATGTGGGGACTATCCCTGGCCATTCTATATCCAAGGAAGGATAAAGGTTGACCCAAACAATATATTCATCATCAAAAGGTTCCCTATCCCTCAAAAACAAAGAGATGTCGAGAGTTTCCTTAGATTAGATGGGTATTATAGAAGGTTCATTAAAGATTTTAGTAAACTGGCTTCACCATTGTTTGGATTGTTGGCTAAAGATTCAGATTTTTGTTGGACAAACAGTTTTCAAGAAGCCTTCGAAATACTGAAATAAAATTTGACCACTGCACCCATCCTTAGGGGTACCAAATGGGCATTACCTTTCCATATACACATTGATGCCTCAGACAAAGTTGTAGTGGTTGCCTCAAGACAAGTGGAAGACAAATTGCCTTATGTTATCTATTTCATCAGTAAGAACCTTTATAAAGTTGAGTTAAACTATATTTTCATTGAAAAGGAACTCTTGGTTGTGGTGCATTATTTGAACAATTTTAGGCATTATATCAACAGTTATCAAACTTTCATTCGCGTTGATCATGCAACCATTAAGTATTTAATGAATAAAAGTGATTTCAATGGTAGTATAATTAGACGGTCGTTATTATTGCAGCAATTTGATTTAACTATTGTTGATAAACCGGGAAAAGAGAATGTGGTTGCAGATTTTTTTCCAAGACTAACCCTGCCTGCAGGAAAGGAATAAATGATAGATGATCAACTTCCTGATGAACATATCTTTTCCATCTCGGCGCTTAATCCTTGGTTTGTTGATATAACAAACTACTTGGTTTTGGGAGGTTCCCTCCTAACCTATCCTCCAAGGAGAAAAGAAATATTGTCAGAAAAAGTGCCCCATTCACTTGGATTGGGAGAAATATTTTCAAATTGGGTCCAAATTAGATCTTGAGAAGATGTTTGAGAGAAGAAGATATCTTTGACATCCTCTTAGCATACCATAATTGACCCTATGGGGGCCACTTTGCTACTAAGAGGACAACCATCAAAGATCTACAATCGGGTTATTATTGGCCCACTTTACATCGAGATGCAAGGAGGTACACCACCAGGCGTGATAAGTGCTAGAGAATGGGTAATTCGACACTCAAGGATGAAATTCCCTTACAACCTCAAGTGACCCTAGAGCCATTTGAAATGTGGGGCATGGATTTCATTGGACCTATTTATCCCCCATTAGGATAGAAAAGGTATATTAATATATGCACTAATAATTTTACCAAATGGGATGAAACAAAAGTAGTAAATGAAACAACTAAAGAAAAAAAAGGCGATTGAATTCCTGAGGGAGAACATATTCTACAAATTTGGTTTTCCAAGGGAATTAGCCACTAATCAAGGAGCACAATTTACATCAAGTTTTATTGAAGATCTTATGAAGCAACACCACATCAAGCATACGACATCTATGCCTATCACCCTCAAGCAAATGGGCAAGTGGAATTCACAAATAAGAATTGGAGAGCATTCTTACCAAGGTTGTTAGCAACAACATAAAAGATTGGGTAGACATACTTGTGGAAGCCACTTGGGCATACAACACCACTTGGAAGACCACAACTGGATTCACTCCATTTAAGTTGGTCTATGGAAAGAAGGCCCTGTTGTCTATTGAATTTGAATATAACATCTTGAGGATGGAAACTCAGTTAGACTTGAATCTCACTATAGCACAACGGGAGAGGTTGCTTCAACTCAATGGTCTAGATGAATTTAGAATGCGAGCCCTCTTGCACACTGAGGTAAAACAAATACAAAGGAAGATTTGGCACGATAAGAGCATCAAAGAAAATATTTTTCAAGAAGGAGATTGGGCCATGTTGTATGAATCCATATTCAAGGATTTCAAGGGAAAATTAATGACAGGATGGTTGGGTCCCTATATAGTAGATAAGTGTCATGAGAAAGGGTATATCCATATCAGAACAAACTATGAGGAAGGGATTCCCTTATTTTTCAATGGTTATAGGTTCACGTTGTATAAGAGACCTTTGTCTAAGGAAAATTTTGTCAGTTTAGTAAGCATAGAACTAAATGTGATTGAGAGGGTCATAGCCATAAATCCACCAAATTTAAAAAGAAAAAGAAAAAATGATAAGGCCTAGATGAAAACCTCCACGTGGCATTTGAGGCCAACTCCTGCACTGTAGACCTCTTTGAGGCAGCCCGGGAGTAATATATATATATATATATATATATATAACCTCTGCAAAGGCAACATGCTTGTCTAAGAAAAAGAAAAAAAACAAAAGAGAAAAAAAAAACACGGGGAATAAGTTCTTACACTACTTTTGTTAACATCTTGTTCTTTACGGGACTCCAAAAAGTAGACAGAATCATGGCTACAGTTTATATCTATAAGTGTATTCATCCATTTTCCCAACCATAGATTGCATTTTCACACTCCCAAAGCACATTCCTACCTCTCTCCATCATCCATCCAAACATAGAATCAAATTTTGCTTCCTCGTTGTAATGTTACAGGAGCAGTTTGTAATGCTACAAGAGGATCCTGAAATGCTAGAAGAGGAGCCCGAAATGCTACAGAAGGAATATCCAAAGGGAAAAAGAGACCATAAAGTCATGCTTTCTTTAGTTAATGTTGGGAGGGGTCCACCAATATCAACTACATCACCCATCCACTCCCTCTAGCCAAAGTTAGCTCAAATTCCACTCTCTCATGCATCTAAAAAAACACAAAAAACCTATGTTTTCCATTCTTACACCACCTACACCACTTCCTCGTGATCCTAATATTGTACTCATGCCTTTCATCACTTTCCCTCAATTTGACATGAAAAATGAGGCCTTAAAAATGGGGATTAAGTGACTGGTAAAAGAGGGAGACTCCTCCTGTAGCAGCCTGTACAGTCACAATAAAACTCCTAAAAGAATATTTCTTTCACCCACAAAGAGCATCATGGAGCCATTTTTGAAATAGAGGAGAGGCACATCATCCTTATGAAGCAGTCCATCCACTCCACCAGCAGCAGATTGGATACTGGGAAAGAACCCCCACACACAACAAAGTTATCAATCAAAATATCACCAAGAGATGAAGACTCGAACATAAACAAGCAAAGAAAATCAACACCCTCGAGATCATGATGTTATGAGTTCCAACTCCAGCATGCAAGCATCTACAGAAGTTTGATCCACATGTAGGCTCAGGTATGGAAACCCTCACCTCTTCCTTATGCATATAATGCTAAAATGTGTTAATGGTCGAGAAAGGAAATTTTATGGGCTAGAGGTGACCACTAAACTTGGCTACACTCTACTAGTAAACTAAAGTTCATTTAGTCACACATGCAACGTGGAAAATTCAACTCAAGTGAGGTGTTGATTATGAGGAGAGACGTGATTATCACGAGGAATAGGGTAATGATTATAAGGAGTGGGAAAAACGGTTCAAAAAAGGAAGTTCATGTAAATGACATGTCATCAAAACGCTCTAAGCCTTCACCACGAAAGGGAATATTAAGTACAAGGCTCGACTCCATTTGCGCTATTCCTCATTTCTAGAAAAAACAGTTAGAGGAAGGACGAGCTAGTGATATCAGACTACCTAGAGTGCCACCGAGTTGCTTCGAATTGTGGTTGCAGGTGCTACAAGAAAAGCTACAAAAGGGTCTGGATTTCTACAAGAGGGCCAAGAATGAGTTTTGAGACATAATTTAAGGGAGAAAGGGAGCCAAAATGACCCAAAGTTTCCCTCAAATCCTCATGCACATGACAGAGTTATTTTGAAAAGGAGTAAGTGGCTTTCTCCCTCTCTAATTTCCACACATTTGCATGGGAATTTCTTCCTGAAGTTAGTGCCCTGTAATAAACAATTGAGTAGTAGTTCCCTTTGAAAATTATTTCGTGTAAAGGAAAGATAGGGATAAAAAAAGAGTTTGTTTCAACATAAATTTTAGCATACTTCTCCTTCACCAATAAAAAGGAAGTTTTAAAATTGTTTCTACCACCGATATTACTTTGAGGAGACATTGAATTTTACACCTAAGTAACACTGAGAAGGAGAAATATAAGAAATGAGGAGAGGATTCAATAGAAGAGTGCCCACACACACAAAGAGAATTCACCAACACCCTCTTGTAGTAAATTTTTTTCTAAGACATCAATGGATGGGCTTATTTGAGAAACTGAAAGGGTATGATGATGGCATCATTCAATAATTTGCCATGGAACTACATTCTCAAGGAGAAGATAGTGACACTCATATTGTTATATGTTTGGCCATCTCTTTAAGTATTGAAACCATAAGCAAAGTGACCAAATTACCCTTAGGAATTAAATGGAGCAAGGTGGAAAAAGCAGTAAGTGTTGCAACCGAGAAGAAAATTTTCATTCAGAGAGAAAAAACTGTGGAGGATAAGAATGGAGTAAGAATAGAAATCATACCTTACCCCTGGGATGAAGTGGCCTACCACATTCTCAAATAGATATCCTGTTAGGGAGGTTGAGCATTGTATATGTCTATCATTTTAAGCTACTCCATAAGTTAATATTCAAAGCATATTTACCAATCCCACAGAGACTAAGTGTTCCCCATTTCCTCCTACAATATGTCATTTAAATGAGCTAGGAGGTGAGGGTAGGGAAACATCAACACATTGCCCAACATGGCCTCATTAATTTAATTACAATAGATTATTTAAGTTACTTAAGGAAACATGTGCTATGTATTGATTTTGTAGACATGGACAGGGAAATATCCATTGAAACCCAAGCCATCACACTTGGAGAAACACCAGCCTCTATCACTAGAGGTAAGGTAGCAAAGACAGAGGAAGAAGACCCAACAAAGACAGAGGAAGAAGATGCAACAGAAATAGAGGAAGAAAAAGAAAAAAGTGAGGAAGAAGAAGGAGAAAAACAAGTAGAATAAAAAGAGAACATTGAAGAGACTTCTAAGCCCCAAGATACAAAAAACAAGGACACCAAACAATTCTCTCTCCAAGGAACACATAGCAAGAAGTGGCTGCCACATTGGCCACATTGAGCACACCTTTTAAGCCTAATTTAAAGTAGGAAAGGCAAGGATTCCTATGCTTAAAAACAAGGAAGAGCACTAGGATTAGGCAAGGGAAACCATAATCTCCTTCAAAAACCCCTATCATTATTTATGATTCACCAAGCAAGAAGGAGGAAGTGGTACCTATTGAAGGAAATATTGAGGAGGTTACCTCTCCTAAGGTAAAAACCAAGCCACCTGTGATACCTATGGGGAGTCCCGCCACTAGGGAAGTCACCTTTAGGAGACTCAAGACACAAAGCTCCATTGAACAAGAAGAGAAAGAAGAGATACAGGATAAAACATAGCAACTACAAGAGAAACAGGGCTGCTACAAGAGAAACATGGGATGCTACAAGAGCAGCCTGAGAAGCTACAAGAAGGAGCAACCACCTCGAGAAAGGATGAAACATGACTCCAAGAGCTACAAGAGCCTCATCCATAGACCAATCTATAATCATACTAAAAAATTGTTGAGGGAGGTAGGATTATACCCAAGAAGTTCGCTATCCCACTCTTCTTTGAATTAGAAAAGGAAAGAGGAAAAACACATAGATGGATGAAAATTTCCAAATCCAAGAATGTAAAAGATGTGGGCCTAATATAATAAAATTTAAATGAAATGGGAAATGAATTAAGTGACCTAAAACTAACAGAGTCAACCATGAGGGAGTAGCTATAGGTAGAGAACACAAGGCTAAAGAGAAGTTGCAAGGAAAGGAAACACAACTTGCTACTTTGGAAAGTTTATTTATGAAAGCCATATAGTGCAAGCAACCATCCAAAATTTATGTTATTTTTCTCAAAGAGAAGTGGTTGCAATTACTGATAGAGACACTAGCACAGTATGGGTCTTTGCCTTTCCAATACTGGAAGAAATTTATTGAGTTTTGCAAAAAGGCAAGTATGGAGGATAGGTCAAAACTAGCTGAGTTTTATATGCATAATCTAGTCCTAACATATTTGAATTTTTGGGACCCCAATTCAAGGTTGGGAGACATGCAACCCATGGCATTAGAATATTGATTGAAACATGAGGAGAAAAGGGATGAAGAGGTAAAGAAGGTGATTACAAAGGAATAAAAGGTTCCCTTATACATCATAGCAGAATTGGTAAGCCCTACAGTTGTCATCAACAATCACAATCTCATCTCCTCTGATTCTAATTTAACACCTAAGCACATAACAACCCAAGAGAAATCCATTCTACATTTTAAGGACACTTTTAGGATGTTAGGAACAAAGAGTTTACAAGATTTTCAAAGAAGGTGGCATGCCTTACCTCACAGTCTACAAATTAGAGAGTATCACTCTCCAGAAAGGCTAAGGAGAGTATCACTTGGATTGGGGGAAATATTTTCAAATTTGGGTCAAATCAGATCCTGAGAGGATCGATAAGGGAATAAGAGGTCTTTGATATCCTCTCAGCATGGTATGATGGACCTTGTGGGGGGCACTTTTCTGCCAAGAGGACAACCTTCAAAGTTATACAATCGGTTATTTTTGGCCCACTTTACATCAGGACGCAAGTAGGTACACCACCATGTGTGGTCAGTGCCAGAGGATGGGTAAGCCAACACCAAAGGATGAAACTCCATTACAACTTCATGTGACTCTAGAGCCATTTGAAAATTGGGGCATGGATTTCATTGGAACTATTGATCCCCCATCAAGAAAGAAAAGGTATATCATTGTATGCATTGATTATTTGACCAAATGGGATGAAACAAAAGTAGTAAATAAAAAACTGAACAAAATGTGGTTGAATTCATGAGGGAGAACATCTTCTACAAATTTGGTTTTCCAAGGGAATTAGTTATTGATCTAGGAACAAAATTTACATCAATTTCGATTGAAGATCTTATGAAGCAACAACACATCAAGCATAGGACATATATTTCCTATCACCCTCAAGCAAATGGGCAAGTAGAACTCACAAATAGAGCACTGAAGAGCATCCTTGCAAAGGTTGTTAGAAGCAACAGAAAATATTGGGAAAACAGACTTGTGGAGGCCACTTGGGCCTACAACACCAATTAGAAGACCACCACTAGATTCACTCCATTTGAGCTAGTTTATGGGAAGAAGGCCCTGTTATCTATTGAATTTGAGTATACCACCTTGAGGATGGCAGCTCAATTAGACGTGGATCTCACTACAACACAACAAGAGAGGTTGCTCCAACTCAATGGTCCATATGAATTTAGAATGTAAACCCTCTTGCACACTGAGGTAATCCAGCTACAAAGGAAGATCTGGCATGACAAGCACATCAGAGAAAATACTTTTCAAGATGGATATTGGGCCATGTTGTATGACTCTAGATTCAAGGATTTTAAGGGAAATTTAAATACAAGATGGTTGGGTCCCTATATAGTAGAGAAGTGTCATGAGAATGGGTCTTTCCAGATCAGAACAATTGATGAGGACGAGATTCCCTTACCTGCCAATGGTTATAGGCTGAAGTTGTTCAAGAGACCTCTGTCCAAGGAAGATTTTGTTAGTTCAGTCAGTAGAGAACTAAATGTGATTGGGAGTCTCATAGCCCTCATTCCACCAAATTTCTAAAAAAATATACAAAAAAATAAGAATCCCTATATGAAAACCTCCATGAGGCATCTGAGGCTAACTCATGGGTTGAAAACCTCTCCGAGCCAACCCACAAGAAAAAAAAAGGGAAAAAAAGAAAAAATATAAAAGTTGAAAAGATCCCCAGGTGAAAACCTCCTCTGAGGAACCTAGGGTAGGCATGATGGTTGAAAACCTCTGCAGAGGTAGCCTGCTGTCTAAAACAAAACAAAACAAAAGAGAAAAGGAAAACACGTGGAAGGATTTCTTACACTACTTTTGATAACATCTTGTTCTTTACATGACTCCAAACATTAGACAGAACCATGGCTACAGGTTGCATCTACAAGTGTATTCCTCCATTTTCCAAACCATCCATTGAATTTTCACACTCCCCTCTAACATACATACTTCTCTCCATCATTCATCAAGCCATAGAATCAAATTTTGCTTCCTCACTGTAATGTTACATGAGCAGTCTATAATGCTACAAGAGGAGCCCAAAATGCTATAGGAGGAAGATATGATTGGGAAGAGAAATCAGAAGGTCATGCTTTATTTAGGGAATGTAGATATGGGTCCACCCATATCAAATCCATCACTCGTCCACTCCATCTAGCCAAAGTTAGATCAAATTTCCACTCTTTCATTAACCCAGGAGGATCCTCAAAATGCTCCAAGTTCAAAGGTATCAGGTGCTCTCGGAAATAGCGCCAAGTTGAAGATCTCGTCGCACTGAATCCGATAGTATCTTTAGTTTCACAATTGGCTTCCAAATGAAGGAGAAAACATCCATTGAAGTTTATGTTAAACAAGTAAAATGGGGCCTTGCTAGCCAAGTGTCAATCCCACTGCTCGACACGTGGCAGGTGGTCAAGTGGGCACAAATTTTATGGGTTCAAAAATCATATATTAAACATGATCATGGTGCAAATATAAATGTTAAATATTAAAACATATCATATGGTTTAAAAATTATATAATAAATATGTCATAGTTCAAAGGAGGTGCGGAGGTTTACAAAGTTCAAATCTGTGTTCAAAACCTATGGCGCTAACATTATCTATCCAAACGTGCAGAGGTGGCACAGTTATGTGGCACGAAGTTCAAACAGTGTGGAATGATACCAAATGGCTCCGGAGCTATGGAATCCAGCAATGCGAAGTGGAGTTATGATATGGCAACGTGTTATGGTTCAAACAGCGGAGTTAACAAACAATCAACGTAGTTTGTTACATTAAATGCTATATTCATATATCCGCCAACCTATCCATATTCTAAAATGTTGTATATTAAAAAAAATGTAACTATATGTTATGTGAATTAATAACAATGCGCCATATTTAAATTCTAATGAAACGAAATACATTATACTATATGGTTTGTCAAATCAAAAAGTGCCACATTGTAATACGGTTAAAACAATATGTTATTTTTGCCATTAATGTGACCCTGTGACCTGCCCGTGACACTATAAAAGTGTTTTCCAATGTGCCATCCAGAAAGGAGTTGTATAGTGGAGTTCTGAAACATGTTTTGTTTGTGCCTGTAAATGCTCTTTTGAGCATAACTTGGCCATCCTTGGGAATTTTTTAGAATGAAGATTAGCATTGGAGTGTAGAGGTCGAGGCCTTCATTCTAATAATAACCAGCAGTGTATGTGTGCACAGTTCAATTTGGTGAAATTCTATGTAAAGAGCCTTTTTGGAGCATTCCTAATATAACAGACGCCCATTGGAAGCGGACCCAAACAGGTACTCCAGGAGGGACAGAATCTGTCATCAATGTTTGTTGTGTTTTCTTATTTTATTGTTGTTTTTCATTCTTATGTTTTAGTTCTCAAGATTATGTTTAAGGCATATTAATAAATTAATTTCCTTCAGTCATTCACATAAAAGAAACCTTAGTTAATGTCGGAGAAATTGCGCAAGTAATCAATCCTGTAGATTTCAGATTAGTCATGCATCTAAAAAAAACACATAAAACATTTGTTTTCCATTCTTCCACCATGTACACCACTTCCTCGTGATCTTAATCTTGTCCTCATACATTTCATCACTTTCACTCAATCTAACATGCAAAATGAGGCCTTAAAAAGGGGGATTAAGTGACTTCTACAAGAGGGAGGCTCCTCCTACAGCAACTTGTACAATCACAACAAACTCCTATAAACCTTCTTTCACCCACAGAGAACATCATGGAGCCATTTCGGAAATAGAGAAGAGGCACATCATCCTTAGGAAGTAGTCCATCCACTCCACCAGTTGTGGATTGGACACTAGGAAAGGACCTGCACACACAAGAAAAGTTATGAATCAAAAGATAATTGGGAGATGAAGACCTAAATAGAAAAAACAAAGAAAATCAACACCCTGAATATCACGATGTTATGAGGTCCAACGCCAACATGAAATCATCTCCAAAAATCCAATCCATGGGTAGGCTCAAGTATGAAAACCCTCACCTCTTCCCTATGCATATAATGCTAAAATGTGTTAAAGGTCGAGAAATTAATTTTTATGGGCTAGAGGTGGCTAGTAAACTTTTCCACCCTTGACTAGTAAACTCAAGTTCATTTAGTCACACATACAACGTGGAAAATTCAACTCAAGTGAGGTGGTGATTACGAGGAGAGAGGTGATGATCACGAGGAACAGGGTAATGATTGCAAGGATTGGGGACAATGGTTTAGAAAAGGAAGTTCGCATAAATACCATGTCACCAAAGCGCTCTAAGCCTTTACCAAAAAATAAAATATTAAGTACAAGGCTCAAATCCATTTGCACTCTTGCTCATTTATAGAAAAAACAGTTAGAGGAAGGACGGGCTAGTGCTATCAGATTTCCTAAAGTGCCACCAAGTTGCTTCGAACTATGGTTGCAGGTGCTACAAGAGAAGCTATAGGAGGGCCTATAAGAAGCTACAAGAGAGAATTGAAGGGAGAAACAGATCCAAAATGACCCAAAGTTGTCCTCAAACCCTCATGCACATGATAGAGATATTTTGAAAAGTAGTAAGTGGCTTTATCCCTCTCTAATTTCCATGCATTTGAATGGGAAGTCCTGCCTAAAGTTAGTGCCTTATAATAGATAATTGAGTAGTAGTTCCCTTTGAAAATTGTTGTGTGTAAAGGAAACATAAGGACATGTGATGCCTGGAAATGCCTTGGCTCAACATGTGAGAAATTTATCGGTTAGAGTCCAAATTAGACTCTTTTCCATTGTGATGGAAATATCGACTGGTTCAAATGGGTTTCCAGTTACCCGTGTCCTAAAACTAGCCTAAGTTAACCTAGCCTAACTAGTATGTACAATATTCACAAGAATGACCTTCAGTCTGCTTATGAGTGATAGTTATTTGAGATTAATAGATCAGAGGGAAAAAATGAGTTATTTGTATGATATTGTTTAGGTGAGATTATCCTTAATCATTTGAATGAAAGGAGGGCACATTCAAGCCACTGTGAGGCTTGCTCCTTCACAAGGAGTCTTGAAAAAATAAAATGATCAAATGTAACTAGTGTTATGATGTGAACGAACATAAAATGAAACCTATCTTGACTAAGCAAAGGATACCCTCATCCATAGTCAAGAGATAAAGTGTTTTAATTGGAAGGGGAAGAACTTCGTTTAATCTTAGGATGAAGATTTACTTGCCAATTCCAAAGTAATTTAAGGATCTACGAATGTATTTAGCACAAACATAGATAAAACAACCCTAATAGAAGACTACAAAGATGATTTTATCCACATACTTGAGATCAATTATATAATGAGTTAATTATAGATTTTATACAAGCAGAGAGAATAATATTCTCCTCTTAATATAAAGAAATACTAACAAAAGAAAATGTAAATACAAATAAATAATGATTTTTCTTACAAACAAATCTTATTTCACTCATTTCTCATTCAAATCTAGAACTGAAAATTCATATACAATGTTGTAAATATTTAATATACATCGTGTTGCATTTATATACAATGTTGTAAATATTAATATTAAAATATTAATATTTGAAAGATATTATTTAAAAATATAAATTTGCAATGTCAAACTTTTGAATATAAATATTTAGATATTTTTATTTACATTATATGTATTTACTTTGAAATTAATGAGTAGTTTCTATTATATAATTTGTGTTTTGATGCACGTTTGTGTCGGGCCATGAGAAAACGTCGACAATCAAAACTTAATGCAAAATGTATCATGGAAAAATAAGAGCAGTAACGCAAGTATCATCATGTGAGAAAAGGGTCCAAGACCAAAAGAAAAATTAGAAACAAATTTTGCATGAAGGGTCCCCGTGTCTTATTAAAATAAAATATGGGGGTGTTGTGGCTACAACAGGACAGAAAAAGAGTTTGTTTCGACATAAATTTTATCATCCCTCTCCTTCACAAATAAAAAATAAATTTTAATATTGTTTCTACCACCGAGATTGCTTCAAGGAAACATTTAACTTTACAGCTAAGTAACACCGAGAAGGAGTAGTAGAAGAAATGGGGGGAGAATTCAATAGAAGAGAGCCCACAAACACAAATAATTCACCAACACACTCCTGTAGTGAACATTTTTCTAAGACATCAATGGATGGGCTTCTTTGAGCAACTGAAATGGTATGATGATGACATTATCAAGAATTTTCCATGGCACTGCATTTTCAAGGACAAGATAGTGCCACTACTACTGTTAGAGGAATGACCATCTCTTTAAGTCCTCAAACTATAAGAAGAGTGACCCCATTACCCTTAGGAATTTGATGGAGCAAGGAGGAAAAATAAATAAGTGTTACAACCAGGAAGAAATTTTTCATTCAGAGAGAAAAACATGTGGAGGATAAGAACGGAGTAAGAAGAGAAATCCTACCTTACCCCTAGGATCAAGTGTCCTACCACATTCTCAAATACTTATCCTGTGAGGGGAGGTTGAGCATTGTATATGCCTATCATTTTAGGCTACTCCATGAGCTAAGATTCAAGGAAAATTTACCAATCCCACAGAGAGTAAGTGTTTGTCATTTCCTCCTACAACATGTCATTGAAATGAGCCAGAAGGTGAGGGATGGGAAACATAAAAACATTGCCCACCATGGCCTCATTAAGTTAATTGTGATGGATGATTTAAGTCGCTTAAGGAACCTTGTGTTATGGACTGCTTTTGTAGACATGGACATGAAAATCTCCACTAAAACCCAAGCCATCACACCTCGTGAAACACTAGCCTCTAGCACTAGAGGTAGGGTAGCAAAGACAAAGTAAGAGGAGCCAACAAAAACAGAGGAAGAAGAGGCAACAGAAATAGAGGAATAAAAAGTAGAAAGTGAGGAAGAAGAAGGAGAGAAACAAGTAGAAGTAAAAGAGAACCTTGGGGAGACTTCTATGCCCTAAGAGAAAAAAAAAAGGGAAATCAAACAAGTCTCTCTCCAGGGAACACAGAGTAAGAAGTGGCTACCACAGTGGCCAAATTGAGCACACATGTTAGGCCTAAAAGAAGGCAACCAAGGCAAGGTTCCCCATACTTAAAAACAAGGAAGAGCACCAAGATTAGGCAAGGGAAACCGCCACATCCTTCAAAAACCCCTATCACTATTGATGAGTCACCAAGAAATAAGGAAGAATAAGTACATATTGAAGGAAATATTGAGGAGGTTACCTATCCTAAGTCCAAAAATATGCCACTTGTGATATTTATGGGGAGGGCCACCACTAGGGCAGTCACCTTTAAGAGACTCGAGACGCAATCTGCCATTGGAAAAGAAGATAAAGAAGAGCTATAGGAGAAAATATAGTAGCTGCAGGAGAAGCAGGGGCTGCTACAAGAGAAATAGGGGATGCTACAAGAGAAACTCGAGAAGCTACGGGAAGGAGAAACCACCTAATGAAAGGATGAAATAAGCCTCTAAGTGCTACAAGATCCTAATCCACATCCAATCTATAATCCTACTACAAAATTGTTGAGGGAGGTAAGATTATACCCAAGATGTTTGCTATCCCACTCTTCTTTGAGTTAGAGAAGTAAAGAGGAAGAACACATAGATGGATGTAAATTTCCAGATCCAAAAATGTAGAAGATGCAGGCCTCATGGAATAAAATTTCAATGAATTGGGAAAGGAATTAAGTACCTAGAACTAAGGGAGTCAACCATGAGGGAGCAGCAACAGGCAGAGAATACAAGACTAAAATAGAATTTGCAAGAAAATGAAACATAACTTTATACTATGGAAAGTTTATTTATGGAATCCATATAATGCATGCAACCATCTAGATCTTCAACTATTTTTCTCAAGGAGCAGTGGATTCAATTCCAAATAAAGACACTAACACAGTATGGGTCTTTTCCTTTCCAAGACTACATGTAATAAATCTAGTTTTTCAAAAAGGAAAGTATGGAGGATAGGGAAAAACTAGTTGAGTTTTATATGCACAATCTGGCCCTGACATATTTGAATTTTTGGGACCCCAATTCAAGATTGGGAGACATACAACTCATGGCATTAGAATATTGGTTGACACATGAGGAGATAAGGGTGGAGAATTAAATAAGGTGATGGAAAAGGAATAAAAGGACCCCTTATGCATCATATCATAATTGGTAAGCCCTACAACTATCATCAACAATCACAATGGCATCTCCTCTTATTCTGATTTAGGACCTAAGTACATAGCAACCCAAGGGAAATCCATTATACATTTTGAGGACACTTTTATGATGTTAGAACAGATAGTTTACAAGGTTTTCAAAGAAGGAGGCATGCCTTATCTCATATATACAAAACAGAGAGTACCACTCTCTAGAAAAGGCTAAGGAATGCCTTGGAAAGAACCCAGTTGTACAAAATAATCATGCGAAGGGTGAAGATAAAATGGATAGGACTCGAAACCAGTCCTCCCTTACTGTTGGGCTTACAAGAAGGAAGAAACCAAGTAGAGGAACAAAAGGTATGGACAGAGATAGAGAGAAATTCAAGTTTTTACCCACCACAAAGCATACCATATGATGTGCCTTGGGATGTCAGAGAGGCCACCAGGGCAATGAACGAGCTTTATATGGATGACTAAGTTTCTCAGAGGATGAGAACACCTTCAGTAGGGGGTAATGATGCGTCCCATTAATAAGTGTATATTGGAATATCATTATTTTATCCTCCAACCCTAAAAACTATCCTCTTCTCACATTAATTCGCATATGTAGAAATATTATGCTTAGTAAGAAGACTAAAATGTGTTTTCCATATTGTGTGGCTTAATGTGAATGAATTGCAAGAAAAGAAGCATTTTTTAGGCATTTACTATGCAAGCGCTTGATGGATACAACCAAGAGGGAATATAGGGGGCTTGCCCAACTCCTTAACTCTCTAACTCTGCTTGGGATCACAAGATCCTCACTCATGGCTTGAACATAAGAGGGATTCCAAGTCATGTGAAGATCAAGGAGAACTAGAACCACAATTCTTGAGATCTTGGAAGGAACCACTCCTATTTTAAAGGGAGTTGCCATCAGCTACCTTTTTGTATAAATAACAATTTGAAAGGCTCATTAGGATTTGATTTTTTGTTTCAGCTAAGAGTAGATATTGATCCTAGTGCTTGGCATTGTTGTTCTTAACTTTCACGTGATGTATGAGACTATTATTTTCTTTTAATGAGAAGTTTTCCATTGATATGCATCTATGTTAGCTTTAGAGGGTTGAAAACCTTGGGTTTGGGCCCAACCCAGAGGCGTTGGTCCCTCTTATGTATTTCTTTCTTCTTCTTGTTTCAAATAATTTCATGTATTTCTCTTGTTTCAGTAGATGTTAAACTATAAAAACTTGTGATTGCACGCTTTCCTATCACCTCTCTTGTGGGAAGAGTGATTGGAAAGATGTACAATCTCAATCCAAAAATATTTGTTTATGATTTATTTGAAATGGATAGATGTTAGTTGTAATCCTTATTGCACGGTTATTCTCTGCAACTTAGGCTTTAGTTCAATTATCAGATTAATTTTGTGGATAAAATAGATTTTAATCAAATTCAACTCATATTTTCCATGTTAGTTTATTTCACTGTGTTATTGGTCACTTGATACATGTATTTGGCTAGATATAGGGATATTGTTGATCTACAGGGGTGGGAATACCTCCCCACATTCACCTGGACTCGTCCTCCTTCTCCAAGGCACCTCGCGCTGCTTCCACCCTCTATCTTCAAAGTCACTTTGTCAACACAAATAAAGGACACTGTGGGCATCAACTTGGGTGAAAGATAGGCCTATGAGGGGTACTAGGCTTGGCCAAACAGCTCCCACAACCTTCATTCATCGCCTTCTACCTTCATCCACTTTCCTCCCCTAATACACAATTTACATCCTTAAAACACACTTGGACCGCCTCCTATAAAAAAACAGGGCCTCTTGTAGAAATACAGGACCTCCTGTAGCATCCCTGTAGCAAAGTTCTTTTCAACCAATTTTGCTCCCCGCTTTGAGCATAGCATAGTTAAGATGAATGATGGCCCCCAAATTGTGATTTTATGATTAAGGAAGGATCTAAGACCATTCCAACCTCCTCCTTTCCTCACTGCGACCATCACACAATAAAATAGAGTTAGAATTAGTGATTTTATTCATAAGCATGTTAAAAATTAGTTTCCTTATTTTCAAGCAAATGTAGAGTAGATAAATGATACATACAAAGTAGAGTAACATGACTTACTTCTGCAAGTAGACTATCCCTTTCTCTTTCATGCAATGTTAGTTAGCATTTACATTTGAACGAATTAAACTTTCACTTTTATAGTTAGAATCAGGTTCAATTATGTTTTCATAAAGTTTGTTGGAGGAATGGTCTCTGAACACCTTGATCTAATTTCATGACCGAGGGTGACATGAATATAACCTAACCTATTATGCATATAGCACTGTCACCTCTAAGTTTGTAGGAACCCCGAGTTGATAATTTGAGTTGAGAATCCCTTGGGACTTGCAACACTCTTGGTGCAATACCAAGGCTCATCAGCAGGAATGAGATCAAAGATCACTAGCAAAATGGTATAATATAGTTCATGAGATTCTCCCTATGGATCATATGAGTAGCATGGTGGTGGTAATTCTTCTCACTTAGCAAACACATTAAGAAACTCGAAGGCATAAATAAGAAGTTGCAAAGTAGATAATGACAGGATCATGCAGGCACAGGAGAAAAAAGCATAAGTTAATGCAATAATCCTTAAGAGTTTGTCATAACTACAGAGACAGGGACCACTTCATATAAACCATGGGTAGGAGGACAAGACTAAATGGGCATGTCGAAGTCAGTCGCATGGTGGTTACAGGTCAGATAGAGATGACATGGTTAGAGATGGCAGGATCTTGGATACTCTAGATAGGAGATGTGTTGGACACAAGTTCTATTCTAGTTTTGGTTCTGACATGCACTATGATCGTCATCGTTATCATCCCTACAGGAGGAGTGATGGGAGATACTTTCCAAATGAATTCAAGAAAGAAAAGCCACCCACTTTTGAATGATATTTGAAGAATTCGGAGGAATGCAAAGGCATGGCTACTTGAAATGAATAAGTTCTTTGAGTTGCATGATTACACATAGAATATGAAGGCTAGAATAGCTCTCTTCGACCTCAAAGGGAAAGCAAACATCTGATGGGAAGATGTGAAGCAGGTTAGAGGCATCAGGACATAAGAGTTGAGTTGGCATGAATTCAATATACTTTTCAGAAAGAAGTACTTATCAGAGAGGTGTTATGATAGCAAAGCCAAAGAATTCTATGAGCTTAAAATGGAATCTATGAAAAATGAGTAGTATACAACCAAGTTCCTGGAGCTATTAAGGTATGCATTGTATCTTAAATATGAGAAGGCTAAAGTTAAATATTTATCGTTGGATTTCCATTAGCATTTAGAGATTGGATTGAGTATGATGAGCTTCGGTCGCTTGGGGAGGTCATTGGGAAACTGAAACATTATTATGAGCAGTCAAAGCGCAAGACAAAATATTAGCAAGGTTGGAAAGGGAAAGACAAGGTTAAAGGTAAATGACAGCTGAAAAGAACAAGGCCTCGTAATGCATAAGAGAAAGAAAGTGTTGCACCTAACAAGAAGTTCAACGTAGTTAGGTAGGGACAGGGGTCACAACTTGGAAGGCATTAGAATAAAGGTAATGGTACAAGATGATTACAGTGTTGGACATGTGTTTTTTTTCCAAAGAAAAAATTGAACTTTCTATTAAGATGATAAAAAGTTACATAGTATATGCCCACTGGAGTTCAAAGAAAATGTATGTTTTTTTGTCCCAGAGGCCGTAAAAAACATAGAGTTTGCATGTTATGGGAAACCAACACAACTGATTCCCACCAGCCCCAAAAATTATTGTATGACGAGAGCATCTGTGACGACCCCTGGGGCTCCCCAAATAGAGGAAAACAACCCTAAATAGGAGTCTAACAGGCACTAAGTTGTTTTGTTTGCAAAAAACATCTAAAAAAGTAAACACTTTTTTACAAATGTGCAATGTTTAGTCATCAGGAAAAAACCAGTTTGTCTCTCGGATCTCCTCTCATCAAGGAAAACAATCCGAAACAGCGACAAAATAGAGAAAATTTTGTTGTTTGATGTCTGAAATTACATAAAAACAAATATTTATAAATTCATAAATTAAAAACAAAAATCTGAAAGATCAAACATTTAAAGAGAAAGTGGGGGTTGATCCAAGATCCGGATCAGATCTCATTCATATTTTTTTGTTACCCAAGTCCCCACAACATATTACATGCCCTCCTTAGATAGGAGGTCTACGTCCATGTTTCGTTCCCTGTAAATATGACAAACAAATATTTGATTAAAATAAGCTTTCGGATTCATAACTTCTTCTAAAAGGGGAGAAGAATATAGTTTTGACATCTTTGTTCTCCATTAAAACATTTGATAATATTCATGGAATTTCCAAAAATCTGGGCTGCTCTCAGCCCGAGTTGAGAAAGCCAGCACAAAATCAGCTTTAGGGATTGAAGCTCAACAAAATTGTTTTTTCTAGGCCCTAACCCCACAGATTCTTTTAAAATATTCCCCGAAGGGAAATGGAAGGTGAGCCCTGCCCCACACATGTTTTGAGGGTCCGAAGCCCCATCAAAATAAGCCCACGGGATGTCTCCCCTAATCTCTTCCTCCCTAATGACCCTAATTTTATGTTTTTCACTGGGAATGGGGATGTTCTAAAAAATGGAGACCCCTTCTACCGCTATAAGAGCTGCTGGAATCATGGTGTCTCTAAAGATGACCATGCTCCTAGGAATACATGTGCCCCAAGAGACAATTGGCAGAATATTATTCATGCGATCATTCAGAGCTTCATTCCACCATTTTTTCCATGCCTCCATGATGGAGGGACTTTCCCATCTCTGGGAGAGATTTAAGAGCCTCAAGGTTTCTTCCCATATGCTAAAATTGAAGGGTGGGGGATAGAAATAGATGATGAACAGATTCCTTATTCTTTTTGCACAGAGAGGTGTTGGACATGTGTTAAGTAGCATATTAAGAGGGATTATCCACATAATTGGGGTGGTAAGCCTCATATATATAGTGCACAGGAGGCAAAAATTATTGGGGATGTTGGGCAGATAATTCCTCGTATCTATGCACACCTGGGTAACATGCAGACAAACCGTTAGTGCATGCAAAATATTGGTTAGTGCAGTTGGCTACAGGTACAGAGAAGAGAGTTCATCATTGGGTAAGAGCTTGTGCATTTGAACTGAATGGTATGCCTACATCAACACATTTGAATGTACTTCCATTGGGATCATATATTATTCTTTTGGGTATGGATTAGTTGTATCCTCATAGGACTAAGGTGGATTTTTATGACAAATATATTGAGTGCTTGGATAATAATGGAGAACAAATTATCTTGCAGGGCAAGAAGAAAGACACAACATTCAGGATGGTTACATCTATGCAAGCAAAGTGTAGTCACAGAAAAGGGTGTGTGTTGTTTGCAGTGCACATTTCTAGTGATAAAGGTAAGGAGGATGAGGATCCAGAGATATTGAGTAGGTACCCGGTTCTACATTAGTTTCAGAATGTATTTCCCGCATAGATTGCAGAGTTTCCGCCTCACAAAGAAGTGGACCTTTCCATTGAGTTGGTAACATGGGCAACACCAACATCAAAGGCACCGTACAAGATGAGCACTCTAGAGTTAATAGAGCTGAAGTTGCAGTTGAAGGAAATGCTTCACAAATGATACATTAGTCCAAGTGTATCACCATGGGGTGCACTGATATTGTTTGTGAAGAAGAAGGATGGTACTCTCAGGTTGTGCATTGATTACAAGAAGCTGAACAAGATGACCATCAAGAATAGGTATGCACTGCCAAGGATTGAAGACTTGTTTGATCAGTTGAAGGGAGCAACAGTGTTCTCAAATATTGATTTGAGATCAGGATATCATCAGGTATGTATAAAAGAAGAGGACATTTAAAAGAAATATTTATGGACCAGGTATGGGAATTATGATTTTGTTGTAGTTCCATTTGGTTTGACTAATGCTCCAAATACCTTTACGTGCTTGATGAATAGTGTGTTGCATCCTTATCTAGACAATTTTGTTATTGTATTCATTGATGACATCTTGATATATTTTAAGAATGAAGAAGAGCATGTCGAACATTTAGCAGCAATATTGAGATTGTTGAGAGAGCATCAATTGTATGCTAAACTCAATATATCAATTGTTGAGAGAGCATCAATTGTATGCTAAAGAGGTACATTACTTGGGACGTGTTGTTTCCAAGGAAGGCATAGCAGCAGATGTAGAAAAGATAAGGGCTATCATGGAGTGGGCAACTCCCAGAAACATGGATGAGGTAAGATCATTTATGGGGTTAGCAAGTTATTACAGGAGGTTCATCAGGAACTTCTCACAAATTTATTATCCTATTACATTGTTGCAAATGAAAGGTAATAAATTTGAATGGACAAAGGAATGTGCAACGAGTTTTGAACAATTAAAGAAGTTGTTGGCAAATCCTCCAGTGTTAAAGATTGCAGATCCGAAAAATGAGTTTGTGGTGTGTAAAAATGCTTGTAAGAGAGGAATTGGTGGAGTACTTATACAGAAAGGACATGTAGTGTGCTATTAGTCATGGAAACTGAATGACCGTGAGAATAATTACCTAACACATGATCTTGAGTTGGCAGTGATCATCCATTCATTGAAGATGTGGAGGCACTATCTTCTTGGCAGGAGGTTTTTACTGATGAGTGATCACAGTGGATTGAGATACTTGTTTTATCCACCAAATCCGAATGGCATACAAGCTATATGGTTGGCCACGATCGGTGAGTTCAAATTTGAGATCATGCACATTAAGGGAAAAGAGAACACAGTTGCTGTTACACAGTAATTTGTCACCGTCCCTACCATTCCCCGTCCCACACAATGGAGGACCCATTTTGTGACCTGTGAACATTGTCATGCCTTGAAAACATCATCAAAGCATTCCTCTAAGCATGAGCTTCAATTGCCCTCAAGACATCTCCTTGCAAAAATCATGAAAACATCTCCTTTTGCATTGGCGCGGGCAAACAGTTCATCACTCGCGCCAATGGGGAAAATCCTACAAAGAGGCCGCGCCAACTGGCGCTCTGTCCCAGAGCAGTAGTTGCGCCAGCCAATTTAAAGAATGCACTTGCGGCAAGATGGCGGAAGTTGTGTTTCAACAAACTCCACGTCGTACTATCTTGAGTTGGGAGGTTTGGCTGCGGGAGTTCCATGGAAGGGAAGTGGTTTGCCACCTCCCATGGAACCTTCCTTGTTGATAGGGCCAATCCCACAATAATAGGGATCCCAACTCCCTCCTTCCCCATGTATAAAAGCCTGCTCAATTCCATGGCAAGCTAGTCTTGAAGTGCCTAAGCTTTGAATCTCCAAATTCCCAAGAGCCTTTGTGCTGTAAGAGCCCTCTTTCTTCCCAAAAGGCCGACTCAAGTAAGGAGACTATCGTCGAGAGACTCACGAGAGGTTTGCCCTTTCCCTGGCGAGCTTTGCGAGACGTGAACGACTGGGGACCCTTCCGAAGGAGATCACGGCGTCAGAACATTGGTTGTACTCTCTTTCGATTGTTATTTAATGAATGATTACGATTATGGTTCCTCTATGTTCGATTATGTTAATATGAGTAGTATCCTTCCGAGCGATATTTAGTTACGTATGCCAGATTTTATGCTTGTATCTGTTTGTTTCTTGCATGTGCAGGTGTCCATCCGCGGAGATCGTGGAGGATCGTGATCTACCGAGGCTGAGGAACGGGAACGCTCTCTTCTTCAGATCGTAGCATTGGATTCCAGGTAGGCCTCTATCTTTAGTCTTTTCATTCGTAACTAGGAACTTGCGTCGTAACATTTCGTGATTGTTGCTAGACCCCTGATGGGCTAGTAGGGATCACCTCTGTCCACAGAGGGGATTTACCTCCTCAACAATTTGGCGAGTCCGCTGGGGATCGTCTGGATTTCACTGTCTCGTTTGGATTGTCTCGTTTGATTGTTTTGTGATTTTCCTTGCTTGGTTAGCCTTCTGGGCTGGGTTCTTTTGCTGTTTTTTGCCTCTTGGTTTGCTTAGTTTACATTGATCTGCTTCTGGAGTAGCTCTTTTTTAATTTTGGCTGAGAAACTCGACTGGCGCGCTTTTTAGCCCAACAGTCGCGCCAATTGGCGCATGTTGCTTTTTTTTAGCCTGCGCCAATTTCTTTCTGGCGCCAGTTTCAGCCTTACAGTCGCGCCACTCCTGTAAGGTTTTTGAGTTTGGTCAGTTTTGAACTCTCTGAGTCTGGTCAGTGCTTTTCTTCTTGATTTTCCAACTACCTGAGTGTGTTGGAGTCCTGTTTGACTGGGAATTCACCTCTGTCCTTTGGCTGTTTGCTTTTATCTATCGATTTCACGTTTTAAGCCCTAAGGCATCTAGTGGCTTAGTGTATCGAGCCCTCCTTAGGAGTTTTGGTGTTTCGTTGGTCCGGTCGACTTTCTGATTGCTCCTCCGCATCCTCTTAGTAGTTGTTCATTGTTTTGTTGCGATTTTTGGGTGATTGCACATTCCTTCATTCAAATTTCGTTTGGTCGTGCTTTGGGCCTAGATCACACGGTCCATTGGAGCCTTTGAGTCTTTTTCTTGGTTTTAAGAGACTTTGGTCGATTTGGGATCTGATTGCTTGTGTGATTGAGTGAAATTTGTTTGTTTTTCTCTCTCAATATCGTTTCTCAAGTTGTTCCGTTTGTTTTTAGTTTGTTTAGTGCATTTAGCTATCAAACGTTGAAAATCAAAAAAAAAAAATCTCTTTTGCTTTTGGTTAATTAGTGCAATTGTAATCTTTTCGATTTTGCTAGTGATTAGTGATTTCGATGAAAAGCTTTCAATTTCATTAGTTGCATTAGAGATCTCATTGTTTGTCTTCCGATCATTTCATTTGTGTAAAAGCTCTCAACTCTTCTGTAACTAGTTTTCATCGAAAGAAATGTTGGACTGTGGCATGTAGCTTTGCATTTAAGAGACTTTTGAGACATTACATACGATAGGGCCTGAAACTGAAACCTAATTTAAGATCAACTATAAAATTTATTCAATTAACCTAAGGCAGCATTGAAATTTAATGAAACATTTTTTAGAGGTGTAGGCTAGAGACGTGTTCCAGCCTCTTTAAACCTAGCAGCTGTCGTTCGCCTTTTGGCTTTAGACAGCACTAGTACGGACTTGTGCTCCCCGTACCGTCCTGTATATAAAGGGAGACCCCTCTAGGTTTTCAATCCTTTATCCACAGGATCACATGTCTGGCCCTATACCGTGATACACCGAACACAACATTCGGGAGATTACACACGTACGGAAAGTCCTTGGTCGATTTGTTTCATTATTGAAACCAGGTGTATATTGCAACCCAGGTGTATATTGCGGTTCACGGATATTTGGTACACCCTTTTTCACCACAGTATTTCTGAAATAGAATATTCCGTCTCTTTGCAGCTCCCTAGCTTACAGAAAAAGTAGTCAAAACGCTGTCCTTTCCGCAACAATGTCAAATCAGAAAGAGATAGAGTCATCTTTTATCGTTTCTCGACTCTTAAAACATGAAACGGTAAAGTTTCTTACTTTTCAATGTGGTAAAAATTTATCACCCACGATTACACGCCCGCTTAGATATTGCTTGTTGACCATTTGATCGTGTGTCTTGACTCTTTTTCAGCCCGTGTGTGTGTTGGTTTTTTCTTCTCTTGTCATTTTCCACAGTGGCGGAACCCTCAGTTTTGTCTACTGGTAGTCCTTACACGGACGATTCTTCAGAGGCTTCCCAATCCTCTGTCGAACCGCAACAACCTGTTGTTTCCGAGTTTCCTGACGGGGGACTGGTTCTCGCTGAGCAACCCTTTGGAGGACCAATTGAGTTCAATTGGCCCTTTTCGGACCTTGTGTCTGAATTGAGATTAGGAGCTGATTTCCTTTCTCTTACATCGGGTTCGCCTTTTGTTGTTGTTGTTTTTCCTCCTAGTCCTCGCCGTCTCTTGCGAGATTTAACGGCAGGATCAACCATGAGTGATTCTGGTGAGGAAATCCCAACGTCTGGTGAAGACTATCAGCTCTTCCCACGAAGATTGTTTCAGGGAGACAACTCTGAGCTGGCTAACATGTCAACAGCCAGTCCTTCTTTACCACAGGGATACAGATCTCTGGGTCAGATCATTTCCGCTGCAGCCTCTATGGGAATATCATCTCTTGCTTCGAGGCCAGCTGCTACTACACCCGGGGTGTCTCCTCAGACGCCCGTCACTTATGTTCCCGTCCGGCCCACTATCTATGTGGCCGCCTCTTCTCCTGTTGTCTCAGCATCTGCTACTAGGGCTGGGCCAACTCCTGAAGATTTTTATCTAGCGACTGCTATACCGGAGAACATCTCTCCAGAGGAGTATCGGTTGTCTTTGCAACAGCCGAACGCCGAGATTGGACCATCCTCCCAAGATCCCTACCGATCTTATTTTTTGCACTATGCACAGGATGATACTCCCGTGTATGCTTTTCCAGGTCAGTATGACGAGCACGGGGAGATTTTGCGTCTACCCGCTCCTGAGGCTTTCCTCTATGCTCAAGGTTTACCCCATCACCAGGCTTATAACCCACAAGGCAAACCTGTGGGCCAACCTGGTTATCCCTATGACCCACAGGGGCAGCCCATCTAGGGCTACCCTGCGGGCCAGCAAGGGCCATCGTACAGTCCGCAAGGACAGTATTACAGCCCTTCCGGTCAGCCTGTCCAGCCTCAGCCGAGGTACCAACCGGGACCGGTCTATGGTCCTGGGGGGCAAATCCAACCTTCTTTACCCATGCAACCACAGCATCCTATTGTTTCTAATGTTGCATATCAGCCAGGACCATCCTATGGTTATGCTGCAGGTCAAACCGGTTTCCAGCAACCACCTGGCCCTATTCCTCCACCAGGCCAACCGGCTCATCCGGTACAACCCGGTGTTCCGCCTCCAGGCCAACCGGCCCATCCGGTATAACCTGGGGCTCACTTACAGCCAGGTCAACCTGTGCAAATGGCACCGCCTGTCTATCCGAGTCAACCTGGTCATTCAGGTCAACCCTCCCAGTCGGGTCAACCTGTTCATTCAGGGCAGCCCGCTCATTCCATTCACCCTGCTCAGCAGCCGACTCATTCAATGCCGTAGCCAAATCAACAGCTGCGCCCTACATATCAGGCTCTGCAGGGTTCCACTTTTCAGCAGCCTACTTATCCTTAGGGTGGTTATTATCCTCATGTTCAGTCTTAACCGAACTATAACCACCCCAGAGGCTCTTAGTATTATCCTCCTCCACCTGGTTTTACCTACACTCAGCAGCCAAATCCAAAAGCTGCTTATACGGGGCCGACGCCTAATCAGGGTCCATACCCTGGTTATCAAGCCCCACACTATGGTTACCAGCATCCAAATCAGTCTGGTTATACGACCTACGCCCCCTACAGTCAGAATCCTGCGGAACAGAACCCGTGGGGGCAAGGATATTCACAACCATCGTGGAGTATGGGTACCGGACCTCATCCTGGGCCTGGCATGACAGTAAATCCACCATTGTCGTTCCTAGCTACCTTGGAGCTGTCGGATGTTTCAAAGTTGACCAATGATCCGATTTTACATAATCCATATTGGCCTCCGGTTCCCACCAAGATACCAGGTGATTGTCCCAAGTTCGAGGGAAAAGCTGGAGAGGACCCCCAGGCGCATGTGATGACATATCACCTTTGGTGTTCGTCTAACTCTTGGGTCGACGATTCAATCTGTTTGCGCCTCTTCCAGCGTACTTTAACTGGAGATTCTGCTAAGTGGTACATAGAATTACCCCGTGGCATTTTCCAAGATTTCAATTCTTTAGCCATGGCTTTCCTCACGCATTTCCAGTTACCGGTTCGTTATGACGCCGGGACGCACCTCCTGACTTCCCTGAAGCAGGATAAAGCCACTCACATCTCAGATCACATTCATGAGTGGCGGTGCCATCGTAGACTGATCAAGTTTCACATACCTGATCAGATATTGACTCACTGGTTCACCACCTCCTTTATGAATAAAATCGCTCAGGATATCGCGATGGGAGCGTGCGTGACAGAGGAACAAGCCATCGCGCATGCCCAGTACCTGGATCTTGTCTATTCTCAGTCCGGCACGCTTTATGACATCTTGACTGATGCTCCACGGCCCGGAACCACTAAGGCTCCGCCTACCCCTGCAGTGGATGGTGTCATTGGTTCTGTCTCTCAGAATTCGAAGAAATCTTTGAATGGGAAGTAGAAGGCTAATTCTTCCAACAACACTTCTGCTAATCCCGCCTCATCCGATTCTGGCAAAACCGCGGAGGTGAATGCCGTTCAGGCCAATCCTGCGGACAAATCCTCCAAGGGGAAGAAGAAGGGCAAAGGCAAATCTAAATCTGATGCCCCGAAACCATAATCTAAATCTCGTACTAAGGATGGCTCCCAGCGTAAACCGAAGTACCCTTGCCTCATCTGTGAAGGGGACCATTATACTAAGGATTGTCCACGATGATCCGAGGTTAGTAAACTTCTTAAGGGCCCTAAAGGGACTCCGGCTGTTTTAAAAGAGCCATTTCCATCTCAGCAGACCCAGATGGTCGAACAACCATCACCATCTGCACCGTTTGGGTCTCAGGTTTTCATGGTGAAGAGTGTTGCACCTATCTCTGTCGCTACGCGGTCGAAGGATTACAACGAATCGCGGCAGGCACCCGGGAAGGCAGTTTCGGATGGGCCTCCTCCCCCACCTGTCTCTGGTCCGTTGGAAATCGAGAAGCCTACTCTCGAACCCGTTGTGAAGCCACCTCCTAAAGGTGTTCTTCAAAGATCTTCTTATAATCCAAACGCTCGTGCCGCTCAACATTACAGTATTGTTGAGGATCTGGCACAGGCGCCGTGTGCTATGTCTGCACTTGAGGTTCTTCAAAGTTGTCCTTCACAACGGAAGGCTTTACTGTCTGCAATCGGTGGCATCGATCCCGCCGACTCGAGCCTTCTCACCTTCGATTTGGAGAATTTCACTCCCCAGCTTCCACATCAAATCGCTTTGGTTATTCAAGTCGGGATTAACGGTCTAAACATTCATAGGGCCGTCGTAGATGAGGGTGCATCTACCTGCGTTATGTCCTCCGCTTGCTGGAAGGCCATCGGCTCTCCAGCCCTGTCGTCATCTCCCAATGCCCTTGAGGCATTTGATGGTCGGGAATCTAAACCCCTGGGCGTTCTCGAGAGTCTAGCGATCAAATTACAGGGAAAAACTGTCAACGTAGAAGTGGAAGTGGTTGACACTAAACTCAACTACAATATACTTCTTGGTCGCAGCTGGACCCATGCCATGCTCTGCGTGCCGTCCACCGTCTTTCGATTCATTAAGTTCCCTCACGAGGGCAATATTGTCACGGTGGATCAGCTGTCATTTTTCACCTCTTCCTCTGAGAACAACGTGCCATACGTGGATCAAATTCCGAATCCCCTAGACAGTGTAGGACCTGGTCTCTTCAAAGACCCAGTCCTCATGGGTATCTTTCCCGCACCGCCACCACATACCGCTCAAGTCAATATGTTGTCCAGGTCTGATGACCCCTGGCTTATTCTTACGCCTGAGCAGGTATATGAGTTTGGGGAATCAATACCTTTAACGCCAGTAGAGATCAACTACTGTGAGATTGTTGCTGCATCTGATCCTCCACCTCCTGAACATGCTCCTTTGAGCATGGCTCTCGACGTCTACTCTCAATCCCCCTGGCTTGGTCAGGCTGATTCACCTGATCCTCTCAGAGAGACTTTTCCTTCCGATGAGCCTATCATTGAAACTATGTCTCTTGAGGAGCTGCCTTGGGGTGATGGACATCATCCCTCCTCGTTTATGCCTAGCTTGGGGGCAATGAATGATTATCTGGAGCGTTATGCTACTCAGGTTCCTTCCCCTCCTCTTCAAACGCCCATCTTGACGCACGAGGTTTTTTCGGAGGGTAACCTGGGTAACATTACTCAAACTATTCCAATCAACATCTCTGTTAAACCGGGGATCGTTGAGAATATTCACGTGGGTGTGACTTGTTCTCCCGATGAGATTCAAGTCTATACTGAGCTTTTCAAAGAATTCAAAGATGTTTTCGTGTGGTCTTACGAGGAAATGTCGGGGATTGATCCTAGTATTGTAGTGCACGAGATTCCAACCTATCCAGGTGTGAAACCCGTGCGCCAACGCTTACACCCCATGCATCCTCGGAAAGCCGCCGCCATCAAGGCAGAAGTTGAAAAACTTCTGAACGCGGGTTTTATTTATCCCATCCCCCTCACAGAATGGGTGTCTAACATTGTCCCTGTCGATAAAAAGCAGGGTACAATTAGAGTCTGTGTGGATTATCGTGACATCAATCGCGCCTATCCAAAGGATAATTATCCCACTCCGTTTATAGACCAGATCATTGACGAATGTGCTGGGAGTGAGATCTATTCCTTAATGGACGGTTTCTCAGGATATAACCAAATCAATATTGCACCTGAGGATCAACACAAGACCACATTCATCTGTCCGTGGGGTACTTTCGCGTATAAAAAACTCCTGTTCGGCTTAAAGAACGCTGGAGCCACTTTTCAGCGTGCGATGTCCTATGCTTTTCATGACATTCTCCATATCGTTCAGCCTTATCTGGACGACTTGCCGGCCCATTTGGGTAAGCGAGAGGACCATCCTGAGCATCTCCGCCAGATCTTTCTTCATTGCAGGCGCTACAATATCAGGCTCAATCCTCATAAATGCGTCTTCTGCGTTGATTCTGGCCGTCTTTTAGGATTCATAGTCTCGAAAGACGGAATTCGCCTTGACCCTCTAAAGGTCAAGGCCATCGTAAATCTCCCATCACCCTCCTTCCTGTATCAGTTACAGATTCTACAAGGGAAAGTGAACTTTATTCGGCGCTTTATCCCGAATTATGCTAAGGTGGCCAAAGGATTCACTCGTTTGTTAAAGCAGAACGTTCCCTTTCATTGGGACGAAATTGCTCAGGAATCCTTTGAGAAGTTGAAGACGTTGCTTGACAATGCTCCATTGCTTCGTCCTCCGGACTACCACCGCGACTTCACTTTATATCTAGCCGCCGCATTTAGCACCATAGCCATGGTCTTGGTGCAGGATGACGATGACGGTGATGAACATGTTGTTTATTACCTGTCACGGAACCTTCTCGATCCAGAAACGCGCTATGCTCATGTCGAGAAGTTGGCATTAGCAGCAGTACACGCTATACAACGCTTTCGCCATTACATCCTTTTGCGTACGATAACAGTGGTTTCAAACTGCAACCCTATGACGTATATTCTCTCTAGACAATTACTGGGGGGCAAGTACTCCAAATGGATTGTGATCCTGCAAGAGTTTAACTTAGAGTTCACTACTGCTAAGTCAACTAAATCACTGGTCTTCGCGGATTTGATATGTTCCCTCCCTACAGACTCTGCTCCCTCACACTCTGAAGTTCATATACCGGACGAAACGCTCTTCCTCATCAGTACTCGTGACCCTTGGTACGGTGACATAATAGTGTATCTTCAGACCTCGACATTTCGGTCTGAGTTGGATAAAGCTGCCTGCCGTCGGATTCGGCACCAATCCCAGCCCTACCGTATAGTAGGAGATACCTTATACTGCATTGGAGTAGATTCGGTGCTCCGGTGATGCCTAACCTTGGAAGAGGCTGAAAAGGTCCTAAATGACTACCACAGTGGCGCCTGTGGTGGACATATGTCAGGGTATGCTACTACCCAGAATATTCTGCGAGCAGGTTATTTATGGCCTTCCATATTCAAAGATTGTATCACTGCAGTCCGTAAATGTCATCCATGCCAGATATTTCAGCGCAAGATGCGCGCGCCGCCTTTACCATTGCATCCTGTTATTACCGTCGGTCCGTTTGCAAAGTGGGGCGTGGATTTTATGACGTGTAACCCTCACTCGGCCGGGGGGCATGCGTATATCATTGTCGCCGTCGACTACTTCACCAAGTGGGCCAAGGCGATGCCTACACTAGCTGCTGATGGGAAAACGGCTGCTCAATTTATATTCAACCACGTTATTGCACGGTTCGGGGTTCCTCAAGTCATCGTCACTGATCACGGTACTCATTTCCAAGATTACATGATGGCGGAGCTGACTTCAACGTTGGGCTTGCATCACGACAGCTCAACACCGTACTACCCTCAAGTGAATGGTCAGGTTGAAGCAGTGAACAAGGTTTTGGTCACTATGCTTCAACGAACAGTTGGTATTCACAAATCCAATTGGCATCTCCAACTGTTCTCAGCTCTCTGGGCATACCGAACATCTGCTAAGAGTGCAACTGGATTCACACCATTTCAATTGGTGTACGGTCTGGAAGCCACTCTTCCAGTTGAATGCGAGATTCCTTCGTTGAAATTAGCCGTGGAGCTTCTACCTAATACTTCTGCTGAGGAAGAACGTCTTCTATATCTGGAACGGTTAGATGAAACCCGTCATCTGGCTGCTTTGATCATCGAAGCACAAAATAAGAGGGTCAAAACTCATTTTGATCAATCTGTTTCTCCCCGTTCTTTTATCGAAGGAGACCTCGTCCTCCTGTACGATCAAGCACATGACAAGCTTGGAGCCGGTAAGTTCCAGCCTATGTGGCACGGGCCCTATATAGTAAAACGCGTTTTGAAAAATGGGGCCTACGAGCTTATAGATTATAAAGGAGTTCCGCTGGCGCAGCCCATAAATGGGTTGTACCTCAAAAAGTACTATGCCTGAAGTGATTTCTTGGTGTGGTGTGTGTACATAGGTGTGTGATTTTCATTTGTGTGCATGTATAGTGTAGTGTTCTTTGTAAACATATTTCTTCTGATCGGGTCTTCCTGGTTGTGCACATGTCTATTCATCCATTTGTTGGTTTCGCGGATGGTGCCTCCCGCAGTACCAGGAATCTGTCTTCAACAGCCTGGGTAATTTACGATCTTGCTGGTGAGTTGATCAACCTACAAGGAGTGTGTCTAGGATGTACCACGAACAACATCGCGGAATATAGTGTTGTGTTAGAATTATTAACCGAGGCAGTAAACCTTGGTATCCGTGAATTGCTCGTGTACCTAGATTCACAACTTGTGGTGTTACAACTGAACGGACACTATTGGGTAAGGAACCCGTCCATCTTACGTCTGTATCTGCGTATTCGATTACTGGAAAGGAATTTTGACTACATTACATATCATCATATACCCAGGAATTTGAACACATTAACAGATGCAGTAGCAAATTTGGTATTAGACAGACATTTGCACAATTTGTAAATCATCTTCACATGTAAAGAAAGATCCATCCAGAAATAGATATGCATATATATGTAGATATCGAAATGTTTACATAGAGTGTGTCACATAAAGTCAAAATATACATAATCGTCTTAAGTACATCCGGAGACGATACGTCTCTCAAAAAATAGGTGTGGTATAAATCCTAAGAGCTAATCCGCATGGTGCTCATGATAGCATGTAACTGCACGCACTAAGCGTCTCAGGATTCGGTGGATCCGACTTGGAACTCCCACCGTATGACGCTGGTATGCCATCGGTACGTCCGCCAGCCGAGCATAGTCTGGGATCCCTCGGGCAATGCCCTCGAGATTCTGGATCAACTCCTCTCCTCCGGTGCCCTCTCCCTGAGGATCAGGGGCGAGTTGAGTCCTCCGTGAGATTGGAGACATCCCAGCTGGTCTCTCAGGTCCCACATCTGCATACATATATAAAATGTGTTAGGACGAATGTGTATTAACAAAAAAAAAACATAAAACATAAAATCAAAAACATGAGGTCTTACCCAACTCCTCGTCCCAGTCATCTCCTTCTGGCAGTGGGAGATCTGGGTCTCCGGTGAAGTCAGTTCCTGCATAGGGCCAGTCTTCCACTACAATCAGCTGGCGCTGTAACCACCTAAAGAACTCCGGCCTCCAGGACATCTGTTGGCCGCCTCCAGCTCTGGGCATTAATGCTGCCCAGCGAGCCATTCTTGGCTCTCGTGGTATCGGATCTGCTACTGAGGCCCCTTGGCCCTGGAAGATTGGTAAGCGTTCTAGAATGAACGATACCAGGATGGAACCATAGCCAAACTGTTTCAGTTTAGCTTGTTTGCATTTTGTGAGCTGCCTTTTCATATTGATTGTTACTGTTGTTTCCCAGTCGAACGGTAAGGGACTCATGCATTCTGAGGCCAGCAGGAGTTGGGCCTTTGTGGCCTCGTGCGGTGCCTGCGACCCTGCAGCCCGCGTGATGGTATGTAGGACAACTCTCAATGCCAGATCAGGGATAGTGTGGATATCCACCTTCTTGCTTCCTGATCCCATTTGTGCTCCTCGGCACACTCGTGCCATCACTTCTTCCATCTTCTCGCCAGAGGGTCTGCTTCCAGTCAACACAGGGATCGGACCTCTGCGAGATAATCCGATGATAAAATACACATCAGAAACCTCCAGCTCCAATACCTGATCTCGCAACCTGAACACTTGTTCATGTTCATCCCAAATACTGATCAAATACTGGAGGAGCTCGGGCTGAGCTCGTAGACAGGGTGTAAGGAAGAAATTCTTTAGCCCACAGTTTCTGAGGGCATTCATGCAAGCCTCACTTTGGATGGCTTTTTCATCCTCTTCTCCATGCTCTCGTTCTTTCCATTCAATCACCATTTTGCTTGATTACCTGCATCCATATGGTCATAAACCCTTAGTTAGATCTCTGGTAGGCCTCAAATTCCATGCAATTTGGTTTAAATATCGAATTTTTAGGCGGATTTTTAGGTTCGACCGCTGGCGTGGCTGTTTTATGAACAGTCGCGCCACGTGGCGCGAGCCCTTTGTATAAAAGAGCCCATCGGCGCGGGTTCGTGCCCGATACCCGCGCCAATGACCGCGACCCTAAAAATTCAAAAGTGGCCACAGATGACTGATATGCAAGGGAAAACTATTAAAAAATGGATGAAAATGTAGAGCAGGGAAGCGCCTCTTACCTGTAGCAGACGAGAAACTGAATGGTCAACCGGATCTGTCGCAATCGCCGTCAGAAGTTTCTGCTCCAAATGGATCATTGTTGCTTTTTACCAAGGTAAATAGTAAATGTAATTTTATTTTTACCATTTTGGCATATTTATAACTTTTTGACATAAAATGAGTTCTAAAGAGTTATTTTTACCAAATATTTTGATATGTTATGTCGAAAATGGGTTTTACGCTTGCTTGGTATGTGCAGCAGCAGGTTTTTGCGACTTTAACGATGGAAACGAGTTGTATTTTATACTTTTTCGGACTCGGTAAATACACGAAAAAGTCACTTTGGAGTCATCTTTCAGCTCTTTTCTGACTCTCTAAACATGAAAAGATTACCGAGGCCCTTGTCGTTTCGATCTCGTTAAAATGGACACGAATCGACATTCACCCAGTATAAGTTTAACCCTTTTTCGGGCTGGGATGGATTGATTACGAAAAAGGAATAACCTAGCCTATCGCGACTAGGAGGTTTTCCCGGATATTGTTTTCTACCTTTTCGGATCTGGGGAACTATTTACGAAAAGGGACCTGTGGAGTTTTCTTTTCCGTTGTCTTTTCAAACTCTCTAAACATGAAAAGACGTCGAGTTCTTCCTTTGTCAGACTCGTTAAACCTTGATGACATCGGATCTAGTCGAAATGACGTTCTCCGAGTTCCTCCTTCCTAGGACTCGTTAAATGCACTAGGATGGATTCGCCCGAAGGGCGGACTTATATCACAAGCATATGCTATCCCCTTCAAGCTTGTTATTAAAAATAATTGGGGTACTCGCCAGAAATGGTGGGGGAAAAATGGAACCATCGTCGTTGTCGTCGACAGTATGTCGCTCTTGAACATGGCACTTGTCTGCATTCGTGTCGGGTTGGGGACATCTCATCTCGTTTCTTCACTTTGCCTCCGTGGGTTTGGATAATCCCTTTTGACCTCTCCTCTGCTCATTTCCTTGTCACCATGACCTCTGATCTGTTGATGTCAAATACTGCCAAGTCCACTGTCGTGCCGTTTATATGTTCAAGAGAAGTTGGCCTCTGCAAATATCAACCTTCCTCTGATTCTCATACGATCTTGATTCACAACAAAAACATCATGTTCCTCTGTCTCGTGTCGATGATGTGGGAAAAATTATGGCCCACCTTCGATCAAGATCACTTCCTGTCGACTTCAGCTCATTATCCAGGAAGTTGATCTAGAGACTCTTTTATGGTACCTTTGAGCCTACATGCCTCAATGGCAGGTTCGTCGCATTCGACGTCAGGTTTTCATCATTGGCCTCCGATCGAGTGATTCTGCGGGTGTTCGATGCCAACTCATTTATTCACACGCCGTAGATTGTACCTGTAGTACCTTGAGGACCATTGTCATTATTGGTGGTTTCTCTCGCGTCTGTTAACAGCTTTCATCATTGGCTGGTAATCAGACGATGTTCTTGCATGTTCGACATCAGCTCACATATTCACATGCTCGAACTTGTACTTGTTTGGGTCGAGATGGAGCGCAAGACCCTGGATTGTGTATGTTGTAATCCAGGCTGCGATTGTGGATTATTATCATTATGTACATGACTCACTGATTGGATGGCTGCGACCATACCTGAGTCTATTTGTTTGATCTTAGTTGGATGGTTGCGCCCATACCCTGGATCTGGATTATAGCATACTCTGTTTCGGATGGCTGCGTCCATACCACATATACATCATGTACTTGAGATATCAGTTGTATCTTTCTGCGCAGGTTTTCCGACGGCGGGCCTTCGGTTGAACATGTTCTCGTAAAGCATTTCACCCCTCTCTCTCTCGGGCCTCATACTTTAGGGGGCATCTGTTACACAGTAATTTGTCACCGTCCCTACCATTCCCCGTCCCGCACAATGGAGGACCCATTTTGTGACCTCTGAACATTTTCATGCCTTGAAAACATCATCAAAGCATTCCTCTAAGCATGAGCTTCAATTGCCCTAAAGAAATCTCCTTGCAAAAATCATGAAAACATCTCCTTTTGCATTGGCGCGGGCAGACAGTTCATCACTCGCACCAATGGGGAAAATCCTGCAAAGAGGCCGCGCCAACTGGCGCTCTGTCCCAGAGCAGTAGTCGCGCCAGCCAATTTAAGGAGTGTTTTTTAAATAAAGATGGTGGAAGTTGTGTTTCAACAAACTCAGAAACCATTGCCTATCTTGAGTTGGGAGGTTTGGCTGCGGGAGTTCTATGGAAGGGAAGTGGTTTTGCCACCTCCCATGGAACCTTCCTTGTTGATAGGGCCAATCCCACAATAATAGGGATCCCAACTCCCTCCTTCCCCATCTATAAAAGCCTGCTCAATCCCATGGCAAGCTGGTCTTGAAGTGCCTAAGCTTTGAATCTCCAAATTCCCAAGAGCCTTTGTGTTGTAAGAGCCCTCTTTCTTCCCTTAAGGCCGACTTAAGTAAGGAGACTATCGTCGCGAGACTCTGGAGAGTTTTTCCCTTTCCCTGGCGAGCTTTGTGAGACGTGAATGACTGGAGACCCATCCGAAGGAGACCACGATGTCAGAACATTGGTTGTAATCTCTTTCGATTGTTATTTAATGAATGATTACGATTATGGTTCCACTCTGTTTTCGATTATGTTAATATGAGTAGTATCCTTTCTGACTGATATTTAGTTGCGTATGCTAGATTTTATGCTTGTATCTATTTGTTTCTTGCATGTGTAGGTGTCCATCCGCGGAGATCGCGGAGGATCGTGATCTGCCGAGGCTGAGGAACGGGAACTCTCTCTTCTTCAGATCGTAGCATTGGATTCCAGGTAGGCCTCCATCTTTGGTCCTTTCATTCGTAACTAGGAACTTGCGTCGTAACATTTCGTGATTGTTGCTAGACCCCTGCTGGGCTAGTAGGGATCGCCTCTGTCTGCAGAGGGGATTTACCTCCTCAATAGTTGCAGATGCTCTTAGTAGGAGGATACAGGTGAATCATATAACAGTTATGAGTTCCTATGGGACAGACTTACAAGATCAAATCTAACAACAAGGTACAAGTGAGCAGGATGTGGACTATTGTCTCGCAATAGATGGTACGATCAGATTTAGAGATAGGATCTATGTGCCATATAACAGTGAGCTCAAGAAGCTTATCTTGAGGGAATTTCATGTTAAGCCATATTCAGGTCACTCGGGATATCAAAAGACATTGACAACAGTGAAGAAGTTTTACCATTGGCCGAATCTTAAGATGGATTTTCAACAGGTGAAGGCAGAATGTAATCATCCAAGTGGAATACTACAACCAATTCTCATTCTAGAGTGTAAGTGGGAGGCAATTTCCATGGATTTCATCACAGGTTTGTCGAGGACATCTAGACAACATGATTCCATCATGGTTGTGGTTGGCAGGCTGACAAAGGTAGCCTACTTCATTCCAATGAAGTTTACTTATTCAACTAACGATGTAGCATGGGTCTTCATCAGAGATGTAGTGACGTTGCATGGTGTTCCAAGGAAGATTGTGTTAGACAGGGATGCTAATTTCACTTCCAAGTTTTGGAAGGAGTTGTTTGCAGGTTTGGGGACAAAGTTGGCCTTTAGCACAACTTATCATCTACAGAAAGATGGACAGATAAAGAGGGTCAACATGATATTGGAGGACATGTTGAGGATGGATGTGATGCATCAGCAGAGGATATGGGAGGAGTAACTTCTGTTGGTGGATTTTTCTTACAAAAAAGGGTACTAAGAGTCATTGAGGACGAGTCCATTTGAGGCACTCTATGGGTGGAGTTGTAATACTCCCATTATTTGGAGTGATCTAGTGAACAAGGTGTTGATAGGACCAGACATGTTGGCAGAGATGGAATAGTAAATGCAAGTAATAAAGAAGAATCTAAAGGCATCACAGGATAAACATAAAAGTTATGAAGATAGGAACATGTTGTTTAAGGAGTTACAGGTTGGAGAACAGGTGTACTTGCGTATCAAGCCCAAGAAGAGCTCCTTGAGGATTAGATTGTGTTCCAAGCTGGCACCTTGGTTTTGTGGACCTTTCAATATTCTTCAAAGGATTGGACCAGTAGCCTATTTTCTTGCAATTCCTACGAAAGTTAAAGTCCATGATGGTTTCCATGTGTTATTGCTTAATAAGTATGCTAAAGATGTTGATTATGTGATTGATTGGTCTATATTCCAGGTGTAACTGTTAAAAAAAAAATTGTCACCATCCCTGCAATCCATGTCCCGCACATTGGAGGATCATTTATGTGGCTGTAATAAGTGTCATGCCTTGCAAATACCATCATTGCATCCCTTTCCATGAGGACAACATTTCTCTTGTTGACAATTCCCCGAGTAGACCTTCAGAAACACATGTTTTTGCCTTGGCGCTAGTAGACCGTTATGCCCTCACGCCAATGAGGAAGATTAACACTGGACCCCGAGCCAACTGGCGCTCTGTCCCAGTCAGCTACATGTGGCAAGCTATTTCTGGAATGTTTTTTAAATATAGAGGCGAAGTTTCTATCCTAACAACTTCGTGGCGAGTCAGCTAGAGTGGTTCAACTGAATAACCACGGACTCCCTCCTTTGGCCTCTTGTTTCCACCTTTTGGAGAAACCTCCCAAAGGATAAGGCCTCCCTTCCACCATTGTAGGGATTCCAACCTCCTCCTTTCCCTCTATAAATACAGTTATATCCCATGCACAAACTAGCTGAAAAGTTGAATAGAAAGCTGAACAGTTGAATAGAAAGCTGAATAATTATAGTTGAAAAGTTGAATAGAAAGATGAACAATCGCAGTCAGATTGTTGAAGAGATAGAACAGAGAAAGAGACCATTTTTCGAGAGAGAGAGCTTAGGCTTGTGTCCTCGCCTCGTCCCTATTCCCGACGATCATTCAAGATGCGCTTCGACTGAACCCCGCTGAAGGAGGCTGCGACGTCAAGGCTCCGGTTGTAACTCTTTCTTCTATTTCTACATATACATGACTATTGTATGGTTCCCATATTGCGTTATATGGTTTATTTGATGCAATACTCTTAACCCTCCTTGACTGGTTAGTAATTATGAATGAGATCATTGTTTCGTATGCTACTCTTATTTGTCGATCTTCGTGCAGGTATCCAAGCATTGTTGCAGAAGGATCATGACCTGTCAAGATAGAGATCAAGAGGCCACCACCATGACAGCCACGACAATAACATTGGACTATAGGTAGGCCAATCTACCTTGTCCTTTTCATTCATTAATTAGGAACCTACACTTTAGCTTGTCCCTTTGTTACTAGACCCACTCTAGGGCTAGAGGGATCATCTCTGTCCGCAGAGAGGACTTACCTTCCAAAAAAATTGGCGACTCCACTGGGGATCAATGCGAGTTTGTCATTTTTTTGCTCATTAGGAATTTTCCTTGTCAAGTCGACTTCGGTCGTTTGTTTGCTTGTCTATATTTTTTGGCTTGTTTGATTGTCTGGAATCCTACTGTTCAGCTCCAGAGTGTCAAGATTGACCTCTTCTCACTGTTTCCTCCCTCCTCCCATAGCTATCCGGCTTGGTGCGGGTTCGCCTTGAACAGTCGTGCCAATTGGCACCTGTTGCTTTTGTTGTAGTAGCGCCAACCTCTATTCGGCACGGATTACTGCCTCATAGTCGCGCCGAATCCTGTAGGATTAGGTTTGACACTTTTGATGAGTTTTTGGTTAGTTGTGCTTGACTCTGGCTTGTTTCTTGATTTTCAATTGGTGTTTTTAGAGTTGTTTTGACTATTATAGGCTTGCTCTTCTCAGTTGTTTGTCTATTCTCTCATCGATTAAATTCATAGCCCTAAGGTTTCTAGGTGCCTTTCGCTCACTGAGCCTTCTGATGGAAGTTAAAGTCTTCTTGTTTTTTGTCGGTTCGATTCCCTAATTGGTTGCTTTAAGTATTTCTTGATCCTTTGATTTTTTGGTTCTGTTGAATGATCACTTCGATTTTCATTTGACTCTCCTCCTCATCACTTCAAGCATAGATCACATTGCTCGTTTGGGTCATTTTGAAAGCTTTCTCTTTGTTTGAAGGAGTGCATCATTGCTTTGAGTGTGTTTGTGTTTGTATTTCTTTTGAATCATTCAGTTTAGATCTCTACATTCGTAATACTCAAAACTAGTGTTCGCTTTATTTTTAATGTAATTAGTGCATTGTGTGCTTATTCTTTCGTTTGCATCCGAAATGAAAAGTTCTTTTGCATAACTAGTGCTTGATGAACTAGGAAAGAGTTTTTAGTTTTTCGTTTAGATTGTATTAGATGCATTAGGGGACTTATTCGTATGATTTAATTGTTTGTTCCTTTCTGAAAAATCTTTATCCTTCTCTTAGTTAGCATTCATCAAATGGAAAATGGTGTTCTTTTGCATATATCATGCATTTAGGAAATTTTGAGATCAAATTCGGTAGGGCCTTGAAACTAAAACATGAATTCAAGATCAACTGTAAAATCAATTCAATTAACCTAAGGAAGCATTGGAACCTAACGAAAACATTTTAGTGGTCTAGGCTAGTGACGTGTTCTGTCGTCGTTAAACCTAGTAGTTATCGTTCGCCATCTAGCTTTAGACAACGCTAGTACGAACTTGTGCTCCCAGTACCGTTGCGTATATAAAGGTAGACCCCTATAGGTTCAAATCCTTTATCCATAGGAAGTCGAGTCTGCCGCCCTGTAACCGTGATACACCGAACATAGCGTTCGGGGAGACTACCTGCACGTACGTTAAGTCCTTGGTCATTTCTCTTTCATTTGATCACCAAGGTACTTGGTACACCCTCTTGCTTAGATTACCTGAGTAGTCATTTCGATCTTTTCGTGACTCCTAAAAAAGTGAAGAGATCATCAATCTCTTTTCCTTTCATGCTCGTTTCAACCTGAAAGTGATAGAGTCACCTTTTGCCTATTTCTCGACTCTTAAAATATGAAACAGCAGAGTTATTTTTCAACGTCTTAAAATATTAACTGCCCATGGAATATTCATGGTCAAGGTTATCTTCCTTAGCGTTTTTTTTTTACGGTTGTTTCTAATGGAAACTTTCCCAGAGTTTTCTAACCAAGGAATCCCCTACGAAGGGAATCCTGGTCCTTTTCCTGCTTTTGGGAATGTTGGTGCTCCTTATATGGCAACATTGTCCCTCCCTGGGTTAACTGTTGGGTTGCATGTTTGGTTATTCTCGACCTCTGTGGTCTCAAATGTTCCACCCACTGTACAACCACCCCCTCTACCTGGAAAACATCACGTTGATTCTAAGGTGGACATCTCCCCTTCTTCACTTGTTTCTTCATCCTCCTCTTCTACTTTGCCTAGTGAAAGTTTGAATTCTAGTAACAGGTGGCTAAGAAGAAGAAGACGAAGAAGAAGAAGTCAGATAAGAGGGAGGCTAACTCTGCAGCTATTGCGCCTCAAACACCTTCCATTGATAAATCATCCAACCTTCCACAGAAATTCAAATTCCCTTGCATGTTGTGAAAAGGTGGTCATCTTCTTTGATACTACCCTGACATTCCCAAGGTACTTGAAGTATGGTCCAACAGTTGTCCGTCGTTGCCTTTGGCTTCTGGAAGTCGTCTTGGTGGCACATCTTCGACTGGAAATGATAAGACTCATAAGAAACAAGGCAAGATTACGATTCCCTATAAGTTTTATGAAGGGCATCATCCCATTCACCTTTGTCCATATATGGATGAAGCCACGAGAGTGTTGGACAACCCTATTGTTTTTGCACCCTTCCTTCTGGTTGGTTACCAGAAATTTTCTTCAAGTCCTTCGCTAGTTTATCCAATGATCGATCAAGATTCATCTTTGGTCGATCCCACTCCCCTGGAAATTCAAATTCACGAATCCATTCCCATCCAACCGTTGGTCATAGAATTGGTTGATTTGATCCCGCCTATGGCTCATCAGGTCTTTTCCATCAAGAGTGGTTCTCACCCCCCTCATGTTCTTCTTGTTTCTTCAGATTACTCGGACTCGGAGAAAGATCCTCCTGTCCCTATGATTCAAGAAGTTTCTCTTCCTGCTCCCATGTTTTTGGTCCAGGAGGATGCTCCTCTTGCTCTGGTAACACCAGGGGAAGACCATCTCAGTTCAATGGTACCCCCTCCAAGTATTTTGGTCGCTTCCTTCGATTGGAGTCGATTTGCGAGATATCGCCTTCCTTCTTATGTGCCTTTTGAGATCGCGGTACAGACCTTTGATGTGGCCATACCTAGCACAATTATAGATGAAGGCGCATCTGTTAGTGTTATGTCTTCAACTACTTGGCAAGTTTTTGGTTCTCCACCGCTTGTGCCTGTTACACTAATATGTTGGCATTTAACAGAGGAGCCAGTAAACCATTAGGGATCCTTCCACAATTACTGCTCACTTTGGGAGGGAAAACCGTCTGTATAGACGTGATGGTTGTCCTAGGTCCCTTGGATTTTAATTTACTCTTGGGGCGCGACTATGCTTATGCCGTGGGTGCACTTGTCTCCTCCCTCTTTCGTGTGATCTATTTTCCACATGAAGGTCGGATCGTGATCATTGATCAAATTTCATTCTTTGGTTCGGAAATGGTTGTTGGCCCACCATCATCTATGTCGTATTTTCATTCGCTGGTTGTATCTTCCTCGCCATGGGTTAATTATGTGGCCACTTGTTCGTTGCCTTCATCCAGTGATAAAACCATTAAGTACCGTTTACAGGGGGCATTCGATCATGATTTCCAGGACGTTGTTCTCCCATCAGATGCGAACCTCTTGGAAGCCATGACCTCTTATTCGTTATGGTAAAAGGTTGTCAAAGCATAACTCATTTTATTGTGTCAAGCTCGTTAAAAAATGAAACAAGCTCTTACGAGGATAGTTCGTATTCTATGTCAACCTCGTTAAAAAAATGAATTCGGTCATGAGGATAGTTCTTTTAATGTGTCAACCTCGTTAAAAAAATGAAACACGTTCCAGTTCAATTCGAGTCTTTGATCAAATCTCGTAAAATCCCAGTCAACTCTTTCTTTGATCTCGTAATTTCAACCTTCACTCCATCTGATTTTCATTTGCTACAGTTGGAATGAAGCTTGGGGGGAATGCTCCTCGAATTGAGTCACCATGTTGGGGGCATGCCCACTTTTCAAGCATAGTTTACCTTTGTTTCGAGCTTGTGTAAAAATGAAACCAATTTCAAGCATAGTTTAATTTTGTTTTCGAGCTTGCGTAAAAATGAAATTTTTTGGCTTGGTGTGCTTTGTGAACGGTTTCTTGCCTTTTGGTCGTTACTTGTTATGCATAATTTGTATTAGATAGGCATTTGCATAATTTGTGAAAATCATCATCATATGAAAAGATCCATATAGGAAAATAGATTCACACACACACACACACACATATATATCGAATGTTTGCATCAATGTGCATCATAAGTTCTAAAAATATGTGTGTTTCTATTACATCCTGAGACATCATGTCTCTCAAAAATATGCAGAAATAAAACCTAGGTGTCTAATCAGCGTGATGCTCGTGATAGCGTGTCACTACCCGTACAAGCCGCCTCAACAATCAGTGACCTCGATTTGACACCCCTACAGTGTGTCTCTGGTATGCACGAGGAACATCATTGAATCGCGCATACTCCGGGACCCCACGGGAGATTCCCTCCAAGTTGCACACAATTTACTCCTCCTTGCCTCCCTCGCCATGAGGGGAAATATCAAAGTCACGAAGGATTTGCCTCGCTATCAGAGACATACCTGCAGGTATCTCTAGGCCAACATCTGCAAACACATGGATTTAATGTCAGAACATGCATAACAAAAAAATCATAATACTCGTGAAAATAAAAAATGAGTCTTACCAAATGATTCATCCCAATCCTCTCCTTCAAGGAGTGGGAGATCTAGATCACCAATGAAATCTGTGCCAGAGTAGGGCCAGTCCTCCACGACAATCAGCTGTCGGCAGAGCCAATCAAAGAACTCCAGTCTCCAGGACATTTGTTGACCACCCCCTGACCTTGGCATCAGAGCTGCCCAATGGCCCATCCGTGGCTCTCGTGCTGGTGCTGTAGGGAACTATCACCTCTTGTCGTTGAAAGATTGGTAGTCGTTCGAGGAATAACGATACCGGAATGGACCCATAACCAAATTGCTTCATTTTGGTCTTCTTACACTTTGTCAGTTGACGTTTCATGTTGATTGTCACTGCCTCTGCCCAGTTGTAGATGGTCGGTGTCAAAAAGTCTACAGCAAGAAGTAGTTGTGTCTTTGTTGCTTCGTGCGGTGCCTGCGATCCCGCAGCTCGTGTGATGGTATGTATCACTACCTTTAGTGCTAGATCCGGTATAGTCTGGATATCCACTTTCCCACTTCTCGATCCTTTCCCTACCCTTGGACATACCCTGTCAATTACCATGTTCATGTTCTCCATGGTGGGCCGGTTGCCGGTCAAGATTGGTGCTGCCCCCCTTCGTGACAGTCCTGTTATGAAATAAACATCTGAAACATCAATCTTGAGTTCATAATCCCGAACAATGAATTTTTCCTGATCCTCATCCCAGATACTGATAAAGTATTGCAGTAGCTCCGGTTGAGCTCTGAGGCACGGTGTCAAGAAGAATTTTTTCAGTCCACTGTCTCTAAGAGCTTCCATGCATCTTTCATTACCCATGGAAAGCTCATCTTCTTCATTGTGTTCCCGTTCCTTCCACTCGATCACCATTTTGCCACTTTACACCTGCAAACATGTTCATATGGAAATTATTAGCCAAATTAAAAGCTTAGATTTGTGGAATTTGGGCCCATAAACTTGCATTTTGAGTTTAAAAAGGGTTGCATGGTTGGCGCGACTTTTTTAGAAACAGTCGCGCAAATGGGCGCACTCCAGTTCAGGAAATTGGGCGATTGGCGTGAGTCTGTGCTCGAAACTCGCGCCAACTGTCATGCCCTAGTTTTTGCAATTTCCCCCTCATAAATCAAAATTGAAGGTTGCAGGTAATTAAAGAGGACTTAAAATGTAAGGAAGGATGTCGGCTCTTGCCTGGAACTGACAGATTCGAGATTGGTTTGTCGGATTTCCCGCTATCGTTGCCGTAAAATCGCAGTATAAAATGGGTAACTATTGCTCCACAAGAGGTAAAAGTGAAAATAATTGTTTTTTTACCATTTTTGGCATTTTATAGCTTTTCAAAGCCCTAAATAGGCTTTAAGACATGTTTTTCGATTATTTCCTTATGTTATTTCGAGAAATGGGTTTTACGTGCTTCTCTTGTGCAGCGACAGGTTTTTAATGAGATAGTGATGAAGTAACGAATTGTATTTTATACTTTTTCGGACTCGATAAAAACACGAAAAAAGTCACTACTAGAGTCATATTTCAGCTCTTTTCTAACTCTCTAAAACTGAAAAGATCGCCGAGTCTCTTGTCGTTTTTAACTCGTTAAATGGTTGTGAAACGATATCTACCCAGTATACGTTTACCCCTTTTTCGGGTTGGGATATATTATTTATGAAAAAGGAATACCTTAGCCTATCGCGACTAAGAGGATCTTTTGGATATTGTTTTCTACCTTTTCGGATCTTAAAGACTATTTACGAAAAGGGACATGCTAGAGTTTTCTTTTATGCTTCTTTTCAAACTCTCTAAACATGAAAATATGCCTATTCCTCCCTTTGTTAGACTCATTAAACCTTGATGACATCAGAAATCGTCACCATGGCGGTACCCAAGTTCCTCCTTCCTAGGGCTCGTAAAATGTACTAGGCTAGGTTTGTCTGAAGGACAAACTTACATTGCAAGCATATGTTATCCCCTTCATGCTTATTTAAAAAAAAATAATTGGGGTACTCGCTAGAAATGATGGGGGGAAATGGAACCAGTCTTTAGTTGTGTTGGCAGTATGTCACTCTTGAACATCACACTCGTCTGCATTCATGTCGGGTTGGGGACATCTCATTTCGAACTTTTTGCCTCCATGCGTTTGGGTGATCTGTTTTGACCTCTCATCTGTTCTTTGCCACGTCATCGTGACCTCAGATACCTTGATGTCAAATATTTCCAAATCCAGAGTCGTGTCGCTGATATGTTCAATAGAAGTTTTGCATTTGCAGTTTTCAACCTCCCTCTGGCTCTCTGTTGGTCCTAATTCACTGTCATCATGTTCCTTTGTCTCGTGTCAATGATGCAGGAAACGTTATGGCCCTCCTTCGACCGGGTCACTTCCTGTCGACTTCAGCTCATTATCCAGGAAGTTGATCTAGAGACTCCCTTCCAGTACCTTAGAGCCTACATGCCTCAATGGTAGGGTCTTCGCATTCGACGATAGGTCCCCATCATTAACCTTCGATCGAGTGATTCTACGGGTGTTTGACGCCAGATCCTTGTTCACATTATGTGGATTGTACCTATTGTACCTTGAGGGCCATCGTCATTATTGTTGGTTTCTCTCGTACCTGTTAATAGCTTTCATCACTAGCTGGTAATCAGGTGACTTTCTTGCGTGTTCGACTTCAGCTCACATATTCGCATGCTTGAATTTGTACTTGTTCAGGTCGAGATGGAGCGCAAGACCCTGGGTTTTGTCTAATAAGATCCAGGCTGCGGGATATTGTACTTTATCATGACTTATTGCATGACTCTTTTAATTGGATGGTTGCGACCATACCTGAGTCTATTTATTGATCCTAACTGCTGGATGGCTGCATCCATACCTCATATCTCAGTTTTAATGTACTCTATTATGGATGGTTGTGCCCATGCCACATATTCCTGTATCAAAGATATCAGTTGTATTTTTTCTTGCAGGTCTTCCAACAACGGTGTTTAGTTTGAACGCATTCTCGTAAAGCATTTCACCCCTCCCTCTCTCTCGAACCTCATGCTTTAGGGGGCATCTGTTACACAACAATTTATCACCGTCCCTGCAATCCCCATCCCGCACATTGGAGGATCATTTATGTGACTAATAAGAAGTGTCATGCCTTACAAATACCATCATTGCATTCCTTTCCATGAGGACAACATTTCTCTTGTTGACAATTCCCTGAGAAGACCTTCAGAAACACATGTTTTTGCCTTGGCACTAGTAGACCATTATGCCCTCGCACCAATGAGGAAGATTAACACTGGACCCCACACCAGCTAGCGCTCTGTCCTAGTCAGCTACCCACGCCAGGGCTGTTTATGGAATGTTTTTTAAATATAGAGGTGAAGTTTCTATCCTAACAACTTCGTGGGTGAGTCAACTGGAATGGTTCGACTGAATAACCAGGGACTTCCTCCTTTAGCCTCTTGTTTCCACCTTTTGGGGAAACCTCCCAAAGTATAAGGCCTCCATTCCACCATTGTAGGGATTCCAACCTCCTCCTTTCCCTCTATAAATAAAGTTATCTCTCATGCACAAACTAGCTGAAAATTTGAATAGAAAGCTGAACAATTATAGCTGAAAAGTTGAATAGAAAGTTGAACAATCATAGTCGAATTTCTGAAGATATAGAACAGAGAAAGAGACCATTTGTCAAAAGAGAGAGCTTAGGCTTGTGTCCTCACCTTGTCCCTATTCCCGACGATCATTTGAGACGCACTTCGGCTGAATCCCGCTGAAGGAGGTTGTAACGTCAAGGCTCTTGTTGTAACTCTTTCTTCTATTTATACATATACATGACTATTGTCTGGTTCCCATCTTGCGTTATATGGTTTATTTGATGCAATATGCTTAACCCTCCTTGATTGGTTAGTAATTATGAATGAGATCATTGTTTCTTATGCTGCTCTTGTTTGTTGACCTTCGTGCAAGTATCCAAGCATCGTTGCAAAAGGATCATGACCTGTCAAGATAGAGATCAAGAGGCCACCACCACGACAGCCACGACAACAGCGTTGGACTCCAAGTAGGCCAATCTACCTCGTCCTTTTCATTAATTAATTAGGAACATACACTTTAGCTTGTCCCTTTGTTACTAGACCCACTATAGGGCTAGAGGGATCGTCTCTATCCACAGAGAGGATTTACCTGCATAACAGTGACCAAAAGGATAATTCTAGCCGAAACTGCAGTGTATTTTGCATAAAAATATGTTCATGATCGGGAACCGAGCAATCGAGTAGGTTAAAGTGTAGTGGAAGCACTTTAGGCCCGATGAAGCTAGGTGGGAGATGGCGGATCAGATGCAAGCTATGTATCCTTCTTTATTCGTTGGTTGAATGAATGTCTTTGAGATATTTTTTCGACATATGTTTTGGTATATGTACATATGTATATGGATGTATCTATCGACATGAGTTGTGTTATAAAGCTCCAATAAGCGATATGGGTGTCATGTCATTATGGTTGTCATGTTCTTATGTTGTCATTTTGGTTTGCTTCTTAGTAGGTTGATTATTGTAAATACTGTAATGAGCCAAGTTATAAAGCTCCATGGATGGTATGTTTTGCTTTCAGTCATGTTGGTTGTAGGTGTCATTAAACACGGAGGAGGGTGTTCCTCCAAGGGGGAGGGGTTTGTAATAGCCCCAGGTTAAAAAAATTCATGCAACAAAGTTAATAAAGGAAAAAATAATAACCATGGTCACGAGGCACTTATTTCAAGCTGAATGCTGGGAAAAACATCCTAGTGTGGGTGTTCATTTGGTTTACTATGGCTAAGGAAATTGGAAAAGGAAATGACAAAGGTTTTGGAAAGTCAAAATGACATTTTTGGCAATTTATTGATAAAATAATGGAAGTTAGGAAAAAAATAAGGTGAAAGGTCATAGGTTGCATGTGAGAAGGAAAATAATGGAAAATTGAAGAAAATAGAGGCCTCGTTAATAAAAAAATCTTCTAAGGATTAGTTGGTTCCTTTTTTTCAGTTCAGTTTTGGGGATCTCTCTCTACTCTCTCTCTATCTCTCACTCTTTGACACGTAGAGAATTCTTGGAGATTGCTAGCAATGGATCAAAAAAGGCAAAATAAGGACAAAGAAGGCAAAGGGAAGCAAAGATCAAGCAAGGAAGAGTAGGATCAAGCAGCTACAAAGGGTTTACTTGCAGATATTGATTTGCATGTGTGATTTCCTCGCTAGATTTGACATCCATGGTACATGCAAGTGTGGTTTTGGTTTTCTTGTTGTCACTGGCATGGGTTTTTCCAGGTTTGAAAGTGTTTTTTAGCCTTGCCTTGCCATTTATGGATATTCATGGTGTGATGGGGTTCTCTTGTTTTGGTTGAGATGGATTACAGGATGGATTCGAAACTAAGTGAGGTGGTCTATGAAAGAAATAACACATGGCCTAGGAATCCCTGAACTTGACTAGGATTGCGGTAAATCCAGATTTTGTGTAGCTCGGTGGGCCTATGAATCCTCGATTGGTGAATGGCGAGATATACTGTAAAGCCTAGAGGTGAGTGCCCTTGACCAGGCCTAGGAATCCTCAACTAGTGTATGGTGGGATATACAGTAAATCCTAGAGGGTGGAGTCTTGATTAGGCCTATGAATACTAGATCAGTGAATGGAGGGATATACGGTAAAGCCTAGAGACTAGGAGACAGAAAAATTCTTCACGATGTAGGTGGTGAAATTTAGTGGCATTCATGCTTGTTTAGGGCCTAGTGATCCGGTTTGGATTGCGATACAACCTAGTTACATTAATGAGGGTTGAGGTGGTTTAGCCTTTGGAAGCCCTGGTTGGTTTTGTTTTGAGTCCCACATTCACGCTTGAAATATGGCATGGGGGTGATTGGCTGAAAGAAATATTTGGTTAAGCCAATCTGTGGTCGGGTTGTTCGTGGAAGTCCCAAACCTTGTTGGCCTATTCATTCATTAATAAGAGCTACTTATCTTGGTATTTTATGTGTAAATGTAATGGTTCATATGTGAATGTTATGGTTGTTACATCCCTAATATTTTTGTTTTTATATACTAGTTATGAGTATGTTTTATGACATATTTGATGTATGGCTATTATCATGTTTTGATTGGAAAATGAATGAACAATGAATATATGACCTAATAGATGATAATGCAACTATTGTGATAAGGCATCATTTCTTCTTAACAAATCCCATATAAGTATGAGACCCCTATGCTCAAATATATTGTTATGACCTGTAGATTACATTTTTGTGACATGGTTAACAAAATGCCTGTCATGACTAGTGGGGGTTAGATCAAGTATTTGTATCAATGATTACATTAGTACCTTTTTTTCCATGTTATTTATCATTCCCGAAGTCTTCATGAAGTTCTAGGAAGTGTCCTAAGTCCCAGCCCTAAAAAAGTGACACAAAATCTGAGGTCGCTGGCACAAAACCAGCTGAAAAAATCCATAGTCACTGGCATGCCTTTCCGTGGGAGAGACTGGAAGGCATTAATTGCTTGCAGGGCTTTTCATGGGAGCGCTTGAGGCTCAAGATCAGTCAAATGATGAGTTGTCTTAGGAGTTGATCACCTGGAAGGGTTGGTTGGATCCTGAGAGTTTTATAGCATGTGTGGAAGGTCAGTTTGGTTACGTTATGTCGATTCCACTTCCTTGAGGTGACCTAGGAGGTTGAATCACGCCATAGTATCCTCTCGTCACATGTTTACCCCGGTGTACTGGTTATCTTGGGTAAATGTGGGATGAGGGTGTTACATAAAGTTAATAAAGGAAAAAATAAGACCAAGGTCATGGGACGCATATTCCAAGTTGAATGTTGGGAAAAACATAGTGATGGGTATAACTTGTGATTAATAAATGGCTATGGAAATTGGCAAAAGCAAAGTGGCATTAATTGGCATTTTATATGTGAAATAATGGAAAATAAGAGAAAAGGAAGGTGAAAGGTCACATAATTGCATGTGAGGAAAATTGAAGGAAAAGTAAAGGAAAATGAATAAAATAGAGGCCTCGATGATAAAAAGGCTTTTGAGGATCAGTTCACAGCTTTTGTCAGTTTCGTTTTGGAACTCTCTCTCTATTCTCTCTCTCACACACTCTTGCACACTTGGAGAAATCTTGGAGCACTCTAGTTTCATTGGATTTGGAGAAGGAAGGCAAAGGAAAGCAAGAAAAGCACAAGGGGACAACGATATCAACAACTACAATGAGGTTGTGTTGAAGGTATCCTATTGCATGTATGTTGTCCTTGATAGTTTTGGAATGCATGGTATATGCATGTGATTATTTGGTTATGATATGTCATTGATATGGATGATTGCCTGAATTGACAACGATTTTTCCTAGGCATGCCATTTCCTAGATAACCATGGTGTTGTGGGTTTTCCCATTTGTTTTTTGATTGGTGCTCATGTTCCTTATGGTTGTGGGTTGAGTTACTATTTCCTGGAGCCTTGGTTGGACAAATGCCCTGGAAGCCCTTGAACAACTTGGGTTGAGTTACTAGTCCTTAAGCCTTGGTTGGAAAAACGCTCTGAAGCCCTACGCCAGTTGTGGGTTGAGTTACTAGTCCTAGAGCCAGGTTGCAACAAACACTCTTGAGCCATGAACAACATGGGTAGAGATCGATCTGTTGATGTTAGTGATGTCTGACTATGAGGTGGAATCACTTGTTGAGGGTTGAGGTGGTTTGGCCTCTGGAAGCCCTGATTTGGTTTATTCCATGAGATCCCACATTCATGCTTGGAATATGGCATGGGGGTGATTGGATGAAAGAAAGATTTTGTTCAACCCAATCTATGGTCGAGTGGTACGTGGAAGTTCCTGACTTGGTTGGATTTTGCATATGTTAATAAGATCTCTTTTCCTCCTATATTTCACGAGTAATTACACTGAAGGTGTTTCCACTTTGAAAATGGCGAGGCTAGGAGTTGTCTACCTTTTTCATGTCCATTTGACATATTTCCATGTGCTGTTTTGACATGAGTCAACTTTAACTTTCAAAAAATAAGAAGAAGAAGGAATTACACATATTATTGTAAAATGGACCATTTTGCTAAATAAAATTTACTTATATATAAATGAATGTTACGAATAATAATGAGGAACTTATCATGAAGGGACTTATTAGAATTGGAATAATCTCAAATCCCTAGGAAATTGGTGGGTGGATATAATAATGATAATTTAATTTTAAGATTATGGTTAAATTAGATATTAAATTGATGTATGCAATTTTTTTATTTAAATTTTATAAAGCTATATATATATTAATCCTCTTTGAGTTTGAACCTATAACATTTTACCAAAGAAACACATGTGTATATATATATATATATATATATATATATATATATATATATATATATATATATATATATATATATATATATAATTTCTCTCCGTTATATTTATAGTTTCAAATCGAGATTTATAAATTCTCCATTCCACATACAAAACAAATATATGTAAAATAAACAATTCAATAATGTGAAAATTTTCCAAACTATAAATGCATACCATATACTTAGTAGATACTCTTTCAAATCAAAATTCTTAAGATAACTCTCACAGAAAATTGCTTTAACTAATTATGATAAAGTCCCACCTTAAAATCGTGTTCAACCTAAGACATTATTGAGAATTTTTTGTTTAGGAATGATGATCCTTGACATAGAGACTTCATAACTATGATTAAATTACATGCTCACTCATTATTGTGGGACCCGCACGAGCTCTGCAAAGGAAACAATACTAACTTATGAAAATATGAGAAAGAAATAAAGAAAATTTTAATGTCCACAATGATAAAGATAGCTTATGGGACCTCTTTTAGAGTGCAAAATTCAGAAAAAAAATAAATTAAAATAAAATAAAATAAAATAAATAAATAAATATATATATATATATATATATATATATATATATATATATATATATATATATATGCACCTAAAGATATTCAACCCTCTTCAAAATGGATCTATATTGGTTCTATAAATGCATATAGCATGTGTAACTTTTCATTTTTAAAATTGTATTTTTGAAAGCATAAATGGATACAATGCCTTGAAAGTTTACTTGGATACTTGGATTATGTAAACTACACCACGTAGATTTGCAATTCCAAGAAATATTTGCTAGACAAAATTTAAGTTTAAATTTAATTATGGAATTAATGGCTCCAAATTAATTTAATTTAAAAAAAAAGGAGATAGCTAAAATTCCAAAACAAACCCCCTTATTTATGTTGATTGCAGAATATCCTCGAATCTAAAGGTCACTCGAGTGAAAGATGTTCTTTATTTAATCTCTTTATCAACACATACTAACTTTAGTCATTTCATCTGTGAAATTACATTTTTTGTGTGTCAGTGCCCACGAGGACCTATGGTAATGTTTCTCCTCATTAACTTATATATATATATATTGACATAGTGGTATGATTGGAAAAAATTGATTTAGACAGGTGGTTCTAGCAACATCTGTCAGATAGGCATCAACATAAGTGGGAGACTATTACAAGCATGAAAAATTCTCCTCCCCTCCATCCTCCACCCTTTAGGTTGTTATATTTCCTTTGCTGTTGTTGAGATTCAACAAGATGATGATCCAAGTGAAAATTAAGCACATACACTAGGTGGGGTCCGCAGGCTATTTTTAGGTGTATGTCTATTTTTAGAATGTTGAGCAAAGTCTATTTGTAGCGGAAATTTATTTATAGATGGTTGAGAAAATTCTATGGATGGATGGGCGTCTATTTTTGGAATGCATGTGCGAAGACAATTCGTCGATCGCATGTCTAAAAATATAATGCATGTTGATTATTGTTATCTCTTAACAATAATTAGACAATAAATAATAATATGTTCTCTTTAAGCACTTGATTTCAGTTAACTGATGTGTAAAACCAGTTAACTGAAGGAATTTCAAGTTCAAAGGTTGGTTGGTGGGACATGCCAGTGGACTTCATTGTAACTGAGTGATACAAAGTTGTAACAGAGTTGGATGTGTAGTTATGTGAGTTGTAAAGTAGTTTAACTTAGTTAAGTGAGTTAAACTCAGTTGTGCTAGTTGTAACTAGTTGTAACTAAATATATCAGTGAATTAAATATTAAATGAATTCACATGGAGTGGTCTCACATGCAACTAAAGATTTACTACTGTTAACTACATGTGTTACACAGTAATTTGTCACCGTCCCTACCATTCCCCGTCCCGCACAATGGAGGACCCATTTTGTGACCTGTGAACATTGTCATGCCTTGAAAACATCATCAATGCATTCCTCTAAGCATGAGCTTTATTTGCGCTTGAGACATCTCCTTGCAAAAATCATGAAAAACATCCCTTTTGGCATTGGCGCGGGAAGGCAGTTCAGTACTCGCGCCAATGAGGAAAATCCTGCAAAGAGGTCGCGCCACCTGGCGCTCTGTCATAGAGCAGTAGTCGCGCCACCCATTTTAGGGACTGTTTTTTAAATATGGATGGCGGAAGTTGAGTTCCAACAAACTCACAAACCATCGCCTATCTTGAGTTGGGAGGTTTGGCTGCGGAAGTTCTATGGAGGGGAAGTAGTTTTGCCACCTCCCATGGAACCTTCCTTGTTGATAGGGCCAATCCCATAATCATAGGGATCCCAACTCCCTCCTTCCCCATCTATAAAATCCTGCTCAAATCCATGGCAAGCTAGTCTTGAAGTGCCTAAGCTTTGTATCTCCATATTCCCAAGAGCCTTTGTGATGTAAAGAATCCTCTCTTTCCCTTAAGGCCGACTCAAGTAAGGAGACCATTGTCACGAGACTCTGGAGAGGTTTTCCCTTTCCTTGGCGAGCTTTCCGAGACGTGGACGACCGGAGACCCGTTCGAAGGAGGCTGCGACGTCAGAACTTGGTTGTAATCTTTCTTCGTTTATTACTTAATAGATGATTATGATTATGGTTCCACTCCGTTTTCCATCATGTTAATGCGAGTAACATCTTTTATGACCGATGTTTAGTTACGTATGCTGGCTTCTATGCTTGTATCTGTTCGTTTCTTCCATGTGCAGGTGTTCATCCGCGGAGATCGTGGAAGGATTGTGATCTGCCGGGACTAAAGAACGGGGACGCTTCTTCTTCAGGTTATAGCGTTGGAATCCAGGTAGGCTTCTATTCCTAGTCTTTCCATTCGTAACTAGGAGCTTGCGTCATAGCATTGTTTGTTTGTTGCTAGACCCCTGCTGGGCTAGTAGGGATTGCCTCTGTCCGCAGAGGGGATTTACCTCCTCAACAAATTGGCGACCATACTGGGGATCGTCCGGTTTTCATTGTCTCGTTTATGTTGTTTCGCTTTGATTGTTTTTCCTTGCTTGATGAACCTTCTGGGTCGGATTCTTTCATTGTTTTAGCTTCTTAGTTTGCTTAGCTTGCATTGGTCTGCTTCTGGAGTAGCTTGTTTTTAATTTTTGCTGAGAAACTCGACTGGCGCGGTTTTTAACCCGACAGTCGCGCCAATTGGCGCACGTTGCCTTTGTCTAGCCCGCGCCAATTGACTTCTGGCGCCAGTTTCACACTCACAGTCGCGCCACCCCTGTGAGTTTTTTGAGTTTCTTCATTTTTTGGCTATCTGGATTTGACCAGTGCTTTTCTTCTTGATTTTCCGACTGCCTGAGTGTGTTGGAGTCTTGTTTGGCTGGAATTCACCTCTGTCCTTTGGTTGTTTGCTTCTATCTACCGATTTCACGTCTTGAGCCCTTGGGCATCTAGTGGTTTAGTGTATCGAGCCCTCCTTGGGAGTTTTGGTGTCTTGATCGTCCTGTCAACTTGCTGATTGGTTCTCCACATCCTCTTAGCAGTCTTTGATTGTTTTGTTGCGTTTTTGGGTGATTTTTCATTCCTTCATTCGAAATTTGTTTGGCCTTGCTTTGGACCTAGATCACACGGTCCATTGGAAGCTTTTGAGTCTTTTCTTTGCTTTGAGAGACTTTGGTCGATTTGGGGATCTGATTGCGTGTGTTGTTGAGTGAAATGTGATTGTTTCGCTCTCTTGAATATCGTTTCTCAAGTTGCTCCATTTGTTTTCAAGTTTGATTAGTGCATATTAGCCATTAAACATTGAAAATAAAAAAAAAATCTCTTTTGCTTTTGCTAATTAGTGCAAATTGTAATCTTTTCCATATCGCTAGTGATTAGTGTTTTGAATAAAGAGTTTTCAATTGCATTAGTTGCATTAGAGATCTCATTGTTTGTTTTCCGTTCATTTCGTTTGCATAAAAGCTCTCAACTCTTATTTAACTAGTTTTCATCGAACGAAATGTTGCACTGTGGCATATAGCTCTGCATTTAGGAGTCTTTCGAGACACTACACACGATAGGGCCTGGAAATTGAAACTTAATTGAAGATCAACTGTAAAATTTATTCAATTAACCTAAGGCAGCATTGGAACTTAACGAAATATATTTAGAAGGTCTAGGCTAGAGACGTGTTCCGGCGTCGTTAAACCTAGCAGCTGTCGTTCGCCTGTTGGCTTTAGACAGCGCTAGTACGGACTTGCGCTCCCCGTACCGTCGCGTATATAAAGGGAGACCCCTCTAGGTTTTCAATCCTTTATCCACAGAAAGCCGAGTCTGCCGCCCTATACCCGTGATACACCGAACACAGCATTCGGGGAGACTACCTGCACGTACGGAAAGTCCTTGGTCGATTTCTGTTTCATTTTTGAAACCAAGGTGTATATTGCAGTTCACGGATATTTGGTACACCCTTTGTGCCTAGCTTTTCCTGAGCAGTCATTTGGTCTTTTCTGACTCCCTAAACTTGAAAAGACCGTCAAGCGCTTGTCCTTTCACGCTTGTATCAACTCTGAAAGAGATAGAGTCATATTTTTATCGTTTCTCGACTCTTAAAATATGAAACGGTAGAATTTCTTACTTTCCAATGTGGTAAAAATAATCGCCCACGATACACACCTGTTTAGACATTGCTTGTTGACTGTTTGATCGTGTGCCTTAACTCGTTTTCAGCCCGTGTGTGTGTTTGCTCTTTTTCTCTAGTCTTTTGCCACGGTGGCGGAACCTTCGGTTTCATCTACTGGTAGTCCTTACACGGACGATTCTTCAGAAGCTTCTCAGCCTTCTGTTGAACCACAGCAGCCTGTTGTTTCTGAGTTTCCTGACGGGGGACCGGTTCTCGCCGAGCAACCCTTTGGAGGACCAGTTGAGTTCAATTGGCCCTTTTCGGACCCTGTGTCTGAATTGAGATTAGGAGCTGATTTCCTTTCTCTTACATCGGTTTCACCGTTTGTTGCTGTTGTTTTTCCTCCTAGTCCTCGTCGTCTTTTGCGTGATTTAACGGCAAGATCAACCATGAGTGATTCTGGTGAGGAAATTCCGGTGTCTGATGACTATCAACGCATCCCTCGTAGATTGTTTGAGGGAGACGACTCTGAGCTGGCTACCATGTCGTCAGCCAGTCCTTCTTTACCGCAGGGATACAGATCTCTGGGTCAGATCATTTCAGTTGCTGCCTCTATGGGAATATCATCTCCTGCTTCGAGGCCAGCTGTCACTACACCCGGGGTGTCTCCTTCGACGCCCGTCACTTCTGTTCCCGTGCGGCCCACTGTTTGTGTGGCTGCTTCTTCTTCTGTTGTCTCGGCTACCAGGGCTGGGCCAACTCCTGAAGATGTTTATCTAGCCACTGCTATACTGGAGAATATCTCTCCGGAGGAGTATCGGTTGTTTTTGCAACAGCCGAACGCCGGAGCTGGACAGATTCCCCAAGATCCTTACCGATCTTTATTTTCGCACTATGCACAGGACGGCACTCCCGTGTATGGTTTCCCAGGTCAGCTTGACGAGCACGGGGAGGTTTTGCGCCTTCTTGCTCCTGAGGCTTATCTGTATGCTCAAGGTTTACCGTACAACCGGGCTTATAACCCGCAGGGACAACCTTTCCAAGGCCAACCTACAGGCCAACCTGGCTATCTGTACGACCCACAGGGACAGCCCATCCAAGGCTACTCTGCGGGCCAGCAAGGGCCATTGTACAATCCGCAAGGACCATATTATAGCCCTGCTGGTCAACCTGCTCAGCCTCAGCCAGGGTATCAACCGGGACCGACCTATGGTCCTGGGGGGCAAATCCAGCCTTCTTTACCGATGCAACTGCAGTATCCTTTTGTATCTAACGTTGCATATCAGCCAGGACCACTCTATGGTTATGCTTCAGGTCAAACTGGTTTCCAGCAAGCGCCTGGTTCTGTTCCACCACCAGGCCAACCGGCTCATCCGGTACAACCTGGTGTCCCGCCTCCAGGCCAGCCGACCTATTCGGTGCAACCTGGGGCCCACTTACAACCAGGTCAACCTGCGCAACCAGCGCCGCCTGTTTATCCGGGCCAACCTGGTCATTCAGGCCAGCCCCCTCACTCGGGTCAACCTGTTCATTCAGGGCAACCCTCTCATTCCATTCACTCTGCTCAACAGCCTGTTCATTCAATGCCGCAGCCAAATCAACAGCTGCGCCCTACATACCAGGCTCCGCAGGGTTCCACTTATCAGCAGCCTACTCATCCTCAGAGTGGTTATTATCCTCATGGTCAGTCTCAATCGAACTATAACCACCCCAGAGGCTCTCAGTATTATCCTCCTCCACCCAGTTTTACCGGCGCCAGCCCCGACCCGAACGCTTATGGCTGGGCGAGTCGGCTAATCAGGGCCCGAACCCTGGTTATCAAGCCCCGCACTATGGTTACCAGAATCCAAATCAGTCTGGCTATACGAATTATGCCCCCTACGGTCAGAATCCTGCAGGACAAAACCCGTGGGGGCAAGGATATTCACAACCATCGTGGAGCACGGGTACCGGACCTTATCCTCGGACTGGAATGGTAGTTAACCCTCCATTGCCGTTCTTGGCTACCTTGGAACTGTCGGACGTTTCAAAGTTGACCAATGATCCGATTGCACACAATCCGTATTGGCCTCCGGTTCCCACCAAGATACCAGGTGATTGTCCCAAGTTTGAGGGAAAAGCTGGCGAAGACCCCCAGGCGCATGTGATGACGTATCACCTCTGGTGTTCGTCTAACTCTTGGACCGACGATTCGATTCATCTGCGTCTTTTCCAGCATACTTTAACAGGAGCTGCTGCTAAGTGGTACATAGAACTGTCCCGTGGTATTTTTCAAGATTTCAACTCGTTAGCCATGGTTTTCCTCACGCATTTCCAGTTACCGGTCCGGTATGAGGCCGGGACGCACCTCCTGTCTTCTCTGAAGCAGGACACGGCCACTCACATCTCGGATCACATCCAGGAGTGGCGCCGTTGCCGACTGATCAAGTTTCACATACCTGATCGATTTTGACTCACCGTTCACCACCTCCTTGTGAATAAAATCGGCCAGGATATCGCCATGGGAGCATGCTAACAGAAAACAAGCTATCGCTCAAGCTGCAAGACTGGATCTTGTCTATTCGCAGTCTGGCACGCTTTATGACATCTTGACTGTTGCTCCACGGCCCGGAACCACTAAGGCTCCGCCTACCCCTGCGGTGGATGGTGTCATTGGTTCCGTCTCTCAAAATTCGAAGAAACCTTCGAATGGGAAGCAGAAGGCTAATTCTTCCAACAATACCTCTGCTAATCCCGTCTCATCCGATTCTGGTAAAACCGCGGAGGTGAATGCCGTCCAGGCCAATCCTGCGGACAAATCCTCCAAAGAGAAGAAGAAGGGCAAAGGCAAATCAAAATCTGATGCCCCGAAACCAGAATCTAAAAATCGAACTGAGGATGGCTCCCAGCGTAAGCCGAAGTTCCCTTGCCTCATCTGTGAAGGTGACCATTACACTAAGGATTGTCCACGACGGTCCGAGGTTAGTCAACTTCTTAAAGGCCCTAAAGGGACTCCAGCTGTTTTGAAAGAGCCATTTCCATCTCAGCAGACCCAGATGGTCGAACAGGCATCACCATCTGCACCGTTCGGGTCTCAGGTTTTCATGATGAAGAGTAATGCACCTATCTCTGTCGCTACGCGGTCGAAGGATTACAACGAATCGCGGCAGGCACCTGGGAAGGCAGTTACGGATGGGCCGCCTCTCCCACCTGTCTCCGGTCCGTTGGAAATCGAGAAGCCTACTCCTGAACCCGTTGTGAAGCCACCTTCTAAAGGTGTCCTTCGAAGATCTTCTTAAAATCCGAATGCTCGTGCCGCTCAACATTACAAGAGTCGCTGAGATCCGGCACAGCGCCATGTGCCATGTCCGCACTCGAGGTTTTCAAAGTTGTCCTTCTGCAACTAAGGCTTTACTAGACCGCAACGCGTATCGATCCCGCCGACTGAGTTCACTTTCGATCTCGAGAATTCTACCCAGAGCCTACATCAAATCGCTTTGGTCATTCTGGTTTTGATTAACGGCTCGATATTTCATAGGGTCGTCAGAGATCCAGAGATGAGGGTGCATCTATGGCTATTCTATGTCCTCGCTGTCGGAAGGCCATTGGCTCTCCAGCCCTTGCGTCATCTCCCAATGCCCTCGAGGCATTTGATGGTCGGGAATCCAAACCCCTGGGTGTTCTCGAGAGTTTAGCGATCACTTTACAGGGGAAGACTGTCAACGTGGAAGTAGAAGTAGTTGACACCAACCTGAAGTGGTCGACGCTAAACTCAACTACAACATACTTCTTGGCCGTAGTCGACCCATGCCATGCCCGCGTGCCGTCTACCGCGTCTTTCTCGTTTCATTAAGTTCCCCACGAGGGCAAGATTGTCACTGGGAAATCACTTGTCATTTTTCACCTCACTCGAGAACAATGTGCCATACGTGGATCAAATTCCGAATCCCCCAGACAGCATAGGACCTGGTCTTTTCAAAGACCCAGTCCTCATGGGTATATTCCCTGCACCGCCACCGAATACCGCTCAAGTCAACATGTTTTCCAGGACTAATGACCCCTGGCTTATTCCTACACCTGAGCAGGTATATGAGTTTGGAGAATCCATGCCTTTAACGCCAGTAGAGATCAGCTACTGTGAGATTGTTGCCGCATCGGACCCTCCACCTCCTCAGCATGCTCTGACGAGCATGGCTCTAGACGTCTACTCCCAATCCCCCTGGCTTGGTCAGGCTGATTCACCTGATCCTCTCAGAGAGACTTTTCCTTCAGATGAGGCTATCATTGAAACCATGTCTCTTGAGGAGCTACGCTGGGGTGATGGACATCATCGCTCCTCGTTTATGCCCAGCCTGGGGGCAATGACTAATTGTCTGGAGCGTTATGCTACTCAGGTTCCTTCCCCTCCTCTTCAAACAATCGACCTTAATGCACGAGGTATTTCTGAGGGTAATCCGAGTAACATTACTCAAATCGTTCCAATCAACATCTCTGTTAAACCGGGGATTGTTGAGAACATTCATGTGGGTGTGACTTGTTCTCCCGAGGAGATTCAAGTCTATGCAGAGCTTTTCAAAGAATTCAGAGATGTTTTCGCATGGTCCTATGAGGAAATGCCGGGAATTGATCCTAGTATTGTCGTGCACGAGATTCCAACCTATCCAGGTGCGAAACCCGCGCGCCAACGCTTACGTCCCATGCATCCTCAGAAAGCCGCCACTATCAAGGCAGAAGTTGAAAAACTTCTGAACGCGGGTTTTATTTATCCTATACCCCTTACAGAATGGGTGTCCAATATCGTCCCTGTCGATAAAAAGCAGGGTACAATTCGAGTCTGTGTGGATTATCGCGATATCAATCGCGCCTGTCCTAAGGATAATTATCCCACTCCGTTTATCAACCTCGCATTATCGACGTATTGTGTCATGAGGAGATCTATTAACAAAGACTAACTGTGCTATAACCAGAAACCAAATCAATATTGCCCCTTTGAGGATCAACATAAGACCACATTCATCCGTCCGTGGACTCGCGCACAAACTCCCGGGCCGGCTTAAAGAACGCTCGCGCCACGTTTTGCGATGGTCCACGTCATGACATTCGTCATATTGTCCACTTTTATTCGGACGACGGTCACCCATTCCTGGTAAGCGAGAGGACCATCCCCGAGCATCTTCGCCGTATCTTTCTTCGTTGCGCACGTTTACAACATCGCCCAATCCTCATAAGTGCGCTCTTCTGCGTTGATTATGGCCGTCTCTTAGGCTTCATAGTCTCGAAAGACGGAATTCGCCTCGACCCTCTAAAGGTTGAGGCCATCGTAAATCTCCCATCACCCTCCTCCCCGTATCAGTTACAGAGTCTACAAGGGAAAGCGAATTTTCTTAGGCGCTTTATCCCGAATTATGCCGAGGTGGCCAAAGGATTCACTCGTTTGTTAAAGCAGAATGTTCCCTTTCACTGGGACGAAATTGCTCAGGAATCCTTTGAGAAGCTGAAGACATTGCTAGTCAATGCTCCGTTGCTTCGTCCTCCGGACTACCACCGCGACTTACTTTGTATCTAGCCGCCGCATTTAGCACCATCGCCATGGTCTTGGTGCAGGATGACGAGAACGGTGATGAACATGTTGTTTATTACCTGTCTCGGAACCTTCTCGACCCCGAAACGCGTTATGCACATGTCGAGAAGTTGGCCTTAGCAGCCGTACACGTCGTACAACGCTTCCGCCATTACATCCTTTTGCGCACGATAACAGTGGTTTCAGACTGCAACCCTATGACGTATATTCTTTCTAGACAATTACTAGGGGGAAAGTACTCCAAATGGATTGTGATCCTGCAGGAGTTTGACTTGGAATTCACCACTGCCAAGTCAACTAAATCACTGGTCTTCGCGGATTTGATATGTTCTCTCCCTACAGACTCTATTCCTGAACACTCTGAAGATCATATACCAGACGAAACGCTGTTTCTTATTGATACTCGTGATCCTTGGTACGGTGACATCATAGTGTATCTTCAGACCGCGACATTCCGGTCTGAGTTGGATAAAGCTGCACGCCGTCGGATTCGGCACCAGTCCCAACCCTACCGCATAGTAGGAGATACCTTATATCGTATTGGAGTAGATTCGGTGCTTCGACGATGCCTTACCTTGGACGAGGCTGAGAAAGTCTTGAATGACTGCCACAGTGGCGCCTGTGGTGGACACATGTCCGGATATGCCACTGCCCAAAAGATTCTAAGGGCAGGTTATTTCTGGCCTTCTATATTCAAGGATTGTATCACTGCAGTCCGAAAATGTCATCCATGCCAGATTTTTCAGCGCAAGATGCGCGCGCCGCCGTTGCCTTTGCATCCCATTATTACCGTCGGCCCTTTCGCGAAATGGGGCGTGGATTTTATGACGTGTAACCCTCACTCGGCCGGGGGGCATGCGTATATCATTGTCGCCGTCGACTACTTCACTAAGTGGGCCGAGGCGATGCCTACACTAGCTGCTGACGGGAAAACGGCTGCTTCATTTTTATTCAACCATGTTATTGCACGATTCGGGGTTCCTCAAGCTATCGTCACTGATCACGGTATTCATTTCCGCGATTACATGATGGCGGAGCTGACTTCAGCGTTGGGCCTGCGTCACGACAGCTCAACACCATACTACCCTCAAGCGAATGGTCAGGTTGAAGCAGTGAACAAGGTTTTGGTCACTATGCTTCAGCGAACAGTTGGGATTCATAAATCCACTTGGCATCTTCAACTGTTCTCAGCTCTCTGGGCGTACCGAACATCTGCTAAAAGTGCAACCGGATTCACACCATTCCAACTGGTGTACGGTCTGGAAGCTACTTTGCCGGTTGAATGTGAAATTCCTTCGCTTAAATTAGCTGTGGAGCTCTTACCGGATACTTCTCCCGAGGAAGAACGTCTTCTGTATCTCGAACGGTTGGATGAAACCCGTCGTCTAGCTGCTTTGATCATCGAAGCACAAAAGAAGAGGGTCAAAACTCATTTTGATCAATCTGTTTCTCCCCGTTCTTTCATCGAAGGAGACCTCGTCCTCTTGTACGATCAGGCACATGATAAGCTTGGAGCCGGTAAGCTCCAGCCGATGTGGCACGGGCCCTATATAGTAAAGCGCGTTTTGAAAAATGGGGCCTACAAGCTTATAGATTACGAAGGAGTTCCATTGGCGCAGCCCAGGAATGGGCTGTACCTTAAAAAGTACTATGCCTGAAATGATTTCTTGGTGTGGTGTGTGTACATAGGTGTGTGATTGTCATTTGTGTGCATGGTGTGGTGTGCTTTGTAAACATCTTTCTGCTGATCGGGTCTTCCTGGTTGTGCATATGTCTATTCATCCATTTGTTGGTTTCGCGGATGGTGCCTCCCGCAGTACCAGGAATCTGTCTTCCGCAGCCTGGGTAATCTACGATCCTGCTGGTGAGTTGATTAACCTACAAGGTGTGTGTTTAGGACGTACCACGAACAATATCGTGGAGTATAGTGCCGTGTTGGAATTATTAACCGAGGCAGTAAACCTTGGTATCCGTGAATTGCTCGTGTACCTAGATTCACAACTTGTAGTGTTACAGCTGAACGGACACTATTCGGTAAGGAACCCGTCCATCTTACGTCTGTATTTGCGTATTCGATTACTGGAAAGGAATTTTGACTACATTACATATCATCATATACCCAGACATTTGAATACATTAACAGATGCAGTAGCAAATTTGGTATTAGACAGACATTTACGCAATTTATAAATCATCATCACATGTAAAGAAAGACTCATCCAGAAATAGATATGTATATATATAGATATCGAAATGTTTACATAGAGTGTGTCACATAAAACTCAAAAAATATACATAGTCGTCTTAGTACATCCGGAGACGCTATGTCTCTCAAAAAATAGGTGTGGCATAAATCCTAAAGACTAATCCGCATGGTGCTCATGGTAGCACGTCACTGCACGCACTAGGCGCCTCAGGATTCGGTGGATCCGATTCGGAACTCCCACCGTGTGGCGCTGGTATGCCATCGGTACGTCTGATAGCCGGGCATAGTCTGGGATCCCATGGGCAATCCCCTCGAGGTTCTGGATTAGTTCCTCTCCTCCGGTGCCTTCCCCCTGGATCTCAGGGGCAAGTTGTGTCCTCCGGGAGATTGGAGACATCCCGGCTGGTCTCTCAGGTCCTACATCTGCATGCATAGATAATTGTGTTAAGACGAATGTGTATTTACAAAAAAAAACATATAAACATAAAATCAAAAATATGAGGTCTTACCCAACTCCTCGTCCCAGTCATCTCCTTCTAGTAGTGGGAGATCTGGGTCCCCGGTAAAGTCAGTTCCTGAATAGGGCCAGTCTTCCATGACAATCAGCTGGCGCCGTAACCACCTAAAAAACTCTGGCCTCCAGGACATCTGTTGGCCACCTGTAGATCTGGGCATCAATGCCGCCCAGCGAGCCATTCTTGGCTCTCGTGGTATCGGACTCCCCACTGCGGCCCCTTGGCCTTGGAAGATTGGTAAACGTTCCAGAATGAACGATACCAAGATGGAACCATAACCGAACTGTTTCAGTTTCCCCTGTTTGCACTTTGTGAGCTGCCTTTTCATGTTGATCGTTACAGCTGTTGCCCAGTCATACAGTCGGGGACCCATGCATTTTGAGGCCAGTAAGAGTTGGGCCTTTGTGGCCTCGTACAGTGCCTGCGACCCAGCAGCCCGCGTAATGGTATGGAGAACTACTCTCAGTGCTAGATCGGGAATGGTGTGGATATCCACTTTCTTGCTTCCTGATCCTGTTTATGCCCCTCGGCACACCCGTGCCATTACTTCTTCCATCTTTTCCCCATATGGTCTGCTTCCAGTCAGTACAGGGATTGGACCTCTGCGGGACAATCTAGTGATGAAATAAACATCGGCGACCTCCAGTTCTAACACCTGGTCTCGTAACCTGAACACTTGTTCATTTTCATCCCAGATGCTGATTAGATATTGGAGGAGCTCGGGCTGAGCTCGTAAACATGGCGTGAGGAAGAACTTTTTCAATCCACAGTCTCTAAGTGCATTCATGCAAGCTTGGCTTTGCATGGCTTGTTCATCCTCGTCTCCGTGCTCTCGTTCCTTCCATTCGATTGCCATTTTGAGTGATTATCTGCATTCACATGGTCAAAAACCCTTGGTTAGATCTTTGATGAGCTTCAAATTCCAAGAAATTTGGTTTAAATACCGAAATTTTGGGCGAAATTTAAGGTTCGGCCGCTGGCGCGGCTGTTTTGCGAACAGTCGCGCCATGTGGCGCGAGCCCTTTACAAAAAGAGCTCATTGGCGCGAGTCCGTGCCCGGTACCCGTGCCAATGGGCCCGGCCCTAAAATTTTAAAAATGGCCATACAAGACTGAATCTTAAGGGAAAATCATTAAAAAATGAATGAAAATGTAGAGCAAGGGAGCGCCTTTTACCTGTGACAGACGAGAAGCTGAATGGTTGCCTGGATTGGTCGCAATCGTCGACGGAAGTTTCTGCTCCAAATGGACCACTGTTGTTTTCTACCAAGGTAAATAGTAAAAGTAATTTTATTTTTGCCAATTAGACATATTTATAACTTTTTCGACGTTAAATGAGTTTTAAAAGTCATTTTTATCAAATATTTGCATATGCTATGTCGAAAATGGATTTTACGCTTGCTTGGTATGTGCAGCAACAGGTTTTTGCGACTTAAAAGATGGAAACGAGTTGTATTTTATACTTTTTCGGACTCGATAAATACACGAAAAAGTCACTCTGGAGTCATCTTTCAGCTCTTTTCTGACTCTCTAAATGTGAAAAGATCGCCGAGGCCCTTGTCATTTCGATCTCGTTAAAATGGACACGAATCGACATCCACCCAGTATAAGTTTAACCCTTTTTCGGGCTGGGATGGATTGATTACGAAAAAGGAATACCCTAGCCTATCGCGACTAGGAGGTTTTCCCGGATATTGTTTTCTACCTTTTCGGATCCGGGGAACTATTTACGAAAAGGGACCTGTGGAGTTTTCTTTTCCGCTGTCTTTTCAAACTCTCTAAACATGAAAAGACGCCGAGTTCTTCCTTTGTCAGACTCGTTAAACCCCGATGACATCGGATCTAGTCGAAATGACGTTCTCCGAGTTCCTCCTTCCTAGGACTCGTTAAATGCACTAGGATGGATTCGCCCGAAGGGCGGACTTATATTACAAGCATATGCTATCCCCTTCAAGCTTGTTATCAAAATAATTGGGGTACTCGCCAGAAATGGTGGGGGAAAAATGGAACCATCGTCGTTGTCGTCGGCAGTATGTCGCTCTTGAACATGGCACTTGTCTGCATTCGTGTCGGGTTGGGGACATCTCATCTCGTCGCTTCACTTTGCCTCCATGGGTTTGGGTAATCTCTTTTGACCTCTCATCTGTTCATTGTCTCGTCACCATGACCTCTGATCCGTTGATGTCAAATACTGCCAAGTCCATTGTCGTGCCGTTCATGTGTTCAAGAGAAGTTGGCCTCTGCAAATATCAACCTTCCTCTGTTTCTCATACGATCTTGATTCACAACAAAACATCATGTTCCTCTGTCTCGTGTCGATGATGTGGGAATCATTATGGCCCACCTTCGATCAAGGTCACTTCCTGTCGACTTCAGCTCATTATCCAGGAAGTTGGTCTAGAGACTCTTGATGGTACCTTGGAGCTTGCATGCCTCAATGGCAGGTTCGTCGCATTCGACGTGAGGTTTACATCATTGACCTCCGATCGAGTGATTCTGCGGGTGTTCGACATCAACTCATTTATTCACACGCCGTAGATTGTACCTGTAGTACCTTGAAGGCCATTGTCATTATTGGTGGTTCCTCTCGCGTCTGTTAACAGCTTTCATCATTGGCTGGTAATCAGACGATGTTCTTGCATGTTCGACTTCAGCTCACTTATTCACATGCTCGAACTTGTACGTTGTTTGGGTCGAGATGGAGCGCAAGACCCTGGATTGTGGATGTTGTAATCCAGGCTGCGATTGTGGATTATTATCATTATGTACATGACTCACTGATTGGATGGCTGCGACCATACCTGAGTCTATTTATTTGATCTTAGTTGGATGGCTGCGCCCATACCCTGGATCCGGATTATAGCATACTGCTTTGGACAGAGCCGCGTCCATACCATATACTTCATGCTCTGGAGAGCACGCTTTATCTTTTCTCGTGTGTTTTCCAAATCCAAGGGCCTTCGGGCCAACATACCTTTCGTAAAGCATTTCACCCTCTCTCTCCTGTGCCTCATACTTTAGTATCTGTTACACAGTAATTTGTCACCGTCTCTACCATTCCCCGTCCCGCACAATGGAGGACCCATTTCGTGACCTGTGAACATTGTCATGCCTTGAAAACATCATCAATGCACTCCTCTAAGCATGAGCTTTATTTGCCCTTGGGACATCTCCTTGCAAAATCATGAAAAACATCCCTTTTGGCATTGGCGCGGGCAGGAAGTTCAGCACTCGCGCCAATGGGGAAAATCCTGCAAAGAGGTCGCGCCACCTGGCGCTCTGTCATAGAGCAGCAGTCGCGCCACCCATTTTAGGGACTGTTTTTTTAAATATGGATGGCGGAAGTTGAGTTCCAACAAACTCACAAACCATCGCCTATCTTGAGTTGGGAGGTTTGGCTGCGGGAGTTCTATGGAGGGGAAGTGGTTTTTCCACCTCCCATGGAACCTTCCTTGTTGATAGGGCCAATCCCATAATAATAGGGATCCCAACTCCCTCCTTCCCCATCTATAAAAGCCTGCTCAATCCCATAGCAAGCTAGTCTTGAAGGGCCTAAGCTTTGTATCTCCATATTCCCAAGAGCCTTTGTGCTGTAAAGAATCCTCTCTTTCCCTTAAGGCCGACTCAAGTAAGGAGACCATTGTCACGAGACTCTGGAGAGGTTTTCCCTTTCCTTGGCGAGCTTTGCGAGACGTGGACGACCGGAGACCCGTTCGAAGGAGGCTACGACGTCAGAACTTGGTTGTAATATTTCTTCGTTTATTACTTAATAGATGATTATGATTATGGTTCCACTCCGTTTTCCATCATGTTAATGCGAGTAACATCTTTTCTGACCGATGTTTAGTTACGTATGTTGGTTTCTATGCTTGTATCTGTTCGTTTCTTCCATGTGCAGGTGTTCATCCGCGGAGATCGTGGAAGGATTGTGATCTGTCGGGGCTGAAGAACGGGGACGCTTCTTCTTCAGGTTATAGCGTTGGAATCCAAGTAGGCTTCTATTCCTAGTCTTTCCATTCGTAACTAGGAGCTTGCGTCATAGCATTGTTTGTTTGTTGCTAGACCCCTGCTGGGCTAGTAGGGATCGCCTCTGTCTGCAGAGGGGATTTACCTCCTCAACAACATGCATGTCAGATCCAGTAGAGACCCAGTTGAGAGATAGGTGAAAGGGACAATTTGACTATCAGTTGTGACTATGGTGGGTGCACACTTGCAACCAAACACACTTTGGAGATGCCAATGGGATTGCGCAGTCAAAGCAAGGCAAGATTGAATTCATTCAGGGATTGTGATCAACAGGGATTGCGCAATGGAGGCAAGTTGTCAGGAGGCAGTAAATTGGTGCATGTTTATGCCAATTTTTGTATGACAGTGTGAGACGATTGTATATTGTACTGAGAGCTCTTGGAGTAGAGTTTTGTATGAGATTGTTTCATGATCCATGATATATACATAATATATGATAGTGGGGTTTTTAGCTTTATGCTTTCCCGATAAAATCATATGTGTTATGTGTGATTGATCTTTCTTCATGTGTTTGCAATTGGTGATTAAATTTTCACAAAGATTTAAGTAGAAGGATTTTGTATTTAACAGTGGCATATAATTGTTAGATCAGGAGAATCCTACAATACGTAATTGTATTAAAATTTCTACAGCTGCAACATTTTTGTAATAACATCATAGGCATGTTCAATTCCTTTGGTGTATCTTTGAACCTTTAGGGGAAATTGCTAATTATACTTGTTATTATGTGGCTTTGATGGTTGTTTTATCATTGTTATTATTTTGGTTATATGCTGGTTATAATCATGGTTTTATGACAAGTTCTAGTTATGGATCTTGACATGTTTTGATTTGTAAATGAATGTTTATTGAATGAATGACCTAATAGATGTTATTGTAATTATTATGAGAGGACATTAGAGCTTCTTGATGATTCTCAGATAAGTATCAGACCCTTATGTTCAGATATGCATTCATGACCTGTAGATTACATGTTTTCAATCTGTTTGATGAAATGAATGTCATGGTTAGGCCTAGTTAGGCAAAGTACCTGATCAAGTTTTGTGTTAAAGGCTTGATATTTGTGTCATTTATGATTTTGTAAAGTCTCATTAAGTTCCAGGCAGTGGTTGGGAGTCAGACCTTGAAAAGGTGGCTTAGATTCTGGGGTCGCATGCTTAGAATTGGGAAATATAGACTGTAGTTGTTGGGAGGTAGGGTTATCCATGTGACTGGAGGGTCACAATCATTGGCTTGCCTTGTCATGCAGGCGATTGGGGCTCAAGATCACTAAAAAATAATGTTAACTCACGATTTGGGCACCTGGGGTGTTTGTTTAGTTTATGAGTGTCCTGTAAGTCCTTTGGGATGTCAGTTTTTGGTCGATAGGTTCAGTTGTCGGCCCCACTTCCTTAAAGAAACCTAGGAGGTTGGGTCATGTCATAGTATCTCCTCCTCTCATGTCTACCCTGACAGGGCGATGGAACTGGGTAGATATGGGAGGGGTGGTTACATCAAACCTAAGCACTAGGAGGCTATTGGGTTGTGTTATAACTAGGCCATTCAGAGGAAAAAGAGTTCCATTTTTTTTTAGTGCATTTTCTTTTATAGATAAGGTGAGTAGTTAAGAGGGATAACAAAAGAGCACATAGAGAGGATTTATACACATGCCTTACTTCTTTGTACCCACATCCATTTTATATTAAGAGAAAGAGAGTAGAGCGACCTCACATTCTAGTTGGGTTTTCCCCTGAACAAGTTTCCCAAGATATATCTTGTGCTAATTATGGGTTGTGAGATTTTATTTCATTGTTATCTATTTTTTGTATAAATATAATTTGCATGCATATGAAATAAACAATAATTAACAAATCCATAAATCTAAGGAGAAATAAAATCTCAGTGTACATTTCAAAAATTTATAATATATTTAGTAGATCTGTTGTGATGAATTGTCCATTGGAATATCCATGACAGTTTACAAATTAACACTAGCGTTCATTCTCATGAATCTTTTTGGTAAATGAAAAAATGGAGGCCCTGCTACACCCAATGGACTCTTTGTCCCAATGAAAGGCTCTCTAGATGTATTAGGCCTCCCTATACTCAATGGAATTAATGAATGAGTGACATTTCCAATTTTATTAGAAAAGAAGTTGGACATAGACACCAAAAGAACCTTGTTATTTTCCCAATTAACTAGGGGAAAACGTAGATTGCAACACCCAAATAGGGCCTCTAGAGCCCCCCAAAAATAAATACTATTTACAAATAGGAAAACCATTGACACTATTGATGACACAAAAATAAAGTCACGACCTTGAATCTCAAAGAGGCAATTGGATTTCAAAATCCAATAGGTAAATTCAACACACAAGACCCAATATTCAATAACGAAAGCGTGGAAACCTAAGCCAAAATCCCTTAAACTTAAGTTCTAAAGAGTTATCCATAAACAGGGTTAGGTTGTTACCATATTGTTGCTATCATTGTTGCCTGTAGAGTGTACATTAGTTACTAATTCCATTATCCCACCAACATTAAAAAATTTCATGAAAAACATTCAAAGAGCAGGCTAAAGTTAACACCATGCATGCAAAAAGTGTTATACACAAGTTCTATTCAATCACTTCACCTCAAATGTGATCCATCCATCTTGATTGTGCACCACGTGGTTAATTAATATGGTGGTAGGAATGATGGTTTGGAAATGAGATAAACAAATGGATGAAGTGATAATATGACATTCCACTTTTGCTTAGTATTCCCTCTCAATGTTGTGACACATTATTGGCTTGATTACGTGCTTGATAATTTTGATCGAGGAACTTGAAAGAATGAGATCTTTTGGAGATGACTAGCTTCCTCATAAGATTGAGATATAACAGATGCAACTATGTTATTATAAGGGAGGCTTTTTGAAACCATTATATTGATTATTAAACTTGAAAATGATAACCATTAAACTCCTTATTTATAGTTAAATGCAAGGAGTAGGCCCCTAAAGAAGAGTGTAAACTTTAGCTTGATTATTAAATATTCTTGAAGACCCTATACAAAGTTTGTTTCTTGGTTTCTTATGGGATCAAGAATGTTCCCTCCCTCCTATGCAACCCCTCCATCTCTTAGTATGGTTAACAACATATGTATAGGCTTTGGGACAAGTGTTAAGCACTAACAAACATGCCATATGTGTCTTGATGTTTTGACATCAAGGTTCTAGAGCAAACATATTTTATGGCAAGTTTGTTTGGTGTTTAAGGCTTCTAAAAGTTTTTGCAGGAGTAAGCTAATCTTATAGCGAAAGGGACTTTGTTTATGACCATAAATTTGATAGAAATTTCAATTACAAGCTAAGTTTTACAAACGATCTAAGATCTTCACATGGTGGAACAATGCCCTTAAATATTTTGTCCAATTTTGAATGAACCAAGATTATTAAAATTTTGAATCAATGAGAACTTTGATATTCTTATTTATTTATTTATTACAAATGTATGACAACCATTATACACTCACTTAAATACCACTTTAGTGAGTTTAATGGTTAAGAGCATGCCTTTTTTCCTAAGAGTTTCGTAGGTATACATGAGGTTATAAGCCAACCTACAATCATACTCACTTAAGAGTCAACCACATGAGATAATACAAAAATATTATTGTTATTTAAACAATTTCTATATTATTTCAATTACATGGAAATCATAAAAATAATTCAATACTTTTACTAAAATAAATAAAATATCATTGATAATGGTGTAGTCTAACTAATAGAGGAAATGACTTTTTTTAACGACATTTTTCCTGGTTACTTTTAACCAAAATCCGACAAAGACATTTAAAAGCTTGAGTTTAAGTTGTTTAATTTGTAGAATTCGAATGCTCCAAGGGTTTTCAGGTCGCTGAATCCGTTCATGTATTAACAAATGTATTTTAAACAACAAAAAATCACAATCTTGATTGAAATTGTATTGACAGATTCCAATGAAAAAGGCTAATTCATCTATAAGTTAGACTGCACCATTAATAATTATATGTTATTATAAAAAACATTATTCAATTTCACAATTAAAAGAATGAATAAAATAATATAAATATCTAAGTAATTGATTTTAATTTTTTCCATTATATCCTTTAGTGACTCTTTATATATCACACATTACAATTGCTCATTTATTTGGATTCATTTCTTCCCAAAGTGGACTTTATTTCCACTCTATCTAAAAAGAAGAAGCCTACAACAATCATCCATGTACTATAAACATCAAGGAATCTTAGGCTCCAACAAATACAATGGAGCTTTAGCATTTGTGATTCGTGATCAAATGTAATCTCTCCCTACACTTATCATAAGTCCCTATATATATGGTCACTAACTCCGAAGATTAGTGACTGCTACGTCCAAAAAAATGGTATTCTAGGCACATCCACCTAAACTGATCACTTCTTGCCGGCTCAACCATAGAGCCTAACCTTGAGAGCATCGAGGAGAGTTGAACTCGCGACCTCTTAATAATGAGGTGCTTTAACAACTAAAGAGATTCATGTTAGAACAAACCCGATGAAAATTTAAGGTGTTTTAAGCAAATACATTTGAACATTTAACAAGGAACATAACATGTATGATTAGACCTATTAGTTTGATTGACTAGAGCCTGAACTGTAACTGGACTTATTGGTGAATTTATGATTTCAATATTTCAATTTATGAGTAATCAAATAATATTCTTCAATTACAATATTAAGAATAAAATTCCAAATATACCTTTGAAATTATGTAAATCACTTGCTTTACATCTTAGAAATTGATTTTTTGAATATGTTTCTTAAAAAAAATAAAAATTTGTTTGTAATTTGCAAATTAAAAACAAGCTCAAAGATCTAAATATTTCTTTTCATCAAAAAAAATATTTAACACTATGAAGACTAACTTAAATAAAATTGGTTACAACATTAGGGTTCTTATCATCAAAATAATATTTAACACTATGAAGACTAACTTGAGTCAATGACTAATTTAGGTCCCATGGGTCTCTAGATCACAAAATCCTCACTCTGCGCCCACAAAATCCTTCTTATGCAAGAAAGTGATAGGATTATGTGTTATCATAACAAACATTATTCAATCACATAGTTATGATGCAGGTTGAAAATAATAATCAATTTCATAATTCTAATGTGCCTTAAAAATGATTCAAAGTTCCCAATATTCATTTATTTTTATTTTTTATAAATGGTAGGTTGTGTCATTGTTAAAATCTGATGATAAGTCGTATGGTTTTCAAGGCACGTGGTAGAGAGGAGCGAGGTTTAAAATGCCATAACGTCTATATTGAAAAAACAACAAATAACCAAATAAATATATTCACCCGCTCTTCATTCAAACTGTGGTGAATTTGGAGGGAGGATATGGCCAGGAGAGGTTCCTCTGAACCTGATGCCATGTGATGTACAGAGGGGCTTTCTTTGGTTGTCTATGGCGAGCAGAGTGTGATTTTTCGTTATTTTTGGAGGTTTTTGTTTATAAATATTTTTGGAGGTTGCCACCGATTCTCTGGTTCTTTTGTTGTTGCCATACATTTTAGGTTTTTTGGTTCTGCGTTTTTTGAAATAATTTATGTTCTTCTTCTGCATTTTATTAAGCATGGCCATGCTATTTGTGGGTTTGGTATCTGGTCTTTTTTCCTTGTTTGTTTACCAATTTTTTCATGCTTTTATTCATTTGAATTGAATGGACTTGAAACGAAGGCTGCCCAAAATAGCCCATCCGGCACAGGTGAAGGTAGGTCTGGTTAGATTCATTTATTTCCTTTTTGGTGAATTTGTAAATTGTGTTTGCTGACATTTGTGCTATAATTATAGGATCTGGCTGCAGCAGAACCCTCTGGATTGTGCTCGCACTACAACTGCGATGACAAAGAAAAATACTTATCTCTGGAGGAACCTCTAATGAAGCTTACGAGTTTTAAGGTATGAAACGGGATACAAGCCCTGCATGAAAATCACTGCATATTATTTTTATTTAAATTTGTGGATGAGGACTCTAAGAATTGGTGGAACAGGGGCTTAAACAGCGTCAGACGTGCTGGAGAATGGCTGGGATCCATTATGGATGATGCCGGACGCTGCTTACGGGCCCAAACTGAAGCAGCTAATTCGCAAATTAGAGGCCCTCAAGATTCCCGTACGATCCTCCAAGCTACGAACTCAATTTCGACGACGGTATTCAGAGAGATGATGATTATCAGGGCCAGGGTTTGTCCTTGTCTGCCATGAACCGTGGGAAGTCTGCGGCGCGCAAACCCTAGAAAAGCACTAAAATACATACGACATCTGGAAGTTATTCGACCCTGCAAACCACAGGCTAACGAAAATTATAATGTTCTTCATTTGTAAAAACAATTTTTGCTGTTCTGCATTTTTATCTTGTTTTTCTTTTCGGTTTCTTTACCATTTTTTTTCATAGTTTAATGGATGTGAAAACAATGTCTACCTAAAATAGCCCAGCTGGCACAGGTGAACGTGGCATGCTTAGGTTAATTTATTTCTGTTTGGGGAATTTGTGAATTGTGTTGCTGACATAAAATCTTGTCCGATATGCTATAATTGTAGGATATGGCCGACCTGATGAAATCCGGCAAGCGTCAAGGAGTGAGATGGAGAAATAGCTTAGGGTACTCAGATTCCATCGTGAAGTAGCAGAACGCTCTGGATTATGCTTGCACTGCAACTGTGATGACAAGGTAAAAGAATTATCTCTGGAGGTACCTAGACAAGCCTACTTGAAAATCACTGCATATTATTATTGTTATTATTATTTAAATTTGTGGTTAATCCTGATAATGGTGAACAGGCGGCCAACCCTATGACATACAGAATGATGGCGCACACAAATATTTCGTTCTATCAGTGAAGGAGGTGAAACTGTTCGGACACCTAATCGTTCGTAGGTGCAGTGGGGGCAGGGCAAGGTGAGACGAGATGTGGTTGGGGCAGGGGAAGGCGAAGGAGGAGGTATGCTTCCATTGAACACCTATTCTGCTACATATTTATATCATGCGTGTTTCCGATATGCTATTTATTTACGTTATTTGTGTTTCCAATATGCTCTGTATTTATATCATTTGACACTTTTCTTTAATCATTTTTTTTCTTTAAGCCTTCATTCCTTGTCAAATAGGCTAGGCTTTTTGTTGCCAAAGGTTTTTCAAATAGATGAATATTTTTAAATCTTCTACACCCCGCTTGGTTTTGCAAACTTTTTTCTCTTAAGCAATGGTATTCTTTCTGTTTATCTTTTTCTTATCCACAAGAAGCTAAACAACTTTTCCCAACATTCCTTTTGGTATGTAAGCTAAAGAATGCCAACAAATATAGGCATCCCCTCCAAAACTAATTTGACCAAAGCTTCATTGGGTAACCACCAATAACATGAATTAGTCATCATTTCTTCGATCTTTTTTATAAAGCCAATTCCAATCCTTGAATCTGTAGTTAGTGGGTTCGAGGAAAAACTTTAAATATTTGAGGATTTATGAACATTAACCTACATCCATTTTTCCTCCTTGTATAACTCTTTATACTTTTCTACTTCCCTAATTGTTCCCATGCCAAACAAAACTACATCACCTACAAATGGTAAATAGGATAAAGAAAATAGTTTCTCAGTTTAAAGCCCTTTATAGCCCTTCCCTTTATATGCATTTACCATTTTGCTCAAACCTTTTGCCACATCTCTGCAATAGACCCCTATTAGTAAAGTCTAAAGAAGAAATTGATATGACAAAGGAAGTTGAGAAAATGCACCCCATAATCTAATTTACTACTTAAGATCTCATTCCGATTTGAATCAAAATAATCCCATGATCTAATTATCTCACCTTATTATAAGTGTTAGCTAAGTTTAATCTCATTATCATAGTTTTTTTTACTTTTATTATATGTAGCCCTCCTTGTCCTATTCTCATCACATCATGAATTTTCCTACTGTGAAGAAAATGAAACAACTCTTCTGAGACAAGTTAGGGAAAATTCTTTTAAGCCTATTTGTTGAAATGCTGCACAAAGAATTACATAGTGATAGGGCCATAATCATCAAAGTTTTATGGATAATTTTGCCTTGGAATTAGAACTATAAATGTTTCATTTAGTGCATCCAATAGTTCATGAGAAACTTTAGATTCTTTTGTCACTCTTAGCAATTCCTCTTCTAGTAAGTCATAGAAACAAATAAAATTCCACTGTCCAATTGTGGACTTGGATTATTTGAAATCTTAAAAGATTGTAGAACTAATTTGAGTCCTTTGGTTACTTTAGCTTCAAATTCCTCATTTTGTTGTTCTTAATTCTCTTTAATGTTTGCCTTAGGAGGTTCTTGGAATAAACTTTTGAAGTGCCTTACTATTTAGTATTTATGCTATCTTTAAGAATTTTTTTAGCTCCCTCCCATCTTTCTTACTTATCTTCCATGTAGTTTGATGCTCTTTTGATGTTTTACATAGTTTTGGAAGAATTTAATATTCTCATTTCCCTCTATCATTCTTCGTTGTCCATCTTACTTCTTCTTGTGCTAATCTAAGAAGAAAGCTAGATTAAGTGCTAACAATGGGACAATGGCCCACTGTCACCACAACCATGGTCCCCTGCTCTTTATGGACTTTCATCGATGGGGGGAGTATCGGTAAGATAATAATCACCTTTAATAGATTTTTTGGGGTTTAAGGTGCAAGGTGATGGATTAGGACCTCTCAAGGAATGCTCAAGGTTATGATATAATGCTTCGCAAGGTGCTTCACCTCATGTTTCATGAATTATCGTGGATGAAGGTACTTCAAAGATCAAGGAAATGAGGAGAAAGGGCTTCGTATGATAAACTTCATCAAGTATTAAGCTCATACAACCCTCAAAGTAGTCCCCAAGTTGAGGAAAAACTAGCTAGGGTTTCTCTCTTAGGGCAACGCCTAGGGCAAGAGATTTTATGGATCCAAACTTTGAGGTCAAGTAGTCAAGATTCAAGACTCTAGGCTTGATGTTTAGGCTCTTGGAATCCCACCAAACCTCCTCCTATGCATTTCGCTCTAAGCCCTAGATAATCATCCTACATTAAGAGGAACATAATTTAGAGAGGAGAATTTATGGAGAGAAATTGAGTTTGACCACCAAGGACTTGGATTAGTGCCTTGTCCTGGGCATATGGAGTCTTAGGAAGTTCAAGATGAGCGAAATTGTCTCTAAGGAGGCCTAAAATTGATGCCTTAGGTACCAAGTTTAAGTAAGATAATAGAGTCTCATTGAGAGTTCAAGATTTTTCTCCACTAAGAACATTCATTACATGCCATTCATTGAATAACATATGCAATACTCAACTAGAAAGCTTCTTTAAATTAATTTTCAACAATTAGGGCACAATTTAGCATGTTCTAGAAGCAAGAATTCCATACATTAGACAAATTCAAGAGAAAAATTTCATCAACATAAAGTACTTACAAGATGACATGCAATATATCCATATTCTTGGGGTTTCTTCTCATCCTTTTCTAATTGTAGCAATATTGCTAAGTGGTCTAAAGATCTCTCTACCCTTAACCATGACTTAAAGTCTTTCCACATCCTCCAAAATATTTTCTACTACCAAAACCCTATCTAATCTCATTGATGCTCCTCCCTTCCTTTTTTAAAGATCCTTCATGTTGGAACTCTACTAATAGGTTTCACATCATAGAGCTGTGTATCTTTAAACCTCCAAGATAGATAATATATCAATGGGTCTTGTTTGGGATTCCTTTGCCCAAACGCAAACACAAAAGAAAAATTTCTCCAAGCTTCATTACCAAATTTAGATCACTCTTTGTGATGTCATAGCTTTGACAACTGCTTAAACTATGAAATTGTCCTAGAACAACTTTCTACCTCCATATGGGCCCTAAAGATTGATGAAGGAAAATACTTTCCTCAATTCCTTAGACCTTGGTTGACTTTGGATACCTATGTGTATGAATGATGTATTGTTAAGTTGCATAAAGTTATTCACCTCTTTTAATAGAGGTTTCCCAAATCTTAACCTTGTGAACTTTTAGCCTTAGGGTTGTTATAAAATATAGAACAAATGTAGAAATCCACGAATTTTCCTCAATTCCTTGGACCTTAGTTGACTTTGGATACCTATGTGTATGAATGATGTATTGTTAAGTTCCATAAAGTTATTCGGCCCTTTTAATAGAGGTTTCCCAAATCTTAACATTGTGAACTTTTAGCCTTAGGGTTGTTATAAATAATAAAATATAGAACAAATGTAGAAATCCACGAAATTCTGCAATCGCTATTATGAACACTCTGAAAACTACTTTTTTTTCATATAGACACAAAATTTCTCTACTAAATTTTGTAGCGGAATAGGAACAAAAATAAACACACCATCACAATAATCAAGGGACAAAACTTTATGGGGAACCCAATTGGGAAAACCCTTTGCTTGTTTGAGAAATTTATTGAAGAAATTTAAGCAAATACAATTTTGATTCCCTCTACTTGCACTAATAAAAAACACTCCTTGCAAGACCTCTGATATGCTCCTAGATTTCCTCCTAATTCCTTGCTCATAGGCTGCTCCTAAATTCTTGCGCAATTCCCAAGGAAATTTCTCTTTCCAATAATGAGCACAAGCTACTCTTGACACACCTTTCTCTCACAAGCTCCACACATAGACTTGTGCAACCTTCTCACAAACCCTTGAGCTCTATTATCTAGTCTCACAAACTTGTGCTCACAAGACAATGATCAATTTTTTGTTCCTCCTTTTAAAGCAATTGGAATGGCTATGTTTAGTGAGTTAGCATTAAGGAGTTTGCTTTTGATTGCTTGAGTTAGCATGAGCTAAATTTACTCGCACTAGAAGACTAATAACTCGGCTTTCCACTTTAACACATCAGTTCACTGCTTCTAAACTCGTCTTTATTTTTAGGAATGATTCTTAAATTTTAGGAAATTGTCCTAAACTATAGGAAACTCGAGCATGCTAAGGAGAAACTCGTTGTGGTTCCTTTGATTAAGGCACATATCAAGTAACCCTTTCTCGCTATTATTTTCAACACTCCCTCTTAGTGAGGAAGGTGTTCTTGGAAGATCCTCATCCACTTGGATTTGTCTCCAACACTACCAAGTTCTCTGCTGCTGTAGCTAGAAGACTTTCCAACTTTCTTTTGCAGAACTTACTTTGGAGTTATTCATTCCCATCATGTTCTGCGAGTCCATCACTTCAGTCGTAAGTGCCATGTACCTTGTGTACCTCTGTGGCTGCTTCCTCTGGCTGGAAATGACACTGGAAGATTCAACTCTCTTTTGATCTCCCGGACCCAAAACCTCTGCCCACTTGGCTCAAACTCTTTCTATACTGGGATTCACTGACTGAGTGGCTACCTCCACTTGCCCCGGACTATGCTCTTCATCATCCTGTTTGTCGGCCTAAGTGCCAACTAGCTTATAATCAAATTGAGATATTGGCTGAGGCTCCATCTTGAGAGCTTTGTCCTGCTCTCACTCAACCACCACTTTACTCTGAAAACTCCTTGCCTTGCTGCTTAAGGCTGCACCTGTCTCAAACAAGTCCGCCCACTAGCTGCTCTTCTGCTCCTCCAAGATCGTCAACTTTAAGGGTCTTCAACAAATTTCCCACTAGCATTAATATGGTTGCTCCATCATCACCGCTCTTAAGGACTTTTGGAAGTGCCATCTTATCAACCACATGGCTCCTTTCATTAGCTGAACTAGGGCTCCAATTCGAATATGCCTCCTAACAACCCATGACTCCTTCCATGAACACTGTATTTGAGGTCTTCAACAAGGTTGGCTTCTCACAACAGATAAGTACATCTACTCACTGCATACTCGCCCATGAGAAACATTGTTCACAACTTCGTTTGTGAACAATACTTTGTTGCCTAAAAAACATTTAGGATTGCATTCCCCATGTACTGTTCTAGATTTTGTTCACTACTCTGATACCATGTAGAAAATCCACAAAATAATGCAACTGCTAATATGAACAATCCAAAAAATACTTTCTTTTCATATAGATAATTTCTCTATTAAATTTTACAACGGAATAGGAACATAAGTAAACACACCATCACAATAATCAAGGCACAAAATTTGGTAGGGAACCCAATTGGGAAAACCCTTTGCTTGTTTGAGAATTTTATTGAAGAAATTTGAGGAATAGATCTCTTACTAAGACAACTTGTTTCAATAGAGAATATAATCTGATTTCCTCTGCTTACAATAAGCTGAAACACTCCTTGCAAGACCTTTGATTTGCTCCTCGATTTTCTCCTAAATTCTTGCGCAATTCCCAAGGAAATTCCTCTCTCTAATAATGCACACAAGCTACTCTTGGCACACCTTTCCCTTACAAGCTCCACACATAAACTCGTGCATTTCGAATGACTAAGTTTAGTGAGTTTATTGTCTTGTCTCACCAACTCGTGCTCACAAGACAATGATCAAATTGTACCTTTATTCCTCCTTTTAAAGCAATTCAAATGACTAAGTTTAGTGAGTTTCTAATTAAGGAGTTTGCTTTTGTGATTTATTGAGTTAACATGAGTTAACTACTCATGAAAGTTGTCCTATCTCAAATCGAGGACTTGAGACTCAAACACACGTTCTTTTCCTCTATTAACTCGCACTAGAAGACTAATAACTTGACCTTCCACTTTAACACATTAGTTAACTGCTTCTAAACACGTCTTGTTTTTTATGAATGATTCCTAAATTTTAGGAAATCATCCTAAATTATAGGAAACTTGACCATGCCAAGGAGAAACTCATTGTGGTTCCTTTGATTAAGACACAAATCAAGGAACCATATCTCGCTATTATTTTCAACACAACAACAATGGGAATTAAACAATATCTTTAATCCTTAACAACCTACTATTCTAGGTGGTTTTCACACTCATTCAAACAATAGTGTGCTAGGCACCTTGCTATAGTCAGGTTGCACCCTATGTAATTTATGCAAGCGGTTGAGGGTGCTATTTTGTAGTTTGGATTGGCGGTCATCTCTGTACAACAAGCCTTGACTCCAAAAGTGTTAGTGATGCATCACTAGATAAGTCCTTTTGACAATTTCCAATTTGTTGGCTGCTTAAGTGTTTGAAAATTTGTGTATACAATTGTTTTCATATGTTATTTGAAGGTGGAAAGGTATGCAAATAACATACAGGATAGCTACCACTTTCCAATGGCTCTTTTGGCTTGTTTCTTGATCTGTTACATTCTTTGTTGTACGTTTTGTTTGCGAAATTTCAACATGATGTGCAATTATTTACTATTGTGCTTGTGCTTGTGCTTTTGCTTTGAAAGTCTCAATACCCCTAATCCTAGTGTAAGGGGTCCATTGAACTTCATCCCAAGGATCTTCCACTAATAATAATCATCTCCAACTACATTAACAATTGTTTGTACCAAAAGACAATCATTGATTGATGAAAATGGCACATGGCTCCAAATTGGCTGCTCAATGTCCAATGCTAATGTGCCATTTTGTTATGATGGAAAACTCTGAAAAAATGCATTTTGACTCCATTTTGCCATTTTTAAGATTAACAAGAAATTTGTTGTTGTCTGTGTGCACCAACATCAATCCCTTATCTACTATAGGCACTTTTAGTTGAGATTGGTATCTTGGGAGGTACTCCAAACCCTAGGGTATATGGTTGTGGAGGAATTGGCACCACAAAATAGCTTTGTGGGCCAAGAACCCAAGAGGTGGGTTTTGCACCTAGGCTTGTGGGTGTGAAACCATGCATGGTTTTGTTGATTTGACACTTGGAGATTATAAGGAACCCTTAGTGGAGCAAGGGGCTGCCAAGAACATGAAGAGAGTATGTGCCAAATGGGGAGAAAAATAATTTTTACTTATGTGAGACCTCAAGATCATATAAATACAAGTGATGTGAGACCTCATTTGGCATCCAATCAAGGAATTTGTTTCTCATGTGAAGACGAGCAAAGAGGGACGAATACTCCCGAGATAGCCGCAACCCTAGAAGCCTAGCAAAGTAGGAGATCAACTCTGGTTTTAGGCTGATTCTTTATGTTTTATTTGGGTTATGGTTGGGTTGGTACACCCAACAAAGAAGAGGAGACTAGGTCGAGACTTTTGAGGATGAAATCATAGCATAAAAATATAAGTATACTCTCTCTAATAGGCTGAGAATTTTTGAGGTGTTACAAGTGGGTGGATTTGTGGTTTTTGGAGGGTTAGGTAGCCTACTTGGTTGCCAAGTCTAGGCCGCATACACCTAGAGTAGGAGTGAAGAGATCAGGGGCTGCTAGAGTGGGTTTGTAGGTAGTTTGGAGCTGCTCTAGGTTGCCTTAGATAGGGTCGATTTCCTTAGAAAAACCTTGCTAAGATTGGAGGTGTTTTGGGAAAGCAGAAATGACGTCTTCAAGGAGAACAAGTGCAGGATTGAGGTCCAGTTTTTGGATAGTAGTTGGAGGAGTCAAAGATCAGTTTTGGAGGGCTGTAGTGGCTTGTTCCAAAGCCCCAAGTACAACCTCTTGAAGGACAAAGAGCAGCTGCTAGAAGGGCAGAAGAAGAGAAAATCCCTAAGGGTTGATCCTTGAAGGAATAAGGACCAACCAAGTGGGAAAGTAATCAAGCCCCAAGTTTACTATTGAGAAGGATTTCTACAGTGATAGAGGAAGGCCTCCATGCCCTAATCTTGTCTTCATATAGCAACAGAGGAAGGAAAAAGTGGGAAGAAGTCCCAAAGTGTTGTGTTCTTGAAGGACCAAGGATCAACAAGTGGGTAGTTGATAAAGACCCTATGGCTGCCAAGACTAGACCACATACACCTAGAGCAGGAGTGAAGAGATCAAGGGCTGCTAGAGTGGGTTTGTAGGTAGTTTGGAGCTGCTTCAGGTTGCCTTAGACAGGGTCGAGTTACTTAAAAAAATCTTTCTCAGATTTGAAGTGTTTTGGGAGAGCAGAAAGGACGTCTTCAAGGAGAACAAGTGCAGATTGTGTTTGGGATATAGTTGGAGCAATAAAAGATCAATCTTGGAAGGCTGTAGTGGCTTGTTCCAAAGCCCCAAGTACAACCTCTTGAAGGACAAAGAACAACTCCTAGAAGGGCAGAAGAAGAGAAAATCCCTAATTGCTGATCCTTGAAGGAATAAGGACCAAACAAGTAGGAAAGTAATCAAGCCCTGAGTTTACTATTGAGAAGGATTTCTACAGTGATAGAGGAAGGCCTCCATGCTCTAATCCCGTCTTCATATAGCAGCAGAGGAAGGCAGAAGTGGGAAGAGGTCCCAAAGTGTTGTGTTCTTGAAGGACTAAGGTGCAACAAGTGGGAAGAAGTCCCAAAGTGTTGTGTTATTGAAGGACTAAGGAGCAAAAAGTGGGTAGTTGGTGAAGACCCTATGGCTGCTAAGACTAGGCCGCATACACCTAGAGTACGAGTGAAGAGATTAGGGGATGTTAGAGTGGGTTTGTAGGTAATTTGGTGCTGCTTTAGGTCGCCTTAGATAGGGTCAAGTTCCTTAGAAAAATATTGCTCAAATTCGAGGTGTTTTGGGAGAGCAGAAAGGACGTCTTCAATGATAACAAGTGCAGGGTTGAGGTCCAGGTTTTGGACAATAGTTGGAGTAATCAAAGATCGATTTTGGAGGGCTGTAGTGGCTTGTTCCAAAGCCCTAGGTGTGAAAATTCCAAAACCAGATCCTATTGCATAACTGATATTGTTTCTTCTATTTGTTAAGTAAATTAAACAAATTATTTACTGTGTGCTACGACAAATATTGAAACAAATATACTGCAACCTTCACAAAACAAATACTCCGGGAGAAATAAAAACACTAGAAGAAATAGATGCACACACACAATATGACACCGTTATTTTTGGACTAAGTCCCCAAAAAATCCAACTCGGGAAAACCGGTGCAACAATTAAGGGTTTGATATTATGCAGTAGTGAAATCTGAGTACAATCTATGGATGCTTAATCTAGCAATCCAAAACAGAGAAATGAAGAGCAATAAAATCTAGTGAGAAAATTTCTCACTCCACAGGTGATCTGACACTGACCTTAATTCGAATTGAGTTGCTCCTTGCTCCCTCTACGCAGTCACTATGTCAGCCTACGCGCTTACTGCGTCCCACAAGCTTGGAACAACGTCTCCTCTTACTGTCTCTGCAGCTTCTGTGTGGAAGACTGATCCTCTTTGCCTTTGGACCCTCTTCCCAACTTCTAGCTTAGAATTTCTCCTTCTCCCCAACAAAATAGAATCTCCCCACGAAAGCACTGCGCTGCCTCTACACTGCCTGCAATGTACTCACCAAAGCTGGAAAGGATTCCTCTGGCCTCACTATCTTTGCTCCTCTCTCACTGCTTCGACTTACTGAATCACCTCTGACAGTAAAACGCTGGTACTCTGGAAATCAATTTCCCAGCAAATCGAATACTCAACTGATTTGGTGTGTCTTCTCTAAGCCCCATCGAGTTCTTCTTATAATTCTCTATTGCTACTTCCACGACCATGATTATTGGTTAGAGGCAGTTATTGGTCAGAGGATCTTCTCTGGGACCAAGAGTACATAGCAGAGAGGTAGTAGAGGAAGCATCGCAACCACCAGGAGGTGTGACACAGTCCCCAGAAGGGGTGACGCAGGCCCACGCAGGGACTGCGCAGTGTGTCCGAGAGACAGTCCGAGTTTTGCTGGAGATCGGGGTTTTTAAGCCGGGAGGGTTGAAACTTGATTTTCCGAGCGGTAGATCGATTCAATGAGGAGGTGACGCAGTCCACAACCATCCTCACGCAGGCCTACGCATCTACTGTGTAGAGGCAATGCAAAGGGAGCTGGGGTTTCGCAGCATCTATTGTCGTGATTTATCTGTACTAGATAGCCAATAAGGCATCCAAAGATTGTATTCAGAAACTGCTGCTTAATAATACAAACCCTCAAATCTGCTGCATCGATTTTCCCACATTGGGTTTTTCAGGGGACTAAGTCCAAAATAAAGGTGTCCTATGTGTGATTGATTTCTTGCTCAAATTCCTTGTTTCAGAATCATATTTAATTAAGTGTAGTCTGCTTCAGTAGTTTACTTCAATAATTCATGATGCATTCTGAATTAATTCTATAACTGTAATTTACATAACAGGAGAAGTAAACTTAGATAGTTGCAGTAGGATTCCTAAGATTGTCAGATTTAGGAATTTTCACAAAGACCATAGGGTTTTCCACAATTAGGCCATGATTAATCCATAGTCCTTTACATTTAAGACTCTCATAAGCTTATTCCTTGTTATTTTTTGCCCAAGGAAATTGACAAAAGGATGTGCCTTTTCAAGGATGCTCAACCCACAAACTAGTATTTTACAATGACCTTCAATATCTTTATCGTTACAAGGGTCCCCATTAAAGAACACAAAGAAAGGTTGGGCATTTCCTCTCATTTTGAGGATGGTACCTAGGATAAACCCTAGATTCTTTAGGGCACAAGGCTAGGTCAAAAACAAGGGGGCTCAACATGTCACATATCAAAGTTGAACTTGGTTAGGGTGGATAACACTCCTCTCAACCACATGAGTTAAACCTATTGACCAATTTCATGTTCTCGCTATTGTTGTTTTTCGGTTCTTTTGTAGCTCTCATACCACCTTTAGCTACTTTTACAGTGAAATATTATGCCGTTCAAAGATGCCTTTGACTTCTTTCATTATACTAAAATTGTATGTAGATTTTAGGGCTTTTATAACATCAACTAGTTTTTCTTATATGTTGTTTTTTAACAACATTGTACTTAATAGTCCCATTGACCTAACTATTTATGGTCCTTGTTAGACATTGATATTATCTTTTTTATTTATTTATTTGGTAGCAACCATTCTTATTTCTTCCAAATCCATGTTGTGTTCTATCTAGTCTAGTCTCTCCATGGATGCATTATCTCATGAAACTTAGCACACCTAAGTGAAATGCTTTTGTTATCAAGGTTTCAAGAAAAATTCCACGTGAAGATGGCATTTTCAGCTGATAGGCTGCACATACACTAGTTCCTTTCAAGGATCAAACCTTGATCTTCACTTCTTAGAGTAAGGATAGTCCCTGATACCACCTTCTCTCTAATATGTTTTTTTGCACATGCCCAAGAATGAAGCTCAAATGAAAGCCAAACTCGAATGAGGATATGAAACATTAGAGTATAACATAATATTCCATTTCAAGTTCTTTCTATCCATGCATGCAATGTTCAAACTTTTTCCCCTTGATATGCCCTACTAGGTGTTTTTCCATTTAGGAACTGATTCTTTCCATTCACATGTCCTCTCCAAATACTAGTCTCACATTTTCCTTTTTGGTTTTGATGCATTTGCTCTTACAATTTCTCCCTAGAAAACCTAGTTTTGCCTTGTTTTCCTTCACATTCTCTTACCTCCATGCTAAAGGTATTATATCCTTTCTAATGTTCTAAAGGTTCATCGCTAGTGTTGAGGATGGACTTGAGAAAGACATATTTCCCATCCTTTAAATAGTCCACTAGCTATTCCTCAATTGCATCCTCTCCTTTTTGATAATATATTGGAGTCTATGTCTATTTTTAATGATATTTTTGGTGTCTTTTAATGATTTCTCATAAGAATTTTCGGTTTTGTTTTTGTGAAGTTTAGTGGGTGAGAAATTGACGCAGACTTGAACAACTTAGTCGATTCAAATTTCTTAAGTGAAGGCTAAAGATAAGGTATGTATGGTTAATTTATCTCATTCTCTGCCACATAGTTATATAATGTGTGTTTTTTAAAAATTTAGAGGCAATATAGGTAATGGAAGGTGGAAGGTGAGGAGCATTGTTGAATATCTTTGTGTAAGAGGAAAGAATGCGAGTTCCCTTTTGTTGCACAACCTATGGTATTAAACTTTTCTTATAGTATATTAAAGTCTATTTAATTTTTCTGATAAGAATTTTGGCATGTTTTAAAGATTCTCATAAGATTTTTTTATGCTGTTTTTTGTTAGATTCAATGGTTGGAGGAATCAAGGTAGGTCCTAGAACCCATAAGAGAATGTGTAGGATCAATAATGAATCTACTAAAATGCTTCTATGGGATAGATCATAGTAAAGTGCAAAGGTGGAGGAAGAGGGTGAGTCCTTTTGGTGCAAATACCATGTCATGATTAGTTGTGACGACCTCTTTATGCTCTCCTCCCTTCTTTTTTTTCCGAAGAAAAAAATCGTTTATTTTTATTAAAATAACAGACCGGCCCTTACTTGGGTTATTGCATTGCTCCTTGAGTTGATTTGTACTAATTTAGAGTTTTTCATTACCATTTTTGGATTACAACCAAAAAATTCCTGATCTGATTTACCTTCGATAATTTTTCTCCCGCTATTTTGTGAGAAGACATCCGTTTTTCGTTAATGGCATCTTACTGCTAAAATTGCTCAGAACTGGTTATCCCTTTGAAACAAAAACGATGTTAAATCTTGAAGTATATAAGGGACTGTATTGCCCCTTTCAATTAGACTGCATCTCCCAATGACATGTTCGAGATATTCCAGATTATCAAAATCTTTAAGGACTAGAAAAACTCCAAGGCTCAATTTAAACCTGATTGATTTCTTCCACGTTAGCAGAAGTATCTAGAATTTTCAGAGTGCTAGGAGGGAGGGTGAGAGCCGATTTTGAAAGCCCATCTGCTAGATCTCCTCCCTTCTTATGTAGTTAGGGTTTATGATTTTTTATGTTTCTATTAGATGAATTTACTTTTGCATAAGATTACTTATAGGATTTTGGTCTCTATTTAAAATTTCTTGTAGGATAGTGTAGCCTTTGTTTCATGTTTCTTTGAAGATACTTTGTGCGTATTTAATATTTTTCATAAGATTTTTGGGTCTCTTTTTAATACTTTAATTTGTGCTATGCAGGGTTTCTTTGTTGGCCTGTGGATGCTTTTTGGGGTTGCAAAAGTAGAGTTTGTCTCTACTGTATCTCTCTATTTGATCCTTTCTATTTTTTCTCTTGTTTTTTGCTATTGTTGTTTGTATCTTTCGCTATTGATGATGTTGGTTTTTTTTAAACATTTGTGAGCATGGCTAATTTGTTTAAATTTAGATTTGATTTAGTGCATGGAAAAGAAGATGGAGGATTATTGATGAAACTCTTGAAATATCCATGTGAAAGAGACGTGGGTTAGTGCAACAGAGGCAGAGGTAGATGGTGAGTTCCTATTTTGCGCAAAACCCATGTATGCTATGTTATGAAATTGTTCTCGTTTCAAATAAAAATTTCTCTTCCCCTAGCTATTTAGGGTTTGTGTTTTTGATCTTTGAATAAAATGTACTTAATCTTGCATAATATTTCTGTTCTTTGTTTAAGATTTCTTATAATATTTTTTATTATCTATTTAATACTTTCATGAGAGTTTGTGTCTTTTTAAGATTTCCCATAAGATATTTTGATCTTTATTTAATATTTTAGAGTTTGATTTTTGTTTGGTTTTAGTGGGTGAGAGATAAATGTTCTAAAGGTTTAGTGCTTTAGATTGATAATTACTTCCAATGATTTCATTAATTTTCAGGATTTTCTATATTGATAATTAATTCCAGTGATTTCATTAATTTAACTTGTGTTACATTCATCATTAAGCAATTATACAAAAAATATTTAACAATAAAACAATAAAGCCAGTGGGATCATAAAGTGATAGCCAAATAAGAGACACAAAATTCATCTTAGGAAAAACCCAACAACCTTTTCTTAGAGAAATTATCCAATTCAACAAGAGATACAATCTCATTTCCCAGTGAAAAACAAAGTCAAATTGACCAGTAACCAAACTTGGTCAGACAAAGATAAATGCATCCCCCAAATATTGTGGCCTCCTGCACTAAGGTCTTCTACCCAAAAACTCACCCCGCTGCCCAAAATTTATGCCCTCTTATTCTACCTTAGATTCGTCCTCTTTGTCCCTAAGATCATGCCTCAAATTCATCCTTATGATTCGAATTGGATGCGCAAATGGAGAGGACGAATGCTAATATATAGATGTTGAATGAGCTAGATAGGTGTGTCCTGTCACAGGGGCCAACTTGACACCGACCTTACATTTGGAGGAAAAAGTTCAAAATTTTCTTCTTTTGAAGTTGACTTGAAATCCACATGTATATGACTTTTCTAGATGTTCTCTTGTTGAATAAAAAATTCTCTATCCCAATAAAAGGTTGAATGAGATCAGTGATGTTGATGAATCCATTCACTATATGTGGAAATCATCCCGCATCAACATCATGCAAAGGATCTAGTTACCCACTAGTCACATATCCTTTGTAAGGGATTTAGTCATCCATAATCTAAACACCCTTTGGCTAGTCAGGTACCCCCAGACACAAAACTAGTCCTTAGATCACCAATCTACCAAGTCGTCACTTGGAGTTATGTTAGGTACCCCCACATAGTGAAACCTTTGGCCCATTTACCTTTCCCACATGTTGTCACATGTCATGCAATGGTAAAAATACTTGCCCGATGCTATGAGACATTCACTCAACCCACTAGCCAAATAACCCTTGGCAATATAATCAGGTAAACCTTGATTGGTGGAGCACTGAGGGCAGGGCCTTGATGCTCACTGAGCCAATCTCCTTAGCCACATTACATGGCTCTTGGTCACTACCCATCACCTGGTCAATACCCTTGATTTAGGGAGTATCTTAGCCCCTTGATACTACAACATCAACACTCCCTCTAACTGAGGGAAGCATTGTCAACTACTCCAAGCTTGCCGCACTTCATTTAGGGACAGTGAGAATGTCAACAAACAACTCAACTATAGAAACACATAGGAGCCGCACTACTTTTGCACATTTATCATCATGATTGTACTTAATCAAACAATCATGAAGCTACCTTGCTTCTCAACTTGCCAAGCAAACTGCAACTGGAATAGATGTCATCTCATAGCCCTCTCCCTCTTCCTAGGAGAATCCATGTTTGTACTATGCTGCCAATAATTGTTTGATCTTGAAAATCCATCTTGAAGTCGTCACTGGCTTTCCACAAAAATCGGTATAATGAAATCCTTCAAACTTGTTGGCTTGTCGAGTCCCTCTAAACTAGGAGCCCTTCTAGATATTGGTACTGTTTCTTCCTTTTGAACACTAATCACTCCTGGGAGAGTCCTCTTGTCACATACTTTGCTTTGTTCATCCAATACTTACATTTGTTGCCAAAGTCTTGGTATCCTTCACAATGTACCTGCAATCCTCAATAGGAGACCATGGAAGAATGATTACAAATTTACAACCCAACAAAAGAAACAAAGGCAAGAGGCTAACTAATAGCAAAACAATAATAATCAAGGAAGACAAACATAAAGTACTTATCTTTTGAGGATTGAAGGGAATTGGCAACTCCCTCTTGGTCCTTGCTTTCTTGCAAAAATGAAATGCATCTGCAAACTCATCATCCTATCTTATTAGAATCTTGTTATCCTTTCCTTCCTTGCATGAGCTAGGGTTTTTTCTTTTAGAGGAAACACATTGATCTAGGTTTAGCTCTAGGGTTTTGTCCACAAACCCTAGGGATTTTAAAAACTCCTTGTCTTCTAGGGTTTACAGACCCTAAGAATTCCAAATGTCATAACATTTCTTCTTTGGAGTATCTTATTTGATCACATATCAAATACTTTGAAGGAAAATTTTGCCATGTACTAATCTGTTCTAGCAATAGTTAGACTTAAGTAATGGCACCTTCATATTTAATAAGACCACTAAGCGTAGGTCCAACCACACCATAACCCATTGAAACAAGTGAAAGGAGAAGACAAACTACAATTTTCATTGCCCCAAATGTAGCAACCCATAATGTAATTCTTGATTTCGGTTGCATTTGCATACTCAATGTACCACATGGTCAAACATACCAAGAAGCTGCAATACATCCTTCCAAAGTCTGATATACTGAGAAAACCAACTGACTCCAAGTAATAGGTATGCTAGTGACATAAAATTCATAAAGGTCATTAGGAGTGCCATCCTACCTGGTAAATAATATGTGGGATTTTTTCAGAATAGTCTTTCCATCCAACAACAACCACTTGAGGACTGGTTCACAAAATATGAAATTCTAGTCTTAGGAATTGTAACCCACTATGTTGTCATAGTGGTGGAAATGTCATCTTCACTAAATTCATTATCTTATGCATAAGGCCATTTGGGATCTCTTGCAGAATGGTACCAGATGACTTCATCTTGTTTGCACCCCTCCATCTTGGTAAGGTTAGGAGTACAATAGATTCTTGGAAATAATAAGAGGGGGTGAATCAATATTTCTTATCAATTAGTATATTTTTTAATTCCTTACAGCATTAATTGTTATTAGCATCAGATAAACATGATAATCATCGACACTATTCAACAATGTATAACAAATAGAGACATTAGACACAAATTTTTAGGTGGAAATCCGTCTAGGACAAAAACCACCGAACGCTTCTTAATATTTGTTCTTGAAAGTTTTACATCAAATTTTGGGCTCCAATTGAAGGAGGCTCTAGCCCCTTGATTTACAGGCTCCAACCTGTTGGACACTCCCACGCCTTGTTTACCAACTGCGACCGGAAAGATGCTCCAACGCCCGAGTCTTTAGGCTCCAATCTGATGGATGCTCTAACACCTTATTTACCAGCTGCTACTTGATGAACACTCCAATGCCCTGTGCAGGCTACAACCTACTCTAACACCACCCTGCCACCTTGAAGTGTTCTAAGGCTCCAACTTGAAGGAGAATCCACTCTCCTGCCTTGCATCAACTTGCCACCCTATTCAACCGGCAAAACACGTTTCACATTTTTCAGAGTGGATCCACCTGTGCTCTGAATCAATACAAATGAAATGCAACACCAACTTTGTCAATCAAATTTGCCTCTGGCTCGGTCCTACATTTAGAAAATTTGCACGAAAATTTGTAGAGATAGATGTGATACTTGAGGACTATCCACCAAATGAAATCCTCACATACCTTTGCATTTTTACTACAACAGTACCAACTTATAATCTTGCTTGAGATGCCCTTGACAATATCTACAATCAATCCCTAGACTGTTTGCTACATGCTTGTCTCATACACTTGGATTGCAGTTGAGCAATAGGCCAAACAAGATGCTTAAGATCAATGCCAAAAATACCAGATATGATGTAAAGACAAGGTCTGAAGTCTAATAGATGCCCTTGGAATAGGCTTTGTTTCTTTAGCGAATAAGACCACAAAAGCACAAAGATACTCACAGTCCTAAGGCTCCAAGGAAATTATTTGTCTCCCATTGATTTGGACCTTAAAAGGCTCTTGTTAGACGAACGAATAGTCTCAACATCAACTTTAGAATTTACATCCAACATTGCCTTATTTTGATCCAGAAAGAAGCTTCAATTGCACAACGGGACGCCTCAAGAACAAGCTGGCCAAAGTATACACAAAATTCTGAAAAGGGCCGAATCTGACCTCAGTGAATTGCAGGTCCGAGCCTTAGGAGACTTGATTAAAAACCTCAAAAGAGGGCCGAATCTGACCTCGGTGAATTGCATGTTCAAGCCTCAGGAGAATTGATTAAAAACCTTAGAAGAGGGCCAAATTTGGGCCAATTTTAGAGGGCTGAAAACAAGCATAATCATCCCTTAGGATACCAACGAATGAATTCAGATGACCTCAAACAATTTTAGAACTTGTCCTTTTAGATTATGGAGAATTCTGTCCAAAAGAAACTTCGTCTTCAATTCTTCATTGAAACTTGCATTAGATTCAGAGATGTAACCTTCAAAGAACTTACATTATATCTCAAAACTTGTCAACAGGAAAACCTTAACGAATTGCATATCTAAACGAATGAGCTTAGATGCCAATATATAGTTGTTCGAAGATGCAAAGGGTCACGTCTATTAGGTGAGCCGAATTGGAGTTTTTGGAGGGAGCCGACATGCATATATTGGAGAAGAATTTAATTTTAAATTTCAAAAAAGGATGGAGCCAAAAAAAAAACCCTACGAATTTTACCTTGACTTTCCTTCCACGTTTTGTCCCATGGTAATTATTAAATAACATTATACTCCTTTTTTTTCATCAAATAGAATTATTTTCCTTCACATTTGGTCCTTAAATTTTATATATTAACTTTGACTTCCTCAATTGGACCAAATTAACTTTGACCTCCAAAACTTAAATTTATCCTTTTAATAAAATCTCTTCTTAACCTCTAGACATATTATGTGTTGCCATGTCATCAACTATGTTGGGGGGGCTTTTGACCATGGAGAATGCTATGCCACATGATCAAGCTTTGGGGTTTTGGACAGCTGTCTGGGGCTTCAACTTCGATTAAGCATATTTCTCAAACCATGAGGGCTCTTGGGGCGTACTACATACCACTCGAATCAGTTTGACGAGGAGAATCAAATTATGATGATATTGAGCTTGAATTTACTGATCTTCATCCTCAAAATCCTCAACGAATGTGAGGATACTAGGGTTTCCACCCATCCTTCCATTGGAGCTTCCAACTTGATGTAATCCGGAAAAATATAAGAGCGTTCATTAACTAATGTTGGCATCAATGAAAACACCATTCAAGATAGATATCCCTTTTGGCTACCATATAGTGAACCACCAATATCATCTCGATCAAATGCCTCAAAGTTAACAACTTGGATCAGTTCAATGTTGTGGTTCTATTCTTGAATGCTGAGCAACAACTCCCCTTGTTCTGTGTAAAGGAATATCTTCAAACTTGATGTAAGATTTTCCATTGTTAGGTTCGGATCTAGATTTTTGATTGGAGTTGATCAAGGCTCTCATGCCTTCGTTTCCTTCATAAAGCAGGTAAGCGATTCCACTCTACTTGAAGGAAGCATTATTTGATTTGTGCACCGACCCTTTAATTCCCACGTTCACTACATTCATCAACAAGAGCACCACAAACATCCAAACCAAAGTCATCTTCACTGTGAAGGATGCCTTCATACATCCAAATCCTTCAACCCACCATGGTATTACGTTGACTCTTCTCAGTGTGTTCTGCTGCCATTAAGATATTGAAAACATAAAAAAATGCTATTGCCTTGTCAAATGTAGATATGTGCCGGTACTTCGAATCACATCATATGCTATGCTTGAATTATCTAAACTATAAACTGTCTCAAGATTTTTGACTCCATATCAATTATAGGTCTGTGCTTAAATTGATTGAAGTACGTCTTGGTCATGTTTGACAAACTTTCTTCATGTGCATCATAAAAGGTTCACATACTCCTTTTAAGGAAAGCCTAATGAAGTCCTCTAAAGTTTATACATTTAGTCTTCCTTCCAACCAATCTTCAAGAAATGGCTCTTACATTGATATAACTGCCTTATTCATAAACTTGTTGGCTTTTCCAAGGTCTGAGGCAACTTCAGGTTCTTTTTGGTCACCTTCTAAGGCTTCTCAGCCTTTGTTTATCAACCTTGAGGCCTTTCGACAGTAAGGCTTTCCAGGTGTGTGGCCTAAATCTTTTCCTTAACTCAACTGTCCAAAATCTATGTTTCTTCCTGTTTGTAAACTAAGGCACTTGGCCTTCTTGAGGAATTTGGTCCTCCCATAGACACAAGAATCGAGATATTAGTAAGTGATCATCCTTCTTTCAATCATATTTTAGGCTAGGGCAGAGGTTGTGAAAATTCCTAATCTCGGAATCCCTATTGCAGCAGCAAACTGATATTACTTCTACTTGATAAATTATACAAGTTATTTACTGTGTTCTACAAGCAAATACTGAAGCAAATACACTGCAACCTTCACTAATTAAACTGCGGAAACAATATCTGAGCAAGAAAATTAGACACACATTACACCATTATTTTTGGACTAAGTCCCCTAAAAAACCTAATGCGGGAAAACCAGTGTAGCAGACGAGGGTTTGATAATATTAAGCAAAAGTTTCCGAATACAATTGGATGCCCAAAATCTGGCTATCCATAGAGAATCTAACTGACAAAGAACTAGTGAGGATTACCTCACACTAACACTGGAAATCCAAAATTGACCCAACACTGAATTGGACAGTCCCACGTTGCCTTTGCGCTGCCTCTGGGCAAATCTACGTCACTTTGGTTGGGGGCCGCGTCACCTCCTTCTGCTGGCTGGATGTTGATCTTTTGCCTCTTCGGTTTCATGCCTCAGCACTCCGGCACTGGATTTGACTGATCCTTGGATCTTCTCAAGGCTGCAACGCTGCCTTTGCATGGCACTGCGCTGCCCAACGTAGCTCCTACGCTGCCTCTACTGCGTCTTCTTCTTTGCCTTCTCTATTATGTATTCTCAACTCAGGAAAAGATTTTCAACTGGAACTATCATTGCCCCTCACTGCAATCGAATCCTCTCGATCAGATTCTCTAACTGCTTTGCACTGCTCACTTGAGAAATTCGATGTCTAGACTCACTCGATGTACTTTCTAAATGCCCATTGAAGTCCTTATAATCTTCTCGTTGGATAAAAAACGACCCAGATTAAAACATAGTCAACGACTTAGATCATATGGACTTGATCTCCGTCTTTTTCTAGAAGATTCACACCTAATTCTATTAATATAGTTCATTATTTCAATTCTCGAAGTTTAAACTTAGGCTCCAATTAAAAATAATTAACACTGGAAATCCGGAATTGACCCAAATTGAACTGGACAGCCCCATGCTGCCTCTGCGTCACTCTGGTTGGGGACTGTGTCGCCTCCTTTTACTGGTCGTTTTGTTGGCTAGATGCTGATCTTCTACCTCTCCGGCCTCATGCCCTGGCACTTTGGCACTGGATCTGATTGATCCTTAGCAAAACTTTGGATCTCCTCAAGGCTGTAGCGTTGCCTCTCCGTGGCACTGCGCTGCCCAACGTAGCTCCTACACTGCCTCTTCTGCGCCCTCTTCTCTCCTTCTCTGCTAAGTATTCGCAACTCATGAAAAGATCTTCCAACCGGACATATCACTGCAATCGAATCAACTCGATCAGATCCTCCTGCTGCTCTGCGTTGCTCACTTGAGAAATTCGATTTCTAGACTCACTCGGTGTGCTTTCCAAATGCCCATCGAAGTCCCTATAATCTTCTCGTTGGATAACCAATGGCCCAAATTAAAACATAATCAACGACTTAGATCATATTGACTTTATCTTCGTCTTTTTCTAGAAGATTCACAACCAATTCTATTAATATACTTTAATTATTTTGATTCCCTAAGTTTAAACTTAGGCTCCCATTAAAATAATTAATTATTTTAATAAAACTCCATTTGGGTGGAATTTCCGAAAATGCTTTCTGGGTATTTTGGAATACATGTGTTTAAGCCTCCCTGCAAAATTTGAGACTTAGAGCACATTCGATGCTACCAGAAATCAACCCTCCCTCTTAGCGAGGAATGTGCTCTAGTAATGCAACCTGCTGAAGCACTACACTGATTCTGTAACATCTCCCTTTGCGCTACTGATGTCTGACACTACTGCTCATCAACTACTGCGCTGCTGCATCTGTGCTACTACTGACCCTGCATGCTGCTACCAACTGCATCTACACTGCGACTCTGCTCTCCCTGCAAAATTTGAGACTTACAATACATTCGATGCTACCAAAAATCAACTCTCCCTTTTAGCGAGGAATGTGCTCTAGTAATGCAACTTGCTAAAGCCCTACATTGATTCTGTAACATCTCCCTCTACGCTACCGATGTCTGACACTTCTGCCCACCAACTACTGCGCTGCTGCTGACCCTGAACGCTTTTACCAACTACATCTGCGCTGCAACTTTACTGCCTATTGCAACAAAAAAACATCCAAACACTGAACTAAGTGTTTAGCATGATGCATTTGATACTGAAGATCTGACTGCTGCTAGACTCTGCGTTGACCCTCTGAAGCTGCTGACTCTGCGTTGTGCCTTCTTGCATTGTTGCCAACTCTGCTCTGCGCTGCTCAGACTCTGACACTCTATAGCCACTGCGCTGCTAAGACTCTGACGCTCTCTAGCCATTGGGCTATCACTCCGACACTTCTCTGCACCAACTGACACTTGTCCATCGTGCTACTTTTGTCATGGGTTCCTGACACTTCTTTGTCCAACTGCAGTTCTTCCGAACTATAGTTGTAGATCACTCCAATTCTCTCTTGGAGATATGTGGGCAATCATGGCAAACTCTTCCTCCTTGATCCTTGCGGTTGCAGCCTTCGGATCATGCTTCTCATCCTTGTCCTCCTTCTTGAGAGGACATTGTGTAGCGTAATGTCCCATCTCGCCACACCGAAAGCACTTGATCTTTGAGATCCTTTTTCCACCTTTGCTGCTCCTACTGCCCCTTATATGCAAGGGCTGCATTCTCTTCCTCCTCCTTGGACTTCGACGCACTACCGTTGTTGCCATCAAGTTTTCACTTGATCATATCTCTCCTCATCTCTTTCTGTTGAAGAGCGGCTCACATTTGTTCCCAATCATGTAACCTTTCTCTGCCCAGGATGCTCTGGACAAAGACTTACCATTCATCAGATACTGAGTTTAGGGCCATTCTGACCATCTCGGTGGCCTGAGGTGCTAATCCGATAACTGCCAATTGATCTCTGGTTTCCTGAAGCTTTGCAAGGAATGGATCAATGCGTGTTTTCCCTTTTTCATCCTCATAGATTGCATCTTCTTCTGCAAGTACATCTTCTGTTGCTCGAAATATCCTTGATACAACGTTGCTAAGGCATTCCACATCTCCTTGGCAGTGCCTTTGCCAATGATGTGAAATACTACATGATCCCTCACTCCGTTGTGGATCAAACGCTTAAGCCTTCGCCATATTCTTCTTGTAGGCTTTTAATGGATTTGCATCCACAGGGACAACTACCACATTCTCGATAAATGTCTTGAGATCATGCTCATCTAACAAACACGTGATCCTTGCCTGCCAAATCACATAGTTGGATGCACCATCCAATCGATCTTGATCTCTAAACCCGGTTGCTGCCATCTCTGTCGACTGAATAATGTCGAACTACTCTCTCTCTCTCTCTCCTCTGCGCAAATGCTAGGCTGGCCTACGCACTCTCTGTTGGAGTTAGTAGATTTGCTCCTCAACACTGCTGCTCAACAACTGAGAATTATAATTCCTTGGCTCGGAATTCACTGAGGGAGAAAATTCCCTCAAAAGTGTCTTCTTCTTTCTTCTAGTGTTTTTCTGCCCAACAAATGTTGTAGAAAAACTGTGTCCCACAAAAAACTGCTTTGTGTTGCTCCCTCTGCCGCTGACAAATAACGAACTGGAAATCTTAGCTCTCTGTCAACTCACTCAGAGAGATTTTCCTCGCGAATCTTGCTCTCTTGGCCTGGACTGCGCAATCCCTTGGGGAATCGATCCACCTATGCAACTATTCGACTTCCCTCTTTCTCTTCAATGTTGAGATCTTCCGATCCTTGATTCACTTGCACTGCTTTGATGCCATGTGAAAATTCCTAATCCCAGAATCCCTCTTGCAACAAACTGATATTACTTTTCCTACTTGATAAATTATACAAGTTATTTACTGTGTTCTACAAGTAAATAATGAAGCAAATGCACTACAACCTTCTTTAATTAAACTGCGGAAATTAAATGCGGAAACTAGATCTGAGCAAGAAAATTAGACACACATTACACTGTTATTTTTGGACTAAGTCCCCGAAAAAACCCAATGTGGGAAAACCGATGCAACAGATGAGGGTTTGATATTACTAAGAAAAGGTTTTTGAATACAACTGGATGCCCAAAATCTTGCTATCCATAGAGAATATGACACACAGAGAACTAGTGAGGATTACCTCACACTAACGTTGGAAATTTGAAACTGACCCAACATTGAACTGGACAACCCCACATTGCCTCTACGCAGATCAATGTCACTCTAGCTAGGGACTGCGTCAGCTCCTTTTGTTGGTCGTTCTGTTGGTTGGATGCTGATCTTCTGCCTCTTCGGTCTCACACCTCAGCAAAACTTCGGATCTCCTCAAGGCTGTAGCACTGCGTTGCCCAACGTAGCTCCTACACTGCCTCTTCTGCGTCCCCTCTTCTCTGCCTTCTCTGCTAAGTATTCCTGACTCAGGAAAAGATCTTCCAACCAGAACTATCACTGCCCCTGATTGCAATTGAATCAACTCGATAAGATCCTTTGGCTGGTCACTTGAGAAATTCAATCTCTAGACTCACTCGATGTACTTTCCAAATGCCCATCGAAGTCCTTATAATCTTCTTGTTGGACAACCAATGGCCCAAATTGAAACATAATCAACGACTTAGATCATATTGACTCGATCTCAATCTTTTTCTAGAAGATTCACACCTTGTTTTATTAATATACTTTAATTCCCTAAATAAAAATTATGCTCCCATTAAAAATAATTAATTATTTTAATAAAACCCCATCCGGGTGGAATTTCCCAAAACACTTTATGGGTATTTTGGAATACATGTGTCTAAGCCTCCCTGCAAAATTTGAGACTTAGAGCACATTCGATGCTACCAAAAATCAATAGAGCTTGCCCTTCATAAGACGGAAGTACTTGGCAGTTTCTCTTCAATAATTGGTCACTTGGGCTTCTTCAAGTCTCTTTGGTGGTTGCTCTGACAACATACCTCTAAAACCATGTTGATTTTTCAGGACTTTCTAGACTGATAAGTACTTCCAATGATTTCATTAATTTAACTTGTGTTACATTCGTCATTAAGCAATTATATATAGAAATCTTCAACCGTAAAACAATAAAGCCAATAAAAACCATAACTTGGGAAAAACCCAACAACCTTTTCTTAGAGAAAAATTCCAATTCAACAAGAGATACAATTTGGTTTCCCTGTAAAAAAACAAAGTAAAAAACATAGTCAAACTGACCAGTAACCAAACACAGGTCAAACTTGGTCAAACAAATATAAATCCAACCTCCTGCCCAAAACTTTGGTCTAATACCCAAAAACTCATCCAACTATTGGGAATCACGATTACCGTTAGAGCAAAACCCGCAGGTGTTAGACAACGATCGCATCGCCAGAGATAAGGATCCATGAGAGGCAGTTAGTCCGTGTCACGAAACACACGGGGAGCGTTGGTTTATCCAATGTCCAACAACCTCTCACCCAAAGCAAGCTGGGTGTGTATCGAACTCGTGACCTACGCTTTAATACCACTTGTTGGGAATTACGATTGCCGTTAGACCAAAACCCGCAGGTGTTAGTCAACAATCACATCGGTAGAGATAAGGATCCACGAGAGGTGGTTAGTCCATGTTAGGAAACACACAGGGAGCGTTGGTTTATCCAATGTCCAACACTTGCTGCCTAGAATTTTAGTCCTCTTATTCTGCCTCAGATTCAGCCTCTTTCTTCCTCAGATCATGCCTCAGATTCATCCTTCTTATGATTCGAATTGGATGCCCAAATGGAGAGGACGAATGCCAATATATAGATGTTGAATGAGTTGAATAGATGTTGTCCCTTCATTGGTGCCAACCTTACATTTGGAGCATGGAAAATTTTAGGGGTTAAACTTCAAGACAATTTTCTATCCTTAAAATTTTCCTCGATTTGGAGGCAAAAATTCAAAATTTTCTTCTTTTGAAGCTAACTTGGAGGGCTAAAACTTGATTATGAAGATCAACCATAGGTACAAAATTCAACAAGTCTTTGGTGTCCTTTTAAGATTTCTCGGAAGATATTTTGATCTTTATTTAATATTTTATGGTTAATTTTTGTTTGGTTTAGTGGGTGGGAGATAAATGTAGGTCTTAGTGGTCCAAGATTCCATACCTTTACTAGGTAAAGGTGAATGTTGTGGTGTATCTATGGTCCATACATGCCTTGCCGAATGTTGTGGTGTATCTATGGTCCCATACATGCCTTGCCTTAAATCAGTGAAACAAACATCGCGATTTTATCGCGAGTTTTTCGGGCTGTCGATTTTATTGGCGATTTTTTGAACGATTTTTTGAAAAAATTGTTATTGCGATAAAATCGCGAGTCGACTGGTAAAAATCGTGGCAGCCTCGGACAGCGACTTTATAATGCGATTTTTGGTTTTTGTTTGTCATTTTATGTTGGACAGACTTGCTTATGAGAGCCAAGGAAGGAAGGAGGAGAGCCAAGGAGGGAGATACGTGATTTACAAGCCCAAGATTGGACAAAAGTGAAAATTTCTTACAATCAAGCGAACAAAAATCGAATTTGGACCAAGTGTTTCCGGCAAAACGTTTTTCTAGGTATGGGCATCAAATTTGACCCATTTTTTTTTGTTTTTTTCTTGTTCTTCCATGGGTTTCTATTACCCATGTATTTTTCATCATTTGTGATTGCATTTGGTTGTGTTTTTTTGTTTGTTTTTGTTTTATTGAGAGGAGAGGGTTTTTCATCATTTGTGATTGCATTTGGTTGTGTTTTTTTTTTTGTTTTTGTTTTATTGAGAGGAGAGGGTTTATTTTGGGCAAAAATGCAAAAAATTGTTTGTTAAATTTTGTTTTTTATATTTCTTCTTGTGCTCTTAGTTTCTTCCCATTATTTTTGCTTGCGTTTCAACATGTATTTTTCCCATTATTTTTTGCATTGAGTTGAGGTTTTTTTGTGAAAAATCAAAATGTTGTATGTAAAATTGTAATTTTTTTTTATTTTATTTTAGCTGGCAATTTTTCTTGTGCTCTAGGTTCAAATTTCAACATTCAAAGTTCAAACTTCAAAGTTTCCAACATGCCGAAATTAGATCCTTTATGGGAATTTGGTGGTGCTGATGGGGGGTTTGGCCAAGTCGAACTTGACTTGCAAATTATGTGGTCAACCGCAGCGGGGGGGATATACGAGGGTTGAAATACCACTTGGCACAAATTCCTGGGCATGAAGTAGGCCCTTGCAAAAACACCGATTCGAAATAATCAAAAGAGCCATGAACTCATTGGGAGAAATAGAAACCACTAAACTCGGCAAAGCGGCTACGAAAAGTCAAATATCGGGGTTTGGAGTTGGCCAGTGAGAGTGGTAGTGGCTCTTGACGTACGACCTCTTCACCGGGCGACCACAGTAGCGCCTCCTCATTTTGTTCCTAGAACCATTCCGGGGCACAACCATCTATCTCCTCCTTTCTTAAAAAGAAAGGAGAAGGAAGAAAATTTGATAAGTTGTTGGGCAAAGTTTGTTTCTGCGGGTGATATTCCTTTCAATGTTGCAGGGAACAATCCATTTTATCGGGGCACACGATTGATGCTATCGGTTGTTGGTAGCCGGATAAAGCCCCTTCGGATAATGACCTTAAGGCGCATTTTTGCAAAATGTAAAGTTATTTGCCTGAGAGATTGGAAGAGTTAAGGGCATCATGGGAAGTCATAGGATGCAGCGCGATGTCGGATGGTTGGAGCGATCAAAAGGAGTAGGACCCTTATTAACTTCTTGGTCGATTGTCCCAAGGGACAATGTTTATGAAATACGGTGATGCATGCACATGTCAAGATGCAAAATTATTATGTGATTTATTAGATGTGTTCATTATGGAGGTTGGGCCCCAAATGTTGGCCAATCATAACGGACAATGCTACAAACTATGTTGCTGTGTGAGATGCTTATGAAGTGTCAGAGGCATATTTTGAACACCTTGTCTTGCATTGCCTTGATTTGATGTTGGAGGACATCGGAAAATTGATTTGTCGATGATATTGTAGAATCATCGAAGAGAATCACAAAATTTATATATAACCATGGATTTGTGCTTCATTTGATGAGGACATTCACCAACGAAGGAGTTGGTGCGACACCTTGTACACGATTTGCCACTACTTTCATCTCTTCAATCCCTCTTGAATTCACAAGTGGGATTTGAAAGTGTTTCTTTCGAATGGTCGTGTGCTTTAGTATCCTTGTAAATCGGAGGGATAGGCCATGCGAGGTTGGTGTCATATCGGGAAAGTTTACGGAGTTTATGGAGTGGAAGGGGTGTACGCATTGATGAACCTTTGGTAAAGGTTCTTAGATTGATGGATGGAGAGAAGCACATAATGGGCTACTTGTATGAGGCCATGGATAGGGCCAAAGAAGGCATTCGCGGCCTATTATGATGATAAGGGTGATGAGGGGTTTTCGAGACACGCTCCTTATATGGGAAGTGATTGATGATCGATGGAACAACACACTCTGTCGTCCCATTCATCTTTAACGAGGGCTCTTCCCCGAACCTCGCATTTGCTTATTCATGTGGTTTTCTATTTGATGCGGGGTCATGGATGGCTTTTCCAATTGTGTTCGAGAAGATGGTGTCAAATCCATCGAACGTGCAGAGATATCAAAGAGATGGAGGTATACGGGGAATGGCGAGGTGGCACCGAGCTTCGACATGAGTACATCTGAGGATAGGACTACTAAAATGCCAGGTAAAGATTTTCATTATTTTAAAAATTTTCTTATGTTTGTAACTTTATAAAGTTTATCTTATTTGTTGTAACTTGTAACTTGTAGATGCATGGTGGAGGAGCTATGGTGGCGAGATTACAAAACTCCAAAACTTGCCATTAGAATACTCGGCCAAACATGTAGTGCTTCGGGATGCGAGCACAAGTTTGGAGTGTATATGAAAAAATACACACCAAAAAGCGCAACGGGTAAAAAACTTAACCTATTCCAATTTCCAGTGATTTTTGAATTCATTAAATATTTTTTTAAATATTTAATTTATTAATTTATGACCCTTGTACGGGGTTGGAGGTCGGCGGCTCAGTAATGACATGGTTTACGTCTACTACAATCTTAGATTGTGGGTGAGACAAATTGAGAGGACCCACGATATGGAGGCCATCTCTTTAGATGCGAGAGAGGCTGTCATGGAGTCGGCCCACGATTGGATAGAGCGAGGAGGTAGTGGAGGAGGACGAGGAGGAGCGGGGAGGAGGAGGTGACACCACCTACCACACTACCGTGGGGACGTGGTCGCCTCCTTTAGCTCCTAGTGGTTCGGAGTTCCGGATTCGCTGGTGCTTCATTTTTTACTTCTAGAGCACGACGAGCCATTGCCGATCCATGACTTCTTCATCTAGAGAAGAAAGGCAAAACTACATTGTATTTTCTCGCAAGAGGGGTAGAGGAAATCAATAGTATAAGACCATAGGTTATATGGTGGCATGGTGCATTGACATTCCTTTGTATATGACATTATGACTCATGATATGAGATACATTATTATATTTTTTGTTGATATTTTGAGGCTAAGTTGACTCTTGAGACTCAGGACTTAGTATTCGGGACGAGTTCGATTTTATGTATGATGTAGCACTAGACATGATATTACACATCTTATATATTAGTTTTTTTCATATTTATGTGTCGATGCATTTATCTTATCTTGTAGATGCTTTAGATATTAAAAAAATTGAAAAAAAATGAATATTTTTGTATGTGCCGATTTTTTCCCGATTTTTACGATTTTTTTCGATTTTTTCCCCTCGGCGATTTTATCCCGATCGCGATGTTTGTAACATTGCCTTGAATTAAAGGCATCTTACACTATTGGTCATTTGTTTGTTTAGTTATAAATACAATGGAATGTGGGTAAAAAGAACATGGAGGATCACTAATGAAACTACTGAAATATCTTCATAGGAGAGACATTATAGTGTAGTGCATGGACACGGGTGGAGGTGAGTTTACTTTTGGTGCAAAATCAATTCATAATCTGCTATAGAATCATACGCTATAAAATATTTGGTCTCTATTTCATATTTCTCACAATATTCTGCGTATTTAATATTTTTTCGTAATATTTTTTAGTCTCTATTTATCTTGCTCATGTCATATTTCTCACAATATTTTGCATATTTAATATTTTTTAGTCTCTATTTATCTTGCTCTATTTTTTGATGTGCGGGGAGTTCCCTTGGTTAGCGATGGACACTTTTGGGTTGTAAAGCATACTCTTTTTGTCTTTTTATGTTTTTTGTTATTTTTCTTTTTTTCTTTTTATTGTTGGTCTATTTTTCTTTTGTTGTCATTTTTTAAAGTTTTTTTTCTTGTTGTGGCTCTATCTTTGACTTTTTATGAGCATGGCCATGCTAATTTGTGGTTTTAATATTTTGTTTTTCTTGTGTCTTTTGATATGTTTTTTCTTTTTTGATTCAATGGGTGGAGAAATATGCTAATTTGTGGTTTTTATTTTGTTTTCTTGTGTCTTTTGATTTTATTTATTTATTTATTGTTTATTTAATTTTATCGATTCAATGGGTGGAGAAATCGAAGAAGACTTTAACAACCCATAGTGTGGGTTTAGGGATGATGTGGAGTCCATAGTGTAGTGGGCAAAGACGAAGAGGTATGTAAATGGGGAATGGGGAATTTACTTTTTTATGGAAAAAGGCAAAAGAGGTATGTATAAGGGGAATCTACTTGTTTGCTACTACATAATTATATGGTTTCATGCCCATGTTAATTTAGCACATTTGTTGGTTCATCATTATATTTTATGTGTCTATTGAATTTTAGATGCAATATAGAGTTAGAAAGGTGAATAGACAACGTGGAAACTATTGAATATTTTAGCCAGGAAGATGTGGAGCACTAGCGAGAAGTAGAAGCAAAGGTAGAGGATGAAGGTTATCTTTTGGTGCAAGACTCATTTATGTTCTCTTTTATAAAAATCCTCTTGGTTTAGATACAATGGTTCCCCGACCTCCTTACCAATTTGGGTCTTATAATTTTTGATAGCATAGATGTAATTCTATTTAAATTAGATTCATCTTATATTATTTGAGATTCTCTTATTTATTAAATGTATAGTGAAAATGCGAGGTAAAGGAGAAGATGGATGAGCAAAGGTGGAGAAGCAATGTTGAAACTTTTGAAATATTTTTATGTGAGAGAGACTTGGGTGATGTAGGAGAGTTGAGGAGGTAGAGTGTGAGTTCTCTTTTAGTTCCAATATGCATATCTTCTCCTTTTCAATACTATGGTTCTCTGTCTCCTTCTGTTTTAGGGTTTGTGATTTTTGGTCATTGAATATTCAATAAAATGTGCTTACGCATAATATTCTTGATAACTTTTTGTCTTGGCTTATGATTAAGATTTCTCATAATATCTTTCGATGTCAAGATTTTTGTTGTTTGTCTTAAAACTTTTTGGTCTTCATTTAATATTTTATGGTTCGACTTTATTATTTGTCATTTATCTTGTTATTGACCTAATGTAATGCGGGTAATGTAACATAAAAGTTACTAACTAAACTACTAAAATGTCCTTGTGAGGAAGATTGCAATAATTGGCGAAGATAGAGGTGGAGTTCTCTTTTTGGTGCAAATATGCATTGGGTTTATGATCTTTAGTGTTTACATAAGATGCACTTTATAGTACATAAGATTGCTCATAATATTTTTGGTCATTCTTTGATATTACTCTTAAGAATTTTCAATCTTTATTTCATACGTCTTACAACATTTTATGTGTATTTCATATTTTTGCATGGTGTTTAATTCAATGCAATACAATGCAGATAGTGGAATATGGAGGATCATCAATGAAAACACTGAAATATCTTTACGAGAGGTAAGGTGCAGAGGTAGAGGTAAAGGTAGATGATTGTATTTTTTGGGTGCTAAATCCATGTATGATTTGCTATGAAATACGACAATTATCTCCTTCTTACCTATTCAGGGTTGATGATTTTTAATGTTTGCATACGTTGTACTTTCTAGTGCATAAGATTACTCATTATGTGTTAGCTCTATTTAAGATTTCTCATAAAATATTTTTATATTTGTTTCATCTTTCACACAACATTATATTTGTATCTAATATTTTTCGTATGTTTTGGTGTACGGGGTGTCCTTGGTTGGCTATTGACACATTTTTGGGGTTGTAGATCACAGTCTTAATCTAAATCTATTGTTTTTCTCAACTTGTTTTTTTTTTGGTTAATTTTGGTGTTTTTTGCAATTGTTGGTTGCATATTTTTCTATTGTTATATTTTGCCACTTTAATGGATTTCGTTTTTTTGCATTTATGTGCATGGCCATGCTAACTTGTGGCTTGATATTTTGTTTTCTTATGCGCCCTCATCTATTTTTTTTACTTTCATTCTTTTTTCTTGGGCGGGTGAAGATATTAAATAGGTCCTACTCCTTACAATCCATTTTGTGGGTTTTGAGTGTAGTGGGGAGAAAAATTGATGGATGTATGTATTGAGTAATTTAATAATTTACTTGTTCGCTCTTATAATTATATAGTTCCATGCTTGTTTTTAATTTAACTCATTTGTTGCTTCATAATCATATCATATGTATTCCTTTAAATTTAAAGGAAATGCAAATTAAAGAAGGTGGAGGAGCATTGATGAAATCATTGAATATGCATAGGTGTGAGAGATGTATGGCAATATAGCAAAGGCTAAATGGCTTTGAGGGTGAGTTATCTTCTAACATAAAGGGTAAGTTCCTTTCTTTTGTATTTCCATTGATATTTCATATTTTTTTGCATTTGTGAGCATTACATGCTAATTTGTTTTGCTATCAATTCCTCTCTTTAAGAACATGGTTGCCTCTTTGGTCACCTATTTAATGTTTACCATTACTCATCCAACTCTCTCTATGGTAAGATTTCTCATAATATTATTTAATATTTTTCATAGACTTTTGTTGTTTCTCTTAAAATTTTATGATTTATGTTTGTAGTTTTTGGTTTTTGGTTTGGTATCTTATGAAATAAAAGCGAGGTCCTATCATTAATGTAGATTCCATAGGTGCATTAAGTGAAGGTGAAGGCTAAGAATTATGAGGTATATATGGGATTCCATGTGTGCTTATTTAAATTAGATGCATCTTATATTTTTTGTGATTTATTCATTTATCGAGTGCATTGCATTGCAAATAAGGGAAGGTGTAGAGGCATTAATGAAACTATTGTTTTGCGGTGCACTGATGTAGATAAAGGGATGTGGAGACACATTGATGAGTCTATTGAAATATCGTGTGGGAGAGGCATGGGGCAATTTAGAAAAGTGCAAAGGCATGAGACGAAGGGTAAGTTCTCTTTTGGTTTTGTTATGAGTTTCTTTTTGTTTTGATGGTTCTCCTCCCTCCTTACTTATATAGGGAATACAATATCTAGTCTTCATAATATGATATTTTACATAAACTTATTGATAAATTTGTGATTTCTTACACTACATTCAATATTTTTTTAATATTTCTAATCACAATTTTGTTTCCATTTTAAGATTTTTTTTCATAAGATTTTTTGGTCTCTATTTAATTTTTCTGGTTTGGTTTTTTGTTGGGTTTATTGAGTAGGGAAGTTAAAGTGTGTCCTACTCCAACAAAATCATGTACTTCTCGAGATAAAATCCAAAAGCTCAAGTGTGGGATCTTGTGTACCAAGAGGAAGCCAATTGTCACTTCACCAACCTTCTCACTTATGGCCGACTTCCTCTAGCTCGCTCAAGTTTCAACTAAGGTTCTCCCTAGTAGATCTCATGGATTTAATGTTAGGTTCAACCAAGTCAATAGTTCCATACGGCTTCTACTTCAAATATCACCAATCAAAGGTTGGACCATTAGGTTTTAAGGTGGATAAGATTGATAGAGTTCTTTTGGTAATTTACGGGTTTGAGTTCAAAGGAAAAGGCTGATGACACAAAAGCAAGGAATCACATAGTGAAACCCCAACAAAATAGTTTAAATAATTTATGAGGACAAGGGGTGATGGAGGATAGAAGATTAGTGCCTTAACTTGCCAATATATTTTGGGGGCATATTTGATCAAGGATTTAGCTTCAAAGACCATGGAAAACTAACTTTTGTGACCTAGAGTTTTCACTTAGCGTCCTCCAATCTTCAAAGATGGGATAAGGGAGAGAGAGCTCCACTTAAGTCATCTCAAAAGAGCTCGATGAGAGGTACAAAGATGCTTGGAGAAAGGGTACCTTCAAGGACTAAGAGGAGACTAACTTGTGTACCCTAAGAGGCCTAGGACTAGGGGCACCCCTCAATTTTGAGATAAATAAGAGAGGAGTTTCCTTGAATCGCCTCAAAATAATTAGATGAAATTATTGTTAAAGGTAGATAATGAGATAAAAATACCAACAAAACTATGGTAAAGAAAAATCTATCAAAACTCACCAATAACCATTCATGAAAAATGTCTATCCACATCAACAAGGCCTTCCTCAAAGATCTATCAATATCTATCAGGAGAGAACTATTCACATTAGCACAATGCCCTCGTTCAATTTGAATTTATTTCAACTAATCCATCCATAGCCAAAGCATGAAACAAGATGAAATTTTAGAAATTTTAGACGTTGCTAAAGGGATTTCTTATAGAGGAGGTGCTGTTTCCCTTGCGGTAAAATATTAATTTCTTAGGTTAAAAGTCCCTACTCTAGCCTACGCAAAGTGTAAAATGCCCTCTTCTTCAATTAACTAATATAAAGTACATGATTTGAGGGGGGGTTCATACCACATGTACAAAGCAATGGGGCACACGCCCTCAAAAAGTGTCCCATCTCTATAAATGAGAGGAAAATAGGGGCATTTAGCACAACATCCGATTTTCAAAGGTCCTTCAATGGTGGAAAAAATCTTCTACACACGCAAATTCCTCTAGTCTCCCTCAAATGTGGGTGCACAAACTCCCAATCCATTACATCAATGTCATCGGAAGGGGAGCTTCCAAAGGGCTCATTCCTCTCACCTAAGTTGCGAGAAACACTGGAACCCCCTCTTGTACAGTACATTTAGAGGTATGGGGAAACCAAAAAATGTGGCTGAAATGCATTTTAGGCACCAAACCCCACGTTTCAACATGTTTGTACATTGCATTTCAACATCCATACAACACATGCGAGCGTACAACATGTTTGTGTGGCACGTGTGGGGGATGAATGCAAATTATTAAAAAAAAAAAAAACAATAATTTATGGTGGTGTAGCGTAATATTCAACAATAGGGCCCTGTATACTATGCAATTAATGACAATGTTAGAAGTAGGCTATCTAATCAATAGTAATGTTAAATTCTTAAATTAAAAAAGTCCTTTTAATTAGATTTTTAACAATTACCATTAACAAACTACGGATATTTGAAAGTGGTTCCAACTTCGGCATTTGGTATGGAAACCAAAAAATGTGGCTAGAAATGCATTTTAGGCACCAAGCCCCACGTTTCAACATACGCACATTTGCATTTCAACATCCAACAACACATGCGAGGTGATACAACATGTTTATTAGTAGCACGTGTGAGATAGATACAATTCTTTTAAAAAAACAATAATTTATGGTGGTGTAGTGTAATATTCAGCAATAGGGCCCTACTTATACTACGCATTAATGACAATGTTAGAAGTGGGGCTATCTAATCAATGGTAATGTTAAATTCTTTATTCAAAAGTCCTTTTAATTATATTTTTAACAATTACATTAAAAAACTCGAGATGTTTGAGGTATGGGTTAACTTATTGGATTTCACCATGGAAAAAAGGGAGAATTTAGATTCCACCCAAATTCAGCAGACTTACGGTTTTAGGATTTTGGGATTGAGGGATTGCAATGTTTCCATGGGGGATTTTGTCATATACAAGGGTAACTAGCATTTAATCAAGAGCACCAAGCCCTCTATGTACCTTAATGTCAGTGAGATTGATTGTTGAACTCCTCAATTATTTTCATGCTTAGAGGGTGATATTGATCATGAGGATCCCAACATACACAATGCTTATACGATATGCAAGTATTCATTGTAGCTCTTGAATGTTGTTTTCCAAAGTCTCACCTAGCTCAGACAAGTCATGGAATCCTTTTATGTCAAGGTCATCTGCGTTTTTCATGCTCCAATTATAATTGATTTTTTTCTATCAAAGTGATAGAAATACTTGGTGTTCTTTTTTACATAAAATCAAACCAGGTGGCTTTTCTCTTAGATCCTTCAATCCATATCCTTTTGCCTTAACAATTTAACCTTCCTTTCCTGCTTTCAAGTTCTTTCAATCTCAACAATTCATCATCCTTGAAAATGGCACTATTATTATCAAAGAATATCAATGAATTGTTTTAGGACTGAGTCAATGAGTATTATAGTTACTAACGGTTGTAACAAAGTAAACAATATGTTGAATGCTCTTTTCAATATGGTTAGGCATGTTTCAATATGGTTAGGCCTTCTTTCTAATTGATGGATGACTTCATGCCCAAGAATCCAATGTACCTCTGAATTTCAGTGCATATAAAAAGTGTCTCAAGTTTGGACAAAATCATGGATGTCTAAATATCTAATTTAAACATATGAACTAACACCCCTTTCTAGCACATTTACCTTTGGACTCTGAAATTCACTGGGTGGTTAAAATAAGTGTTCTAACTTCTGATAACATCAAGGGACAAATATATCTGCAATAACAATCAAGCAACATCTTTCATATGAGCTGGATAACATGCAGAACATCCATTGTTATGCCAAATCCAATGTACCCCTGAATTTCAGTGCATAAAAAAGTGTCAAGTTTCAAGAATATCGTGGATATCTAAAAATATGATTTAAAGATCTGAACCAACACCCCTTTCTACCTAGAAAAAATTATTGTATTACGTACATCTAGATGTCAGTTTTTTCAAAATTGAAAATATATTCACTTATCCAAATTTTCAAGCAGTTCAGTTATTTTTTCTTGTTCGTCTCTAATTTGTTTCAAAATTTTCGGATTTTTTTGCAACTTTGTAAACTATATTTTCTGCATGATTTCTTAATTGGGACATGACATTACTGTATTTTTGATGCGAAAACAATTTTCTTTCTTGTGAATACATTAATATTAGACAGTCTATCAAATTCCTTGACCTTAAGGCAAGACATGTTTTGGAAGGTTGGAGTTATTTTCAAGTTTTATTTAATTCTTTTTAAATATTCAGGTTTGCCATCCCAATTTGAAAGCAAATAGAAAAAGTTGATCTCATGTTTCGAATTTTCTAAATTCTTATTTATTTTCAATTCAAAAGTTATTTTCACCACATTGATATCAACACTAGGAGGGGATGGAGTGGATGGAGAGTGGGAGTAGACTAAACTTATAAGACATTAGAGAAGCATGCAAGAAGATATAATATCTATATAATTTATTTTTGGTTTTGTAGGCCCACATTTTTCAATGGTTCAATTTAGTATATTGTTAAGGGATGCATAACCTGTGATTAGTCCAAATGTTGTAGATACAACTTTTTGATGATTAGTTATATGTACTTCCTTGTGTGTAGACTATTGCGGTAGCATGTGTGTTCCTTTATGGCAGCGTAGTAGGAACTTTTGTGCTTCCTTGAGATGTTACAATGCATGTGCCTTGCCGTTCAACAAAGAGGAACTACTGCTGCTGAAGGTATTGGAAAAAAGGTATGGTTTGGCTCGTAGCCAGAAATTGATGTTGCAACCTGTTTTATGCTTTTTTTGCTAATGAACTTTAAGGAGCAAACATTTTGGATTTGTTTTATGGATTAATTGTTTGTGTAGCATTTTTTGTTTGTATATATGCAACTTACTTTGGTTTTTCAAGAGTGCTATGAATAACAGTGATAAGTAGGGATAGGTGGTATTCGTGGCTGAGCAGGACATCTTTCCACACTGACCTTTGCTTTTACCGTGCAGCATCCATACAAACATATTGTTTCTGCAAATCAAGATTTTTAATGTTGCATAAAAATCTTTAGCACAGAAAGTAGCATGGAATTTTGTAAATAATGGGTGAGTGTTCCCAGTCTCTTATCCTTTGTCTTCAATATTTTATGCTTTTTGGATTGCATGCATCTCAATCATTTTCAATAAGATTGAGAAAATTGCTTTATGTGTTACTGATTGCAGCATATTGATGTTGGAGCTATCTTTCTTGCTGCGAAGTTTTGAAGGTTAAACTGCCATTAGATGGAGAGAGGCCATGGCGAGGATTTTCATGTGACTCCTCACTCCAGTGTGAGGATTAGCTAAAACTTATCTCCTTTGATATAGATTTGGTGTTTTTGCATATTGTTCACGTTTATAATAATTCTCAACTTTGCTTTTAATGTCATCATATCTAAATATTTTTGATTTCTCATACACATCAATTGTTGGTAGGCAGAGATATATTAGGAAGTAGTAGGACTAACTATTTTAAGTGACTTGTCAATTTGTGACATGTAGGAATCTACCACTACAATTGTCATTGTCAATTTCTGTGCGAAGTTACGCAAATCAAATGTTGGATCTATATGAACAAACCAAGTCAACGTCCACTTCAACTTCATATAATAATATTACTTTCAGATTTAGTTGAGTGAAAAGACGATGTCAAAAGCAATTATTACAGTAAACACCCGTCATTTATTTGTTAGAATTATTTAGAACTATTTTCTTCCACGGTGGCTTGAGTTTGATGATGTGCAGGTAAACTCCAAATATAAATCCAGTGAAATGACAAGGCTGCTTGTTCATACTATGCTTGGGCATGTAAATCCAAGGTTCAACAATTCCAGAAGTCGATTGCAAACTGATAAAAAAGGCACATCTGAAACAATAAAGAATTCCAACTATTGGCAGTAGAGTTAACATCAGTCGTGAGAATTTCAGGTAAAAAAAAGTAACATGGATATACAAGAGCATTTTTTCAATACAAATTGTGGGGTAATTTGTGTTGATTTAAATTAGGAGACATTTTAATTTATTTGTTGGTTGACCCAAATATTGAGTGCAATGCAATTTAGGGAAAAGTAGCACAGAGGATAATTGATGAAATTGTTGAAAGTATCTATGTGAGACACATATATTATGGTGCGAGTGAAGAGGTGAGTGGTAGAGTGGGTTCTCTTTTGGTGCAAAGTCCATGCAATCTGCTGTGGAATTATCACGTTGTCTTTGTTTTATATTTATCATAAGATATTTGGTGTGCATTTAATATTTATTATAAGAATATTTTATGGTCTCGATTTAATACTTTGTTCTATTTTTTGATGTGCGGGATGTCCTTGATCGACCATGGTGCAATTTTTGGAATTGCAGAGAAGAGTTTGTGTCTACTATTTCTCTTTGTTTGTTTTGTGTTTTGTTTTGTACTATGTATCTTTTGCTATTGCTTGTCTGATTTGCTGGTTTTTACATCTATGGCTGTTATTTTCACATTTTTGAGCATGGCCATGCTAAATTGTAGTTTGATATTTTGTTTTTCATGTCTACTTTCCTTTGATTTTTTTTTTCTTTCCACCTTTGTTCATGGTTTTTGTTTTGAGTTCTATGAGTGAGGAAATTAAGGCAAACATTAACAGATTTGATGAAGATTCAACAAATGCAAATATGAAGGAGGTATGTATGAGGGAATTCACTATTTGTTGCCACATAATTTAATGGTTCCACTTTGGTTTATTTGAACTCTTTTGCTACTATATTCCTTGCTTCTGAGTGAGGTAGAGTTTGTAGATATGGATGAAATAAAAAAAAAAGTTTCAATCGAAGTTATGGCCATACTAGTTTTCATCTATAATTGGGAGGGGTACTAAGCATTATGATGACCATAATAGTTTTCATCTTTCTATAATTGGGAGGGGTACTAAGCATTATGACCATTCTAGTTTCATTAAAGTTTCAATGGAAGTTATGTCCATAATTGGGAGGGGTACTAAGCATTATGACCATTCTAGTTTCATTAAAGTTTCAATGGAAGTTATGTCCATACTAATTTTCATCTATAATTGGGAGGGGTACTAAGCATTATGAACATAATAATTTTTATCTTTCTATAATTGGGAGGGGTACTAAGCATTATGACCATACTAGTTTCATTAAAGTTTTAATTGAAGTTATGACTATACTAGTTTTCGTCTATCTATGATTGGGAGGGGTACAAAGCACTTTGTGCCACCGATGTGTGTTTTTTATGTGTATTTGTGAGAGAGACAAACTAAAGAGCAGATGTGGGACAAACTAAAAATAGATGTTAGGTGATTGACATAAAGTACATTGGGTGGGCACTTAGAGTACCTCTCTTTCCGAGGAGATTCTCCCTCTGTCAAGATTCTTTTTGCAACATAAGCTAGCCCAAAAAATTCCGCAGTCTTGGAGAGGTAGTTTTCCTTCCCAAAATTCTCTAGAAGTTCAGTAGCAGGAGGGTCTTGTCTTCATCATTAAATGCAAACTCAAGTTCACTCTTAGTTCTTGACATGTCATGGGCATTACATAGTTCATTGCATTCTTTGGCATTGTTGTTACCATGACCATGGATTGTTGTCTCACGAGACATATCCAACAAACTATCTATTTCCTTTGCAATCTCTCGAGTGGGACAAATCTAGAAATACTAATTTCATACTGACTTTACTGCATACTCCTCTATGGAGAAGTATTTTTAGCTTGATAACATTCACTACATTGTCCCTGGAATGAATCAACCCTACATTCACTACATTGTCCCTGGAATGAATCCAACAGACCTGATTTTCTGATCTCTGCATTTTGTTGACTACAGATTTCTTTCCATCCCAGATCATGGTTATGTATTTCATATTTAGTGGACCCATGCCCACCTCACTGGTCTACAAAGTGTATTCTCTCTCCATATTACAAAAATCTTGACTAATTACAATATGCACTTTAGGTTCACAAAATATCTTCTGTCATTACATTTACATCTGTCTGAAGGAAACATTCATTGGAATCTCGGGCATCATTCTCATGGTGACCCTGAATTGGTATTTCACGAGAAGTGTCGATGAAATGACTATTTCCTTTCCAATCTCTCTGCGAGTAAAAAATGTTGCATATTTTGCTCTAAGGAGTATTATTATCATGACCGTGGATTGTTATTTACACAGAGACATATCAATAAACTATCTATTTCCTTTGCAATCTCTCCGAGTGGGACAAATCTAGAAATACTAATTTCATACTGACTTTGCATACTCCTCTATGGAGTATTTTTAGCAGTAACATTCACTACATTGTCCCTGGAATGAATCAGCCCTACATTCACTACATTGTCCCTGGAATGAATCAACAGCCCTGTTTTCTGATCTGCATTTTGTTGACTACAGATTTCTCTCCATCCCAGATCATGGTTATGTATTTCATATTTAGTGGACCCATGCACACCTCCTGGTCTACAAAGTGTATTCTCTCTCCATATTACAAGAATCTTGACTAATTACAATATTCACTTTAGGTTCACAAAATATCTTCTGTCATTACATTTACATCTGTCTGAAGGAAACATTCATTGGAATCTCGGGCATCATTCTCATGGTGACCCTGAATTGGTATTTCCACGAGGAGTGTCGAGTAAAATGACTATTTCCTTTCCAATCTCTCTCTGAGTCAAAAATGTTGCATATTTTGCTCTAAGGAGTATTATTATCATGACCATGGATTGTGATTTCACGAGACATATCAATAAACTATCTATTTCCTTTGCAATCTCTCCAGTGGGACAAATCTAGAAATACTAATTTCATACTGACTTTGCATACTCCTCTATGGAGTATTTTTAGCAGTAACATTCACTGCACATTGTCCCTGGAATGAATCAGCCCTACATTCACTACATTGTCCCTGGAATGAATCAACAGCCCTGTTTTCCTGATCTGTATTTTGTTAACTACAGATTTCTCTCCATCCCAGATCATCAGATTATGTACTTCATGTTTAGTGGACCCATGCACACCTCCTGGTCTACAAGTGTATTCTCTCTCCATATTACTAGAAATCTTGACTAATTACAATATTCACTTTAGGTTCTCTAAAATATCTTCTGTCATAACATTTTACATCTGTCTGAAGGAAACATTCATTGGAATCTCGGGCATCATTCTCCTTGGTGACCCTGAATTGGTATTTCACGAGAAGTGTCAAGTAAAATGACTATTTCCTTTCCAATCTCTCTCTGGAGTCAAAAATGTTGCCTATCCTTTGCTCTAGGGAGTATTATTATCAGCAACATTCACCAAATTGTCACCAAAATGAGTCGGCTTCATTCTCATGGTGAAGCCCTGAATTGTTACTTCATGAGAGAGTGTCAGTAAAATGACTATTTCCTTTCCAATCTCTCTGAATCAAAGGATGTTGCAGAGACATCTTAAGTGCCTGAGCTTCCAAAGCTTCAGCGAAAACACTGAAGCCTCTGTAATAATCACAACCAATGTGTGTAATCTCCACACCTTGGTATTTAGTTTGACTGGTTGAGTATAGTGTTGCAATAGCACTGGAAATAGTCTCCATTACTGAAGACTCTTAAGTGAATACACGTATTTTGCATACCACTTCCATTTGCTAATTCTACTACAAAAGGAATAATATGAGGAGTCTTGTTGGTTCCTGGTATTTTTCTTGTGGCAAAAAAGAATGAGATCCACTGTGACCACATACGAGATCCCATCTGAAGCTTTGAGTTTTGCATCATTATCTTCACTAGTAGGAGAAACTTCACGAGGTTGCTACTTAGCAACTTGTTCCCCATTTTCTTATGTAGAAAATCTCCAAACTGCGCTAAAAAAAGAAATGAAACTTTTACCATTGCTTTGACTAACACATGAAATGCTATCCAAAGAATGAATATTCAATGATAGCCTAATTTTATCAGCACTTTGTTTTTGTCAATTCCATCTCTACCAGTGGATTTCTCAGCCACCCACTAAGAGAAGTTGGAAGATTTAGCCTTTGATCACACTAATGAGTTTAGTGTGTGTGCCTTCACAAGAGTTGCATCCTAACAAAAAGACTTGGTTTCACATTGCACAATATAGTATAGATATACCAACATGAAAGATGCCACAACTTGATCTACTCTGTTGCAACTTACCATCAGAAAGATCAGCTACATGACTTTGTAGGAGGATGCTACATATGGCCTATATCATTTGATGATTAGAAGGCTGATAAGTTAACAATTCTTGGCAATCCTTTATTGAGCCATTTTTAGAATTGAACAAACTCATGTCATATGCAATAGGCTAGATAGAAAGATGCTGATAAAACATCCTGAAAGCTAAAACTATAGTGTGTCCATGCCATTTTTTGAAGCAGAAGTAGCAACAAGCATTATATCTGTTGTATAAGTTTCATCCTTAAATTTGAACCTTAAATGGTTGACAAGGTACCCACTAGTCAAAACAGTGTGCGTGGAAACTAGCATGGACCTGTTTCAAATAGTTGTGACACAATATATGCATAAGTCACTCTATATATTTAAGGTTGTACCACTGAACTGATCTTTGTGCCTAATGAACTTGCTGTGGATATCTACCACCTAGCCTACAGGTTTGATTCTCTATCTAGATTCTTTACAAGGATCTTGACCATCAACAATATTTACTTGAGTTTCACATAAATTGCTACTCTCTACATGCTTAAATGATGAGATAGGTGCTGTCATTACATGGCCATCCACACTCAACAAAATGACCTCCAAATTACCATTTTCAACTTTTCTCGAGTCGGAAGTATCTTCCAAAGGTGGAAGATCCATATTTTTGTAATCATAAACACTGTCTCCAGAAAGGAGAAAAGGCTAAAGCATCAGTTTGTGGAAGTATTTCCTACAGAGACATCTTAAGTGCCTGAGCTTCCCTCCATTGAGAGCACTGAAGCCTCTCTATAACAATCACAACCATTGTGTTAACCTCCACCTTGGTATTTAGTTTGACTGGTGCATATTTCTCTCTGGAGTATTGACACAATATATTATGAATAATGATAGACATTTCAAATCACCAATAGACGCTTGGATAGGTACAGAGAATTTGTCATGGAAATGTTGCTGAGTATTTGTAGTGATAACTAATGAACAGTAAATGCAACAGCGAAATTGTTCTCCCTGCAATATATGCTATTTATTCCAAGACTACATTGTTTAACACACAACCTATCTAAATTGATGACATGCAGCAATATTGCCTTCACACCAGCTTCATCCTAACAAAAAGACTTGGCTTCACATTGCACTATATAGTATAGAGTCTATAGACATACCAACATGAAATATGCCGCAACTTGATCTACTCTGTTGCAACATACAATCAGAAAGATCAGGCACATGATTCTGTAGAGAGGAGCTACATTTGGCCTATAGCATTTGATGATTAGAAGGTTGATAAGTTGACAATTCTTGGCAATCCTTTATTGAACCATTTTAGGATGTTTTTTCAACATCTTATATCTGACATATTGCATATTGCATCTTCTATTTCAGGCTTTCCAGCCTGCTGGTGCTTCTTCCGGCAGTATTTCGGGATGGATGGCAAATTCTAATCCTGCTGCCTCCACACTCTGCTGGACCAGTGTCTCTTGCATCACCCCCATATGCAGGTGAGTTTAATTTACTATATTTTGTAAAATGCTCTTTGGTAGGCTAACACCATGTTATCTCTTGGAAAATTTTTATGGCATGCTTGAATATTATTGAGTAGAACAGTGGAATAAGAGAGAATAATTTATGTCAGAAATACATAGTATTTTTTTCTATAACACAGTTTTCCAAATAGAGCATATTTTGACTTCTCATCAAATGGTCCTGCTGTAGACTATCAATCTGCTGATTCTGAACACGTCATGAAGCACATCCGGGGTGGTCAATCCGAGGAGGTACATACAGAGCATTAATTAAGATAGATATTTGATTCTATGATGGATTGAAATTGTTTGTCTGCAGTCCATGTGTTCATTATTTTTAATTGAGTCACTACTTAATGCTAAATTCTCTTTTAGTTTTTGTTTGTTTTAAGTTTCTTGGCTTTTCTACCAGGTCCATTGACTGTTTGTTGTATGTGTTCGATTTTGAGTAGGATTTGTCAGTTATTCTACAGGGCATTGCTTTTCTACAAACTAAGAATGCTTACTTTCTAATTGTAGGTGACCTACCCAGGCCCAAGCCCAACTCATCCTCTTAACATGTATTCACAAGATGACCTGCCAAAGACACAGGCAATAACTCTCAACCAGGGTTCGAATGTTATGAGTATGGATTTCCATCCTCTGCAGCAAACAATTCTGCTAGGTGATTTCAAATTCCTTTCAATACAATTCTTCATTCAAATAAATTCCTAAAGACAATTTGGAAGATGTACCTTTTATCTTTGTAGTATGTTCACACTAGCTAGTGGTTCAAATTTGCATTGCTGGCTTTGTATCGATCAGTTGGAACAAATGTTGGTGACAAAACAATTTGGGAAGTGGCATATCGAGAAAGATCAGCTTGCAGTACCTTTAAGGTTTGGGAAATTAAGATTAGCTTGCAGTACCTTTAAGGTTTGGGAAATTTCTGCCTGTTCGATTCCAATGCAAGTAGATGATTTTTTTCATAAATTAGTTCTGTAATTTAAATTGGGAAAATTGTACCTATGATTTGATCTTGAAAAAGATTTTTGAGTTTTTTACTGGAGTTGATCATTAGCACAGGCCTTGGGTAAACTCTTATACGCGTTTTTTAATGTTTTCATAGGCTGCTCTTGTGAAAGATCCAGCTGTATCAGTGAATCGTTGTATTTGGAGCCCAGATGGGTAACTTAATCTATACTCTATTCTTTAATAAGATGTTTTGATATCATTTCCTTTATACAACAATGTGAGTGATTTGTAATAATGCCATCTATAATGTCTCTGGTCTCCGTTTGGTTGGTTGCGCACGAATACAATGGTGTGCTATTCCCTATTTAGATACTGACATGCCTGCATTGAGTTGCTTTTTCCAAGCATGTAATTCACATATATTCTTATACTGTGGCAGGCGATTTACATTGTGTGAAGTTACATTGCATATTCTATTTTTGTTGGATTTACTCTTGTGAATTTTTTGCCATGTGAGAAATACTTTATCGCACCAAAGATAGATGAATTATGACTCTTTGTTTGTATGCAGTTTATTTTTTCTGCAGCTATTGATGGAAAGATCAAAGCTTGGTTGTATGATCTTGCGGGATCTAGGGTGGATTATAATGCTTCGGGCCTCTGGTGCACTACAATGGCTTACAGTGCTGATGGAACAAGGTAAAATGTTAAACTTGGAATGGTATTTAGTTTGTAAAGTGTCTTCATGTGGATTTGACTTTCATCAATTTTCTACTATATGCACTATGTCAAGACAATGCCCTTTCTAAAGTATATAATTATTTGTATTTTTTATTAGACTCTTCTCCTGTGGAACAAGTAAAGATGGTGATTCGTACCTGGTTGAGTGGAATGAAAGCGAGGGAACAATCAAGCGGACATATTCTGGTTTTAGGAAGTGTTCCTTAGGTGTTGTAGGAATAGGTTCTTGGCAGCTGGTGATTAATTTCAAATAAAGTTCTGGGACATGGATAACACCAATATCCTGACAACAATTTAGTTCGGTAAGAAATTATTTTTTAAGATGACGATGGCTTATTTTTAGAGTTTGAGAGAGAATGATTTTGAGAAAAAAATGTTTAACACATTATTTCAAGTTTTCTTAATCACATCTCAATGTATAATCCTTGTGTTGTTTTCCAAAAAAATCCATTCTAGTTTCAGTAAAGATAGTTCCCTGTTGGCGGTAAAGTTTAAACTCTAATCAGATCATTCTTATTATGCAGACTTCAATTGTGAATACCTTTTCTTGCAGTCACTGCTCCTGGTTCCCTTCCCGGTGCTATAGACCGTTCAGAGAGAGACTTCCACCTGGAGTGTCAATGACCAAGTTTGTAAGAGCTTTCTCCTAGAATTATTTCTTTAGAGTCTAGCATGTTTGTCCAGCCATATTCAGTTTAGTTTGTCACATTTATCTTGTCAGTGCCTAAACTTTCACTCCAGAGTACAGATATTGTTGTTTTCAAGTTTCCATATAGCATAGGATTTTGTTTTTCCCTTTCAAATACTCTATTAGCCATTATTTTGGCATATCTTTTATAGGAATAGGATGATATGGTCAGTGTATTCTTACAATTATCTGACACTTGAGACAACATGTGTGCAGAGTAGCATAGACAGCAGTCGGACCCCAGATGTTAGACCAAGCCTTCTAAATGAGGTTACAGACGAGCAAGAAATGGAAATTGACTGAGATCACTGATTTGGGTGAGTGTAGGTCTCTCAGGTTCCCTGACACAATGCATGCAAGCCAAGGTATGCAATCATCCTTCTATTATAGAAAACACTAAAGGTTGACACATTACAATTTTTTGTGCTACAAATTCTGTCGATATTGATCCAAACAAGTAATGAGCTATTTATTGCAGGTAGTAAGACTGATATACACCAATTCCGGTGTTACTGTTTTAGCACTGGCATTCATTGCTGCCCATAAGCTATGGAAATGGCAGCGGAGTGACCGGAATCCATCTGGAAAGGTGGGGTTCTTTGGTAGTTGCTGTTAGCTTTCCTTTTGTTTTAGCTTGTTTTATTTATTATTTGTTTGTTATATTTTTGGATATATAATTTGCAGCTGTATTTTATGTAGTAATGATTGACAAGAAACTAAGAGTTAGTATTTTATTCCACGGTCTACCGCGAGTATTCAACCACAGATGTGGCAGCCAGTTAGCCAGATGAATACAAATCCAGAAGAAACCGCTGCTGGTATAGCTTTGTCGAAGAATGATTCCTATGTGATGTCTACTTCCGGTGCCAAGGTCTCCTTATTCAATATGATGACATTTAAGGTAAGAGAACCTTCTACCTAAAGAACAGTCTCATTTTAATGTTTCCGATGATGTATATAATTCCAGTTTTGGTACACTGGTCTGTTAGGTTTATTCTCTAATGTCACCTGTAAATATAACTGTTATGTTTTTGAACTTTCAAATTATGTGGTGTTAGAGTTGGTTCTTGCCTAATGTTCCTCACTATAGGCTAAGATTACAAAGGCTCCCAATTTATCCGAATCACTGGTTTCATGGCATGCTAATTAGTATTTCATTGCAGGTCATGACAAATTTCATGCTTTCCACCCTCAGGACAATAACATCATTGCAATTGGCTTGGAGGATTCATGGATTCAAATATACAATGTTCGAGTTGAGGAGGTGCTGCCTGTGAATATATATCTTTGAATTTAATTTTTTTATAATTTTTCTTCATTTTGCCCTTTTACCAAAACTGACCTTTTACAGGTGAAAACAAAGCTCAAAGGGCCACCAAAAGAAAATTACAGGCCTGGATTTTGGTATCTTCTGGAGCTGATGCCCAGGTATATGGTGTCTTTTATTATTAAAGCTCACACAAATCTAGCAAGTAGAAATGTTCCTGTGCTCAAAAGCTCAAGGGCCACCAAAAGAAAATTACAGGCCTGGATTTTGGTATCTTCTGGAGCTGATGCCCAGGTATATGGTGTCTTTTATTATTAAAGCTCACGCAAATCTAGCAAGTAGAAATGTTCCTGTGCTCAAAAGCTCAAGGGCCACCACCACCAAAAGAAAATTACAGGCCTGGATTTTGGTATCTTCTGGAGCTGATGCCCAGGTATATGGTGTCTTTTATTATTAAAGCTCACGCAAATCTAGCAAGTAGAAATGTTCCTGTGCTCAAAAGCTCAAGGGCCACCAAAAGAAAATCACAGGCCTGGCGTTTGGTATCTTCTGGATACAAGAGTACAGTTTCATAATGATCAAATTCACTTGTTGGTTGTGCATGAGAGCCAGCTTGCATATATGATGCTTCCGAGTTGGAGCGCTTGCACTATACTTGTAAGCAGTCTTGAATTCAAACATAGACAGTTATATAATGCCACTTAGTCTTGAATTCAAACATAGACAGTTATATAATGCCACTTACCTTCTGTATCTGATTGGATGACCTTGTTACATGGTTGCATTGCAGTGGTCTCCTCATGATTCCCTATCTGCTCCTATTTCAAGTGCCATATACTCATGTGAAAGCGTCGTAGTTTATGCAAGCTTCTGTGATGGTGCAGTTGCTGTGTTTGATGCATAAAGCTTGAGGCCATCGCATTGCACCTTCTGCATATTTACCATCGGGAATGAACAGGTAAATGGGCTTTTTCATTCTATCAAGGTTGATACATCTATTTTTCAGATTTGGATTTTTGACAAGGCATATTATGATTTAATTTGTTGTTTTGTTATTTATGCAGCAGTAATGCCTATCCTTATAGGCGTTGCATCACATCCATCGAAACCGAATAATGACCGATGGAGGAGTTCATGTTATTGAGCCTTCAGAGTCAGAAGGGAAAAGGGGTGCTGGACCTCCCCCAGATAATGGAACTATCCGATCAAATCCAACATTACGTAACCAAGGTTCGGAACCACCCTCTTGGTAGTTCAATGGGAACATAAGAACAATTTGAAGTACATTGTACCACTTCAGAGTGAAAAGGGAAATGGGGTGTTGGACCTCGCCCACCCAGATAATGGAACTATCGGATCAAATGCAACATTAAGTAACCAAGGTTCGGAACCACCCTCTTGGTAGCTCAATGGGAACATAAGAACAATTTGAAGTACATTGTACCACTTTGTGTCTACCGACTGTTTATTTACAAGAATACCATGAATAATGGTAGCGCGTTTCTGCAGTAAAATGCGTCACTTGTGTTCCAGTTTTTTGAGGCATTCTATCAAGATTGTAATTTTCATCAAATATTCCGAGGCATTCTCTCAAGATTTTAATTTTCATCAAATATTGTTCAGCACTGTAGATGGAGGAGGTTAAACAACTGTAAATGAATACCTAAATGAGTATGTAGGTGCAGTCTGTCATTGGAGCATAATTCCTGCACCTTCTTTCCGAAGGTTTGTCAGTGTATTTTTAAACCCTTCTTTGTACCACGAGTTTTTTTCATATGTTCATGTGCATTCATGCAAACTTGCTTTCCAGAAGCTTTGTTAGACTCTGGGGAATATTATATTTATAAACTGAATCAACATTTTTCTGTTGACATTAACTGGATCTCCACTTCAGTTGAGAAAACATTAATTATGCAGGAGTTTCTGGAATTGACTCAACGCTTTCTTGTTTGATGACCATTGTTTGAACCTATTGATACAGATATTGATGTAAAGATACATAAATAAAGGATCTGTATAGAATTTGTATTTTGTTTTCGATGGACTTGCTGAGGGAAGAGATCCTTCCTTTGAAAGTTGTAGGTCAGATATTTATGTAAAGATACATAAATAAAGAATCTGTATAGAATTTGTATTTTGTTTTCGACTTTGTATTTTGTTTTCGATGGACTTGCTGAGGGAAGTTGTAGGTCATGCATATTGGCAGATTTTCGTTATTGAAAGTTGTAGGTTATGCATATTGGCAGATTTTTCGTTATTGTTTCGCTGGGAAGCAATTGGATAAGGTCATTGTTGTTAGAATATGCTTAGCAGTGCATTTAGTGAAATTTTAAAAGCATTCAACCTAAAGCTTTGATACCATCTACAAGTTGAGTTGTGCTACTGTCATAACTAATTTTTTTTAGTTGTTGTTGTGAAGATAGACAAGATAGATGCTTATAGGAATTGGAAAACTTGATTTAAAGATCATTGTTTCAATGCAAGGAAAGGATTGCAAATAAGTGAATTCACATAATGAATAGAACAACACAATAAAATGATAAAATCATCAATGTTTGCTTTAGACCAACACTAAAATAATAAAATCATCAATGTTTGCTTTGGTGTTATGGTGTTATGTGACACATTTTGCCATTGCAGTAAATGGCTTTTATAAAATGTTTGACCCCAAATGATGCACAGTTATATGCACAAAGAGTTATAAATGCAAATCCTCATGGATGCGCAACATTCCACGGGTTTCTGGTTGATTAAATTTGAAATGCTTTTCCAGTAATTCCTGGTTGATTAAATTTGAAATGCTTTTCCTGCAATTCCTTTTCCCTAGACTGATATTTTGTCAACCATACAAAACTATCATGTAGTTTGTTAGTAATTTATATTTGAATTTTCGTTGCTTACTATGTCCCAGTGTTGATGATTGTTTTAGGGGGTTGTAGAGTATGAATCATGTGATTGTATTTAATTTGAAGTGTTGTTCCTGCAACTCTTTTTGTTTAGTTTGATATGCTCCTTTTATTTAGTCTGATATGCTGTCAACCTCATAAGACTGATGTAGTTCGTTGTAATATATATTGTAATTTGTCTAGCAGTTTGTGAAATCAAACTCATCTATAAGACTGATTGTGCTTGGTCTAATTCGTTGTAATATATATTGTCTAGCAGTTTGTGAAATCAAACTCATCTATAAGACTGATTGTGCTTATTCTAGTTGCTGGCCACGTCCCAATTTTTTTGTCGATGCTTATAAGACTGATTGTGCTTGTTCTAGTTGCTGGCCAAGTCCCAATTTTTTTGTCGATGCTTGTTTGAGGGGTTCTTGGCGTGTGTATCATATTGATTACTTTAATATGCACTGTTTATGGTTATTTCTCTTCATTGCCTTTTGTTATGGACCTTTCTAATGCTGAGTAGAATTAGTGGACAATGTTCATGGATGATTTATATTGATATGCAATTTAAAAGGTTATATTTTGAATTTTACACTATATCAAGCAGAAGATTATGGATGATTTATATTGATACGCAATTTAAAAGGTTATTTCTTGAATTTTACACTATATCAAGCAGAAGATTTTTAACGTTGGCAGTCTAATATATGACTTGTTTCAGTCTAATATATGACTTGTTTTGAAACTATGGCAGGGCTCATGGATGATTTCTATTAATATGCAATTAAGAGATTATATTTGACTTTGTAGCTAAATGCCTAAACAAATGACAGCTAAATACCTTGCCCATATAATTCATTATAGTTCTCGTAATGTTTCAGGTGCTGCCTCTAAGTTATTTTTGTGCTTGTAAGTTGGACAAAGACCGAGACAATTGATTCACTGATACATGAATTGGGGTATATGGATCTTATTACCGATTCTCTTCACAAAATAGTTCGCATCACACATTACTAGAGCACTCTCTTCACCATGCATTACAATCACGGTACGGTTAGATTTCTAAAGACAACAAAAGGAATTGATCCCTTTATTGGATTGAGACCATATCGTTAATGTGGGGGCTTCTTTTGAAATAGTTTATTTCTTAAACATTAATGCCTTTCGGCTATGAACACAAAGATCATTAAAATGGTCTAGTGGGTTTCATTATTTTAAACTCCAAATCTTTTGTTAAGCTCATTTCCATTTCTTTGTAATACAAAAGGTATTGGTCACTAATAACACCAGAAACAAAAATTGTTAAGAATAACAAAATCAACAGAATAACAGAATCAATGGGCTAATTGATTCCATTTTACTGAGTTCAAAAATTAATTATGATTCTATTGTTTTTAAAATTGTAGAGTTGTATAAATAGGTTGTCTATTTTTTCTTCAAGATCTATAGAAGAATGATACGTTCCACTTAGAAAGATGACCAAGGTTAGGTTTTTGGCGTTGTTACAGAACTAGAAAGATGATCAAGGTTTTTGGCATTCTTACAAATCTTAGCCAAATGGTCAAGTACTACCAAATCAAACTTTGACTTGGACTTGGCAGCACCAAGTCTAATGACCGAGTTCTAGTCAATCTCAAACTCTTGCATTTGAGTTCTTTTTGACTTTTCACAAGTTTTATGAGGTTGACGTGCATTTTTCTGAGTGATTTTATGGATTCCTTTAACGAGTTTGAATTGAAATCCCCTACTCTCCAACATCGCTGAGTTAGTTTTGTAACTATGGTTTCTACCTATTTCCATTTCCATCTACCTTAGAAAAATACTGCGTCTACTCATAATTATTAGATATTCCATCTAAGGTTTCTAACATTTTGAGTTTTTCATTTAATCATGCCTTTTTTAAACTCCTTTAAAGGGTGTTATTAGATTTTCGATTTTTTTTGTTTTTTTTCATTTCACTATCATTGCCTTTTTACTTCGTTTCAACAATGTAATTTTGATTGTTGTTTAATTACTACCTTCCTATAGTGTACTCATGAGCAAGTCCTTTTCATCTCATTAAAATAAGAGTAAATTCTTCTAGTTCCATTAAATAAGTCGATTCTTAATATATAAGTTATCACTTTATATGCCATTAAAAGTCACCAAATACGAGAAATTGTGGAGTTAGATATAATAATATATATGCAATTATAAATCCAAACAATATTATGCACCATCACATATAAACAATAATATGCACCATCACATATAAATTAATGTAAGAAGTAAATTTAATAAGTTATATATTTATTTGTTTCAACTATATCACATCCATAAATTAATGTAAGAAGTAAATTTAATAAGTTATATGTTTATTTGTTTCAACTATATCACATCCAGTTCATGAACAAGACTATTTATTCACCACCAGCAAAGACATGAAATCTAATTCTATAAGCACAAACGATGTAGATGAGACCCGAAGTAGTAGTTCCAAGTCCAAAACCAACAACAACAATAGTTTTAGTAGTTGTTATTACAGTAGCATAGAGAGTAGCTTACCCACACCGTACGCGAGTAAAGCAACACAAGCGACACACCTTATAGGAGCATATCTTCTAGCATACTGTCTATTTAGAGATCCATACCCATAGAAAGTAGTAAAACCAACAACACCCGATGCGAGAGACGGTAGCATCATAGGTCGCTTAGTTAGTAGGTTCAATATACTCCTTGATTCAATAGTGACAATAAAAATCATGAAATCAATTTGCTCTCGATTTTTGTAGTGTTGATCTACAAAAACAAATCCTTGATGATTAAAATATCTAAATTTTCTTTGCAATATTTGTCTTTATTTATGTTCTTTCAATTGCTAGTGTATTCCTCTTGTTGAATCACTTGATTGATGTAACTCTTTGAACCAATTATCTCCCCTTCCACTACTTGGAGATTACTCTTACACCTATCTTTCATTCATTACAAACACATGGACACATATTCATTCGTTTACATGTATCAAGAGGACAATTAGGAGAAAGCATTGTTCGATAAAACACATGTTATATCAATAAAACAAGACATACAATAACAATACATCTAGCCCTTCTTGGTATGAATTCAATGCATTTTATTCCTAACCGAGCTTTATTTAAAAGTCGAATTGCATTTGAATGAAATTATTTCATCGATCGAATAGGATTCAAATGAAATTGTTATCCTTGATTTTTTGATCACTTAAAATGCAAGTAAAAATAATTTATTAAAATGAATTAAATTTAATAATAATACATATAACTAATACCTCAAAGCATGCTTTATTTATATGATTTCAACACACACACACACACACACACACACATATATATTGCAAGGGTGTTTGACAATTTATGAACTTTTCACCTTGGTGTAAAGAAACCTATTCAAATTAGAGATGTGAGGTTGGTGATTTGATTAAATATTTCTATAGCTATGCCAAAAAGATGCAATGCTTCTCAAACATTGAACAACCACTTCCAATACATTCTCATCGCGTCTTAAGTTACGCCCAATATTATCTAATTATTTTACTCCATTTGTGGCTTTGACTACGCAAACTCTTACAATCCCTTCTATCATAGTTATACTTCATAGGCACTCACAAATTTTGTTTATGAGAAACTTATTCATATTAGAGATGGGAGGTTGGCGATTTGATTAAAGATTTTTGTAGCTATGTTAGAAAAAATCCAATGCTTCTCGGACATCGAATGACCACTCTTTTGATATGTTCTCACTACATCTTAAGTTCTGCATAATACTATGCTACTCCATTTATGACTTCAATTGTTGCATAATGAAGAAAACTCTCACAAGCCCTTCTTTTATAGTTATGCTTCATATTTCTACTCCTTGTCTACACATAAATCTCAACCGCCCTTGTTTTATATTTTATATGGTTCATATTTCTTGCAGCTTATATTTTAATAGTGCCTTCCCCAGACTTTCGTTCCTTTCTTTTCCTATCAAAATGAATTAAATCATCACGTGGGAGCCATCCGATAGGTAGATCTGGCAAATGTTGAGACACTACATGGCGTTCATTGGATGGCTACATCCAACAATTAACAAAACACCATGTACTTGCCATGCCATGGCTAGACCAATTGGTTTGTAGGGCGCTGTATGATGACCAACCGACAAATAGGTCCAATGGTTGCAATGGTGCTATTTGTCATATGTCTGACGTCTAGATAGGGTGATTGTGGAAGCACCACCTAGTAGTAGCCATCAGACAACCAAATCCTACTGCTCATTGTGACGTGTTAGCCATCAAATGGGTAGAGCATCTACTCTATAGGGTGCTACGTTGCAACCATCTGATGGCCAAATCAATTATCCCACTAGACTACATGGAATCTAGCGAGTGGCCAGAATATGTGGTTGCGAGTGGCACCATGTGGCATCCATTTGATGGCTAGTTGGATCATCGTTGAGGCACCATTTCCTAGCTATACTACTTATATTTCATCGGTGGTTTAGTACATGACAACCCTGTAGCTTCTTTGGAGGACTAGCCCCTTACAAAAAATGTTTGATCTTGGTAGAGTAGAGGCAACAAAAGAAGCAATTTTAGACTATAAGTAGATATTTGACTAGAAGACTAGTAGGAAACAAAATAAGAAATTTATCATATATGTTGACATTTGACTATTGAGAGGTTGCCATGACAATGAGTTATTTCGCAACATTTGGTAGACTGATCATTCATATCCAATTCCAGGATCACATTTGGATCAAGAATCATCTAGTCCCATTTACTCATTGATTTCCATCTCTTTTTTACCTCCGTTGACCAAGATTCGATGCCCTTCTCAATTAATTGATAATGAAAATCTACCACGATAATGAAAATCTACCATGTCACACAAATGAAGCCTATATCTCACTTTTGGTTGAGTAGGAATACTTAACAAACGTAGAAAGCTGAATATGTTGTTAAGGCTCTTATTTAATAATTTGGGGAGGGGGTAGTTGAAAGACTTGATGTTGTACTCAATGACCAAGGGAAATAGCTTGGGAATTAGATAAAGGGTAATAGCGTGAGTGATTATCTCCAATGGAACATGAGATAGAAAGGTACTTGTAGATGATCCAGTTTCTACAAAAATAACTAGCAACACAAAGGTAGTGTTATATGAGAATTGGATAGGGGTAGTGAAAGTGGCTATCCCATGGGTTTATCTGCTAGCCTCATCACATAGGCAAACACAACTCTTCTTCTCTACCCCAATCAACAAAATTATAGATAAATAAACTTGGTACAAATTATCTTCAAAATTTAAATTATAAGGAAACCAAAATCTTCAAGTACAAATTACAATAAAATAAAAAAATTTCACAAAACAAATCCATCTTTTAAAAATTTAGATCAAGTGTGAAGCAAAATTTTTAATGTGACTTGTTCTTTATATCATTTTTTCCTTAGCTATTTTAAAGTTTGTTCTAACGAGCAATACATATATTTTCCTTTTCCAAAAATTTTAAAGAGATGAAATGTGAAACAAAAATTTCAATATGACTTATTCTTTATATATTTTTGCCTGAACTATTTTAAAGTTTGTTCTACTGAACAATAAATCTATCTTAAACTACTTCAAATCTGTAATCCATCTTAACCTTAAAAAGAGCCTCCCTCAATTTCAATGCTTTTTATTCTTTGAATGCTTAAATTACAAAAAAAATATTAACATAATTAAAATATGCTATAAGATAAAGATGAAGCCAAATTATAATAGATGAACGAAACTCCAATCTAGAAAAGAAATGATAAAGATGAAGCCAAATTATAATAGATGAACGAAACTCCAATCTAGAAAAGAAATGGGCTTCTTCATACATTGACCCACTTAGGGTGAGGCATTTATGCCAAAAAAAAAACTTGCAAAGACCTACTTAGGGTGAGACATTTATGCCAAAAAAACTTGCAAATTCTAGTCTAATAAGGGATCCACTTGGGATTGCCTAAATAAATCATATATATTATTTCTTCCATAACATAATAACAGAGTTGAGAGTTAAGAAGTATTGTAACATAAGAGTGTATCCAATAATACATTGAAGAGACGAAACTCTATAGGCTTCTTCATAGTGAATGTATTGACCCACTCACGGTCAGACATTTATGCCAAAGAATTGCAAATTCCAAATTCCAGTCCAGTGAGAGATCCACTTAAATTCCTTAAATAAATCATATATATTATTTCTTCCTAACCTAATAAATCATAGTCACTAAAAAGAACATGGTCATCTTAAAAAATTCTCATCAATATTCCTTTACATTTACATAAAAGAAGTTGAGATCATGACAAATCAACTTATTTTGCCACAAATTCCCACCAATGGCATACATTCCGATGCGAACTTCACAGGCCAAGACAAAAACACTACAACTATTAAGTCAGGATATTTGTTTATTCATCTCCAACTTCATGAAACCTGAAATTTCATTATGTCATTGAGTTGTTTATTCACCCATACATAGAAGCAAATCGAAGGCTCAACCATTCTCATTCTTCAAAGAGTAGGTCATGATTTGTTGAATCATTCTTGCTCTCTTTTCAATATCGCACTTCCATTTAGGGAAACATTGAGGTGAAAGAAATTTAACGTTATCAGTGACACTTACTGTTTAGAAGACATTCATTAAGGGGGATCTCCAAAGATATTCTTGCTCTGATAATCCAAAATGTCGTCTTCTTCATGTCTTTAGCTTTAAAATCACTTGTCTTCACAAACCAATTCAATCATGTCTTCATACAGGCTAGACAATGCGAAAATTTGGTTGAGTTGTTTTTGTCAAACAATTGACCCCATATTGGACTGGACAATTAAAATCTGAGAGGTTAACCTCAGAGCTTACAGCTGGGACAAATACTCCTTTTCAGTTTGAATTTTACATATTGAAATTTTTTATCACTGGAGAAGACACCAGAGAGGCCATACTAATATGGTGCAGCAAGAACAAGGGAGGCTGCAAAGGCAACAAACCCTGTCTGCAGTTCCTAAGTTTTTGACATTAGATCACCTTAACGACGTTGCATATAAGAGCTTAACAGAGACCTTGACAGTGTAAGTACGCAGTGAATCGTTGAAAAAAACAAGAGGGAAAAAACAAAATCTAAAAGCCTTGCATCACCCGGGCATTACAGGTTATATTTATCCAGGCAGACCAGTTGCAAACATGTGCTTCGAAGTGTATGGATATAGCAGCATAACCCAAGCCCTGACATTCTTGCAAGACTTGAAACTGGGTCATTATATTCAATCCAGTCATACAAGCTAGACAATGGGAAAATCTGGTTGAGGTATTTTGTCAAACAATTGACCTTATATTGGACAATTAAAACCTCTTCACAGAATGAGAGGAAACCTCAGAGAGTTACAGCTGGGACAAATACTCCTTTCAGTTTGCATTGACACGTTATCTTAATCTGAACCTGTGACCGTTATGATCGCCAAACAGTTCCCGGTGGGAATGAGGAATTCACGAGAATCGGGATCTCCTGGGCATGATGGACTATCGGCAGACTGGCATTGACCAAGAATTAGGGTCTCTCAGCTGACAGGCATTGACCGTGCGGTAATGGCTCCTGGGTATTATCAACTGGGTGTGTCGGCTAGTGGGTATCGGGACCTCCTTCCAGCGAGAAGCCCAAATGTCATGGTGGATCGCAGTAATTGCTTGGCAGGCTGTCAGGGTATTCATCCTACCAAGCATTTCAAGCAACATCAAACTTATTTATCTCAAACGAGCTCTATTTATTTACGGATATCTGTATCACTGATTGCAGATGCAAAGCCTTCGCGCACAGACTGGAGAGGCATCCAATCTGCAACTTCTTCGAACACTGCCTATATATCAAAGTCGAATTCTTCCAAAGAATTTGGGCGGGAAGAAACTTGTAACCCTCTGGATGCATCGTTTCTATTGGAATTCCTGAAGGAAATCGGCGAAGTATGGAACGGAGGGCATCCACTGAATCGCTTCCTACTATGTCCATTTCAATTGCATAGCTTCGAGTAACAGGAGCCGACAAAATATTACTCTCGTTGGGCGTTATAATCCGTCTTTCTATCCTCTGAATCTGAGTAACCCCTGATAATTGATCTGTTTCCTCTGAATCTGAGTTACCCCTGATAATTGATCCGTTTCTGTGGACTTCCAGGAGGCGTGGAGGACGAAACCCCGTGATAATTGATCCGTTTCTATGGACTTCGTGAGGCGTGGAGTACGAAACCGTCGGGATGTAAACCTATCAGAAGATAAGTTATGGCGGACAATTGATTGGTGATAAGTTATGGGTGAATCAGTTATCGACAGAAGTTATGCACGAGAAGTTATCATGGATAACTTATCAGTGGATAAGTCAATAGAACATAAGTTATCAGTGGATAAGTCCTTGCTAGATAAGTTATCAACCGATAAGTTATCTATTGATAACTTATGAATCGATAAGTTATCGTTATGGCTTATCAACGATAAGTTATCTATTAATAACTTATCAATTGATAACTTATCGTTGATAAGCTATAACAGAGAACTTATCGATTGATAACTTATCAAACTATAATTTATCGATTGATAACTTATCAAGTCAAACAGATAACTTATCGGTTGATAACTTATCAATTCATAAGTTATCAACAATAACTTATCAATCGATAAGATAAATAACTTATCAATCGATAAGATAAATAACTTATCAATCGATAAGTTATCGTTGATAGCTTATCAGTTGATAACTTATCTGCTTATCAACTGATAGCTTATCAACCAATAAGTCATCTAACGATAAATAAGCAGATAAGTTATCAACTTATAAGCTATCTAACGATAAGTTATTTATGATAACTTATTGACAGCTTATCTATCATAACTTATCTTCTGATAAGTTTTCATGCCGAAAAGCAACCTCACTGATCCTCCGGATAACTTATTCGCCTGAAAACTTATCCGCGGAAATAGAATTTCAGTTTTCCCCAAATAACTTACTGGCCCGATATGTTCTCCGCATGAACAGATCCATCGTTGCAGTTACATCTTCTTTTTTTCTGTGTCTGTGTGCTGCAGGTAAAAATTCCCATTCTCTAATTCAATTTTCCCCATTGTTTGTCCTGGCAATGCTGGCCAATTATATTATTGTCTTTTTGTTTATTAATTTTCCTGGATTACTGCAATACAAGGGAAAAACCAGAGTTGCAAATTTTCTGTGTGGCCTGCGACTGTGGGTTCAGCTGGGGTCTCGTATTCTTGAAAGACAGATCCGTTGTGGCCGGGATCCGTTTGGGGGAGGACTGATTCTGTCTCCAATTCACAGGAGTTGGGAAGCTGCGATACCTGTGAGAGAAAATCTACAGTAACAGAAATGAAAATATAGCGGCAATCACTAAATGGGACTTCGAATTTGGACCAGCGAATCTGGACCTGTTTTCCATTTATATTCTTCAGCTCAGGAGCCGGAACCAGAAAAACGAGTCGCCATATGTTTTTTTTCCAAAATATCACGTATGGTATAGCTTTATCACTTAATGGAATGTGTTTTGCGTTTAGAACCCTATATAATATAAAAGTTCAGTTTATTAATATCTATGATAAGGTTATTTAATGTTAAGGGTGCAGTAAAAGGATAAAATGTAAATAACAGGCCAAGAGTTAAGGGTGCAGTAAAAGGATAAAATGTAATGCATATAATTAATGAATTTGTTATTATTAATTTACACGCAGCTAGTGCTGGCAGAGAAATAACATTTGATACCCGTGTCGTGGGGTCAAAGAAAATATAAAAGGTAAAACATAATTTAATAATATTTTAAATAGAATAGGGTATTTTAGTATTATAATAGGTTAATATAGATTATTATAATATGTAAATCAAAATTTATAATAAAAAGCATATAACAACCAATTATTTATAAATCAAGAATAATAATCATAAAAAGAAAAGAAATTAAGAGAAAAAGGGAGTAGAACAACAAAAACTAAAAAGAAAAAAAAAGAGAACAACATAAAATAAAATAAATAATAATAATAATAGTGTCTCTCTTTTTCTCTTAGTTTCTTTTCTTTTTATTATTATTATTCTTAATTTATAAATAATTGGTTGGTATATGCTTTTATTATAAATTTTGATTTATCAATTATAATAATCTATATTAACCTATTATAATACTAAAACACTTTATTCTATTTAATATATTATTAAATTATGTTTTAACTTTTATATTTTTTTATGAAATCGGTTTTTTTACATTTCAAAACATTTTAATTATTAACCCTATTATAATAAGTGTATAAATATTTTAATTAATAATAATCATTTATTAATTAAATTACATTTTAACTTATGTTTTCATTTTTATATTTTGTTATGAAATGAGTTTTTACATTTCAAAACATTCAACTATTAACCTTATTATAATAAATGTATAAATATTTTTTAATTAATAATAACTATTTATTAATATATATTTTTTAAACTAATTAACGAGCTAGTTTGCAACGACTAGTTTTTAACAATTAGTCTTAAGGCTATTTCCCGGCAATGATGCATCTTAACTATTTATTCATTGAAATCAATCATCTTTTTTAGATTGTCCTATATTAAATAGTTCAAACTTCCATCTAATCCTAATAATATAATTAATCCAAAAATGCGTTCACCATAAAAAAAATGTTTAAGATATTCAAACTTACAAGCCCCAAGATTGAAAAATGTGGTTTTTCGCCAATGGCTTTCAAATGCCACAGCGTTAAAAGAGTGAAGTACAAAGTGGCCATCCATGGTCTTTATTTTTCTTTAAGGCCGTATTTATGTACCATTTGGGTTGGTAGATGACCCATTTGATATTGAGTATTGATTAAGTATTAAAATTCAACTTTTAATATAAAAAGTATTTTAAGAATATTGAAGATTTTTATGAAGTTCTTTAATATCTTAATTAAATAATGTTTATTTTAGTGTCTTTAAATAAAATTAAATATGGATTATATAAAATTTGATTTTTTATATAGTAAATTAAATTTCAAAATTTAACCTTTTAAAGATGAGGGGATTTGGGCTTTTCGAGTTTAAGATCAACTAGAATGATGAATATTTTTTTAGGAGTTGTTTTTAATGTTATTGCTCGAATTTAGGTGAAATCTTAATTTATGTTATTTAAAGCTGGGTTTTTTGATTATATATATGGATTCAACAACTTGAAAAACCCACTTGTCGAGGGATTACCCATCAAAATGATTTCAATAAATTCCTACTTGAATTTTAAAGAAATTTGATCGGGAAAATCCACCCAAAAATCTCCAATAAATCCTACTAAAGACAAATTCCTTTCACCCAACCTTCTTGAAACTTAGAAGGGGATCGATGGGATGAAGAGGGCTTGGATTTTCGCAGACATCACATCTCTTGTCGTTGTTGTCAAGCTTCGACTTGTCTATGAGGCTCATGACAATCATGTTTCTAGAGAGCCACTATTCGCATCAATCCGATCATGGAAGTGGTTGCGCTAGATTTCTCTTGAAGCGTTTTTGGCATCGTTCAAGATCTCGATACCCAAGGTCCTTTTTAACTTGGGAGGGAGGCAAGTTGTACTGCGAATCACAAAGGAATAACAACTTGAAATTTTTTGTGCGGACTTAAGCATGTTTTGGATTTACCTCGTGGAGCTATGAAGGTAGATATCCACTCAACCAATCGGCTTTTGATGAACGAAGCCACTCGGGTTGTAGATCTACTCTATATCCCCACGGATTTGGTAGAGAAACACTATAAAACCATAGATCTAGAGTATTTTTTCATATCTCCATTCAAATTTGAAGAATATCTTTCTCGCCATCTTGGATCTACGATTATATGTTTGGGGTTGTGTAGATTTGGCTTTTGACGGGAATGGAGGATTTGTATAGTTTTATATTCACGCTTTCGAATATCTCGATTTCGATCGTTACATATCGCAACAATATTATGGACACGTTCAAAGGAATATGTCCTAGATTTGGTCCGGATCTAAGATCTGGATTCCTCCCACTTTTTTTTCTTTTTTTTTAGTCACGTTCTTTAGAATACAATTTTGGATATGGAGGAGTTTTTTTCATTTTTTTTAAAACCCTAATTGGGAAATGTTTTCTCTTAGGGGTCAATATCTCAAATTTAGTGAGAGATCTAAAAAAAAGTCTAATATGATTTGGATATATTGGAAAATTTACAAAATTTGATTTATGCAAAGCAAATTGTTATTAAACACACACATGGTGTATGAGAAGAATAAACACACACATAGAAAGATAAGCATGAGATACTCGTATTATTCACCATAGATGTACATTTATAATACAATGGTGTGACTCTTGGATCCATCTTCCAAGGTCACTTGGACTCCTTTGTGACTCTTCGTCTTCCACACCTACCCATAGAGGATTAGGTGTTCAACATTCCCCCTTAATCCGAAGGGGGTATGTGTGAGTCCAATAAGAGAGTTGTAATACAAATATGCAAAATATGCATGGCAACACTTAGGCTGAATCGGCTCTCTGAAATGTTGGCATAAAGAGGTGGTTTAAGGATGACCACCAACATTGGAACGCAATGCTTATTTGCGAGTTCCGGAACTCTTCCAAAAGCGGCAAGAAGCTAAGGGCTTACGCTAGAGGAATTGTCCCTCATATTTGAAAAAGGAGACCTTCAACCTAAAAGAAGTGAAGTCTACAACTTTCGTGATGGTTTAAGGATGACCACCAACAACTGGAATGCTTGATTCAATTCTGGAACTCAACCAAAGCGGCGAAGAAGTCTGAAGTCTTCTACTAGAGGAAGTGTTTTGAAAGAGGAAGAATGTCAACCTCACATAGATGGTTCAAGGTCTGTCCATCAACCAAAGGCATGCTCATGGGCATCTGTGTCTCACGGCTACAACTTTGAATACGGAATGACGAATTGTGGCTCGGAGCTTACTTGAACTGCTATGTCTCCGGCTACAACTGCGAATCCGGAATGAGAGATTGTGGCTCGGGACTCGCTTGGCTTGCTATGTCTTTGGCTACAACTACGAATGCTGGAATGAGAGATTGTGGCTCAAGCTCGCTTGATGTAGCGTCGAAGCTTGTAGATGACCACCATTTTCCCCCTGTCGGGGGACAAGGTGAGATGATGGCGAAAAAATCAATTGCAAGATTGTTCAATATTCGAGAACAAGTTCGACGTGCGACTTAAACATCTTCTTGGTGCATCGATGCCCATTGCTAGAAGCGATCCATCCAAGATGAATCTTTGTTCTTGTAGGAGGCTTGTTTTCCGAAGCATCCGTGTGAAGAATGGGCGTGCCGACCACGGTGCTTGCATGGATGAAGATAAAAACAATGATCTTTCATATGGCCAACTCGATCACGAGTGTTGGCATTTTACAAATTTGTTGTTGTTGTTGATGCGGAAGAGGATCTAGAACAAGCTGCGAGTGGCTGTCATCAAGAAATCCGGCACTTCGAAATTTGATGGGCTTGGAGTAGTCCTGGAATATGAAAGGACACATCCTTGTCATATCCAAGACCGGTTCTATGCTTGTTATGGACAAGCTCTTCCCAAGGTACGATGATGGGCTTGGGAAGTGCAAACTCAGTCTTTCGCATCTACATGTAAATGCGCTCTTGTACAATGAACTAAATGTGAATCATCCGCAACTTTGTATTCTTGTTGCTGATGGGAGTCCTTCTCAATGTTACTGAACGAAACAGGGTTCAGAATGATGACTCTTTTGTTGAAGTTCATCTTCTTGTTGAGACTCCAAGCTGCAAAAACTCAATCTTTTCATGTGCATTTTGTAAGCGAGAATTGAATGTCGGTGAGAGCAACTTTCTTGGTTTTTAATGTATCATAAGTACTAGACAATATCGAGTGTTGAGGAGCTCTAATACCTCGATTAATTTTGGCCATTTTCTACAATTTTGCAACTACAACTTGCAGCACAATTTATTTTTTTGTAGCTTAAAATAATTGCTCGAAATCCTTAAATTTCAAGTTAGCAAAAATCATTTATTTGAATCATGGATTTGAAACCTCCATGGATCTCCTCTACGAATTCAAAAGAAAGAAATAATGCTACCAATAATTCCACTCCAAATAAATCTTGATAACTTGCATACAAACCCAAATTAGTTTCTACCGCAACTATTAAATCTCAAATGTGGCGATCCAAAGAAAAAACCCCCCCAACAAAACAACTCTGATAAATACTACCAACTCACGAATACCAAAGGTCATTCTAAAATAGGACTTCCAATCATCATAGTGCCCAACAATAACTACACAATGGTCCTCATACTACCAACTTTGAATCAAGTGCACAGTGGCATCACTAGCCACACTTTGTTGTCGTGGCGTTTGTTTTACTCTCTTGATGTGGCTTTGCGTTCAACTTTCCTTTAAATGAGTTCAATACTATATATACAAAATTCACATTGCCTCTGTCATACAATATATATCGACCAATCTTCAAAAAAAACATATTATCGAGCAATATATATATTTCAACTCTCGGTCAACATGTACGTACACGATCTTCAAAAATATTCGACACACCATTCCATATTCAACGTTGTAGGCACCATTCCATATTCAACATGCCTGTAGACATTGTAAACATACCTCACGAGTCCTCAAAAAAATGTTGAATGCCAAGGTAGGTTCCACCTCTCAACTCCACGGCTTACACCATACACAACATACCCGATTATTTCAACACACCAACGCTTCGGATCTCATGCCCGAGTGGTGCCACCACCAGCACAAGGTCTCGGATTTAGGGAAGATGGAAGAGGTTTGCCTTTGGCGACGGGTTTTATCGGGCAATAGGAAGCTCGGGAAGAATCTAGTTGGTGGTCGATATGATTCGCGAGAAGAGGATGGTTGGTCGTGCCCTTCTTCTCTTAGGTGCTCCGAGAGCCGGAAAGAAATTGCGCTTGCCCTTGGTATCTCTCAAAAGTTCATTTAAAAAAACACGAGCGCCTGAAAATGCCTCTTATTCCTCCGATTCTCCCTCACCACCTCCGTGAAAAAGCCTCGAGTTGGAATCGAATCTACGTGCAAGGGACTAAGGATTTATTGGCAAAGACAAGTCGCTGAGGGAGTCGAGGGTTTCGTCGGCAAAGACGGGTCGTTGAGGGGACCGAGGGTTTGCGGCAAAGACAGTCGGCGACAACAATTCTTTGAGCACGGAATTTTTTTTGCAATTAGCGTTTAAAATCATGATACGGGTCTAAGAGTAAGTAACACACACTAGAATAGGAGACAACTTGGGAAAAAGGAAAAACAACACGGAGATGGGTAGAACGCACCCAAATTGCTAGGCCAAAATCATAAAAATAGATATTCTTGACAATCACGAGAGCTCGGGATTTTTGCTTGGGGGTAGAGAGCCAAATTTAGGTCATGTGATCTAATATAGGTAGCGCGGCGAAGAATGCAATGGAAGCCCTCTGAATAGTTGGCCTTCCATAATTAGAAACCATTTTAAATGCCCAAAGCCATAAGGCGGGAGCTCGACAATAAAATACCGTGGACATACTTTAGCTTTGGAAAAGTCCGGACAACGCCCGAGTCCGACAATAAACACGAGAGAAGGGCCACAATAAAATGGTCGCTCAAAATGTAGCAAGGCAAGAGAACTACCACTACGATACCATGTTAAACACACACATGGTGTATGAGAAGAATAAACACACACATAGAAAGATAAGCGTGAGATACTCATATTATTCACCATAGATGTACATTTATAATACAATGGTGTGACTCTTGGATTCATCTTCTAAGGTCACTTGGACTCCTTTGTGACTTTTCGTCTTCCACACCTACCCATAGAGGATTAGGTGTTCAACAAGATGATTGAGAAATATTTTCTCTTAGGGGTGGATAAGATTAAAAAAAAAGTCAAATATAATTTAGCTATATTGGAAAATTTACAAAATTTGATTTATGCGGACAAATTGTTACAAGATGTCAACCATTTAAAATAAAACATTGAACATAATTCTACCATTATCATAAATGTGAGGTTGTGGGGGGTGGAGCTCCATGGCCAGAGGTAATTCTATCGGACCATCTTTGTCCGCTAGAAATCCTAACGATCCAACCTCATTCAAGGATGTCGTGAAGGGGAAAGTTGCCCTACAATATGAACATAATCTAAATATATCAACCCTAGGTCTTTACATTGTTGAACAAATGGAACCAAATATGTCGATAAATTTGTCGGAGGTAAGTGGTCTTTTCACAACCCTCCAAGTTAGAGTTCTCATTTGTAGATTCAATGGTTTATGGCCCAAGTCGGGAGAATCTACATCGGTGGGTCTTCACCAATTGGATCAATAAGTGTGATATTTACTTGTGCTTGAAGGGGGTTTTTGTGGTACAATTCAATAATCATGAAGATATGGAATCGCTTTAAACGAGGGACCATAGTTTTGGGGTAAGGTGGGCATATTGGTAACTCCATGTACAACAATGGTGGTTATGAAGATGGCGACATGGGTGAGACTACACAATCTCCCTCTCCCTTTTTGGCAACACCACAAGTTAGAAGGTATTGGAAACACATTGGGGAGATTTATGCGGATGGATCAAGAAAGAATTGAAAAAAAGTATTTTTTACTTTTGCCATGATCTATGTAGAGACGAGACCTTAGTTGTTGAGGAACCATTAGGCTAGCAAATTAGGATTAATTAATTTCTCTTTCATGATTATTACTTGTGAGTGTTTGTTGGCTTATTATTATGATGTTATGTTCTTCATCAAACAATTATTATTATGTGTCTCTTCTAAGCCAACATGTATTGGAGGGTCGACTTGGTCTCGTGGGGACAATTTGACTCTTTTGACTCAATAAAAAAAGTTTTCTTTCTTTAACTTACAAAGTTTCCAAATGGAATTTAACTCAATTGCATTTTCTTCTTGACTCAAATGACCCTAAGAGCAAGAAGAACATGATTTGACTAGGAAATAATAATAATTTTTCTTTTTCTTCTTTTTGTTTTTTTCATGAAATACATAATGATACAAGTACATGATAATTATGAAGACCAAACCTAGTTACATTTTTCAACATTAGGAAAGGTCTACCGGATCGCATCCATATGGCTCTTAGAGATTTTAAGCGGATCCAAATATTAGACTTTGAAAACACGACATTCACATGTTGAACTTGTCTCTAGACATGGAATTTGTAGAATACTTTTACACAAACCAAAAAAAGACAAAGAAAAGACCCCAAAAGTCAAATGGGTGGCAATTTCTAGATCCACATTCTTCGGAAGAAGAAGACGAAGAAATGGATGAGAATCATCAAAAGTGGAAGAACAAAATCAATGAAGCTCTCAAGTGGAGAAGGGTGAAAAGAAGCAAAATGATCCCAAAAGTCACACTCGGAAGGCAATGATTTAGTGATGATCCGAGTTCTAGAAAAGCAAGATGAGGAAATATGCAACAATCAAGGAGCGAAAGCAAAACAAAGAGAACACACACATACGAGAGTTTTGACTCGGACAAAGAAGTGCCTTTGAAGATGGAAGGAGAAGAAATAGCAATAGTAATTGCTAATTCAAATTATGGGGGGTTGGCAAAAAGTTCGGAAGAAGAAAAGTAAAAAAGAGAAGCTTAGTTTTACGGGTAATGTAAATTGGGTTTGAGATTTTTTTGCATATTATGAATGCAAGCAACTATGCCACTTGTGCATACGTTAAGCACATACAAAATGTAATTTTATTTTGCTTTAATGAAATTACAAGTTTTTTTCTTCGGGAAAAACTACTAGAATGACAATAATTAGAATCGGTTAAAATTTCTTATTCAAAAAAAGTTCTACACCCAATACAATTCCACCTTTGAGGTTTCATTTTTTGTTTTCAACACTCTAATAATCCATTTCACATGGAAAACCTAAGTCCTATATGCATCTTAATGATCTACATACCTTACCAATTTATGGAATCACAATGTAAATTTTAGTGAACAAGATGGAAACTTGTGTTTCCATCTCTTGTTGACCCAAATAAAATTATAGAAAGCTTTATCAAGATGGAAGTGTGTATTGACAAAAAGTTCTTAATAAAATGAATAATACAAATCTCGAATTTGAAAACAAATGTAACAAGTTTTTAATATGTAGTTTTTCATAATTACTCATAATTTTGTTCAACTTTTCAAAAAAAATATTATATGCAAGTTTATGAAACATATATGATTTTGAATAGACACTCTACCCATTATCAAAAACATAAAAATGTTATAATAATAATTAAAAGAAGACTAGACAATACATTTAAAAAAAATTATTTATAAATATCATTAAAAATTAATATTAAAAATACATAAATAACCATTCACAATTAACTCTTATTTTTTACTTTTTTTTTAAAATTTTATATTCAACATTCTTCTGATTATATTCAAGATATTAAATATTTCATAAACTCACACAAAATTTACTCACAGAAAAAAATTAACAAAACAATATAGATTTTAAATATTTCATAAACTCACGCAAAATTTACTCGCAGAAAAAAATTAACAAAGCATTATAGATTTTATCAAATTGTTTTTCTCTTCCCCCATATTAAATAAACACATCATAATGATGGGAACAATGGAATACCTATAAATTTAACATCCTAAATTAAATGTAAAAAGAATCTTCATAATTTTTTTTTGAAAAACAAATGTTGCAAACACTACATGTAACATTGAGTTTTAGCCTAGATCTTGCATAATTTAGCCATGTTTAAGAGCTTGAAACCGTATCATAAAGTGGTGGGGCTAAATGGCAAAAATAAAAGACCACCAAACCTACCGTATGGTTTTTCAAAGTCAATTTTAACGTGTAATGTATCCCAACCCTAAACCCTCGATGCTTTACTAAAACCTCGGTGCTCTGAGTGCACTCTAAAACCTTCCGTTGCTCTTAGCGCACTCTAAAACGTCGTTATAACAGCCATATGTAAAATGCCAGCCATGAACTCTCTAACAAACAGACTTCGATTACGTTCGAGTTGTTTTCGTCAATTTTCAGTCATAATGTTCGCGCAAAGCTGCTCGGTTGTGCGCAGAACTCAGCAATGCATGTCTTTTCTTCGGCGCATGAATATCTGTACAGGACAGGGGAAAATTGTGCTGTTGTCTTCAGAATATATGCAGAAACTTCCAGTGTTTTTTGTCCGAAAACCTTCGGAGCTTCAGCGGCAATGGCGTCATTCCCGGGACACTTGTTCATTTGCATTTACAAACTGGTTTTTAGGTGTTTCTCCGCCAGTTCTCAAGATTCCCCAGATGAGGATTTTTCAGAGTTGGATGCAAAGGAAATAAACGAAGACATGGGTTTCAAAGGGGGTTCCAAGGTCAACATTTCATCTGAGAGCGAGTCCATTCATTTACTCTTCGAAGAAGGCATCGGCTTGGAGGGAAGACCGGAGAGTAAAATACAGAAGTTGGAGATTGAAGACCTGAGCTATCTTCCCCAAGAAGGACAGGTCGAAAAAATGGAAGAATATGATGGAATCTCAGTGGGAAATACTTAATACATTGAGGGATAGTGTAGATGGTTTGGAGAATCAGATAAAGAAACTCAAGAGTAAGGCTGCATCCCTTGAAAACACTAACAATCAGTTGACTCAAAATTTTGTCGAGTTCAAGAAACGCTTGAGAGAGCAAATCAATACAATTGCCGAGGATACTGTGGTATCTAAGCAGCGCAATACGAAGAAGCTGAAGATAAAGAAGAAAGTCGAGGGAGTTTCGGGTACTTTGGAGCATCCATGGCCAGAGTGGGCTCGGTTTCTAGAGCATTTGAATGAAAGAGGGTACCTGAGCAAGGCATTGACTTTTCAAAGGGGACCGGTAGATCTTAGAGGTCTTAACACAGAGGTAATCTATCATTTCATCAAGTGTGCAGCGGTCAGTTTTGCTAAGGACCATGTTGAAATTTCGAAGTACGTATGTCTTTTCAATTACAGTTTAATTTTAAGCCGTTTGGCCTGCTTGTAGGCTTGCTGTTTTTGATAGCGTATGTATCTATTCAACTTGATAGGGAACTCTGATCTTTTTGATATCTTCTGTTAATATCTCATTCATTTGGATCGGTATGATACTTTGAACCTTTAAAGATGCCCATAGTTTTTAATTATCCAATGCACAATGCTGAACAACTGCATAGACGGCACTTTTTTCATAATTTTTCCAACACTTTGCAACGGATATCGTTGTCCAGGTTCTCGAAGTCGTATCTCTGAATTTCTAGATTTGTTTTTCCACTTGATGAAAGAAATATTTTTTGTTATTTCTTTTGAAATTGCCTATTTTAAACTTACTCTTTCATATCAAAACATTAGTTAGATTCCTAGCGACACCAATGTCATACCGCATCATCATGCAAAAGTCATTAGGCAATCCCAACTATCATGAAACATATATCCCCTAACAACATCATCATCTAATCCTTTCGGGGTCCAAAACCATCATCCCTATCCAAGATAAGCCTATACACCTTACCATAAGGAAATAACATGCTCCACAACCATCAACTATGCAATCAATGGGTGATCAACAAGGCAAACACATGTGAGAAGACCATTGACCAGCCATCAAAATCATATCCAACCAAGGAGAAGTGAGGCTCCCCCCAACCAAAGATCTCTATCAAATGATATCATGCCATGAGAAGAGGGGGCTCCATAAAGATGAATCCCTCCAAGTCATTCTAGCAGTTGTAAGGAACAAAAAATAAAATCTTCATCAATGTGATGAAAATCACAAGGTGGAATCTCATACAATATGAGGTGTAACAAGCCCTACCCACCCATTTTCTTAAACACAATAATATCTTGACATTTAATCAGCAAGGTTCCTTTTTTTCTATGTGTCTTGGCCGAAAAATAATTCTTCAATTAAAAAAAAACACCTTGGGAATGAATGCTAAAGATAGCCAATACACTTTGATGGCTTCTAACTTAGATTTGACTAAGGTAAATCTCACTCACCTAGACAACCATACTGTTACATCACATAGTCAACTTCTTTTACGTTGAAAAGTAACTAGGTTCGGTCTTCATCTTGACATGTAATTGTGACTTGTATAAATGATGTAATAAAAAATATTTTTTTAAGCCTTGCTTCATGGGTTTCATGAGCAAGTGATTTTATTATAGATGGTTCTCATTTGAGAGCATTAGGTTTGTCATTTAGAGTCAAATAATTAATGTCATGAATGAAGAGCTCTTCTTGAGCCTATGTCAATATATATGAGTCTATACGAAGTGTTTAGAAAGTCCTCCAAAGCCAAGCACTGCTCTCCTATTGATGTTGGCCTCAAAATATATATAAAATGTTCAGGTCGGCTAACACACCTATTTGGATACTCAGATCAACGTTTTATATGGTCAAACTACTATAAATAGGAAGGTGCATACTTCACATTTCCACAATGAAGTAGCTCAAATTCCTTTTGAGATTTTCGGTGAGATGTCTGAGGTTTTTTGATAGGCAACAAGGTTTGGATCTCCTGCGAAATTTCGGTAATGGAGTAATGCGGTTCGGATATACCTACGAGATTGTGGATGGGTCACGGTTTGGATAAGGTCATTGTTTGGTGACCACGAGTTCGGGAGCGACCACAATTTTGGGCTAACCACGGTCCAATCATAGATGTAGTTCAGATTCCTCTAGACATTCTTTGTTATGATCTCGGTGTAACAAGCTGTATGGTCTCGTGCTATCAAGAAGATCTCGGTCTTGGCGTAACCACACTACTAGTATTGTACTCGGTGCTACGGTGAGGATATGAAGAATTCGATGATAATGATCGGTGCAACAATGATGTTCGAGTCCTATGTTGGTGACAAGAAAGGAGATCTCGTCATAATGATAGCTAGAAGATCTCAATGGTGACAAATGTCTCAATGAAGAGGAGAACGAAGAAGAAAAGGAGAAGAAGTGTCTTGATCTTGGAGTGGCTTACAAGTCAAGGGTCATGGTCTTGGTATTCGTCAATTGGAATCTCTATAAGAAGAATTGGTGCAGGTTTTCTTCTCAAAGAGTGAGAGGTTTTGGCCCTGGCTCATAGCCTACATACTGTGTCTCTTGTCTATTTTATGTTCATGCATTGGTTACTATTTGATGAAGAAGAACACTAATAACAAAGAAGAAGAAGATCCTAATCTAAAGATGTAAAAAGAATTTACAAATGGTCATTAATAAAGAGAAATCATCTTATACAAATGCCTTAGATTTCTCAACATGGTATCGAGCTAAGGTGTTGAAGTCAAAGGAAGGGCATCAAATCAAAGAGACACTCAAGGATCAAGTTTCATGGAAGGAATCAAAGCAAAGTGAAGGATCTACATTGAAGAATCAAACCCTAGATCAAAGGAGGAAGTCTACTTCAAAGGGAAGTCATGGATCATCAAATAATCAAGGCCAAAAGCCTTACTTCTACTCAAGGCAAAATAGATCTACAAATCAAGGCATCTAGAAGTCTACACCGGCAAGAGTATTGGATCCTATAAAAGGACCACAAAGAATCTCATCAAGATGAAGAGATCTACAAGGCAAGGCAACCCAAACTTTAGAGAAGCAAGATCACATCATCTTGAAGATCCTAGAAGCATTTACGATTTGCATTCATTTGAGAAAGAAGATCATCCGAGGAAGCATTAATACATCTTCTTCATCCACCATCAAAATGATCAAGGTGAAGTTTTTCATCTTCACTTGTCAAATTTGGTTAAAATTACTTCGTGATTGCAAGGAGATCCATAAGTTGGTTCGGTCATCGAAAGTCCTTGCATGGAAAAAGGAAGATAGACATAGTCCTTGAAAATAGAGAAGTCATTAATCGGATGTATGGAAAATCTCCAAAGGTCAAGCAATATCTGAATACATGTAAAGGGATCGAGAGGGCTCAAAGGATTCTTATGAAATCGGTCAAAGGCCCCCCTCATCCCTATGTAGCGAGGATTGGAGACATCAAAGAGATATATGATAAGATGGAAGATCTATTCACTGAAGATGCGATAAAGAAGGTCATATCACTTAGTCACGATCTACATAAAATTGAAGGAATATCTTCATAGAATCTCAATTGTGAGATCTCGGAGAAATGATAAAAAGATAATCATCACTTTGTTCTAACTAATGAGCAAGGTAACAAATGTCCATGGGATAAGAAAGTTAACTCATTCAACAACTAGTGGTTTCTATGCTTGAGAGAAGAAAACAAGTTGAGGGAAAAAAGTATTGAAGGTTAGTAAACTCAAACATTTGCAAAAAGGAAAGAGAAGTTTAGAAAATTTGGTTCTCACGAAAAGAAAGAATGACATAACTAAGATTCAATGCTATGGACATTACGAGAAGGTAGCTCATATCACCGAAAGGATGGAGGAAGGCTGAAGAGAAGAAGTCTAAGGAAAGAGGGAGTAAGAGATCTTTACTATGATTAATATAGTTTCCCTCACAAAGGTCTTGCCATAGCTCCTAAATATTTTGTTATAGGATATGACTAATAAATAATAAGATGCAGTATGGCATCATGGAAGCATTAGAAACAAGAGCTCGTGACATCACCATGGGGAATCATGAAGGATAGACGGAACAAAATCCATGGCAGTCAAATATGAAGAATATAGCTCTTGGGAACCTCATTGGATATTGAAGGAAAGAAGTCATCCAAGACAAGGCTCATCATACATCAAGTCAAAAGGAAAACATCTGTTGGATAGGGATATGCAAGATCCTCAAGATTCTCTAATGGAATCTTCATTGGAAGATTCACCGACCCAGAGAGGATGCAAGTGTTTCATTAGGAACTCCAACTTGTGGAGTTCATAGGATGATGGTATGATGGCATAAGAGTTGAAACATATCAAAGGGTTGAAGACACTTCAATCAAGGAAGCTGCTGAAAGAAGCCTAGATGACCTGAAGGTGAATGAGGTATGTATGCTTCTATTTAATATTATAATGTCATGTCATATGGTTATAGGTAACATGGATCACTACTTCTATCTTAAGAAGCATGATCAAAGGAAAGGAATCTCCTCCTATGGAAGATTGCCGAAAGGCATGATTCACACTAGATGAAATCAACATAATATGTCCTTATATGAAGTATGAGGTGGTTGACCACAATTAAGGAACTCTGATTGGAAGCTCCTGGGAATGGTATGTGTGAAAGGAAGAGATCGCAAGATATGCAAGCATGGTAAAGGCAATCAACATCCAAAAGACCAAGAAGATTTGACTGAAAATCTCTCGGAAAGATATGAAGACTCTGTTGGAAGTCTGGAAAAAGATAGAGACCCTTGACAATGGATATCTTTGGGAGATGAGTCAACATGTATGAAAGATGCTGATACCTACAAGATGTCATGATGAAAGACCATAACTAAGGTAATTTTTGATTTAAGTGTTCATAACTAAATAATATCTTGATGAGCGTATGCATGGCTGCCAAAGGAAAGTGTATGTCTTCCACCGTTGATGACCATGTGGTAGGATGAAAGGTCCTTGAAAGAAATATGGTATGAAGATAGCAGCATGACATGAAGCTAGACCAAATGCGAAGACTGATGAATCACTTTCCAATGAAATAATGACATGACTCATGGATGAAAGTGATGGATGGTTTGTGCCCTATGTAGAGATCCCAAAATATGAAGACTCCATACTAAAGAAGAAATTCATGACATCGAAGAAAGGAGTTCTTCAGAGCAACTAGTTGTCCCATTAATTACACCTATAGAGCTGTTGCAGGTCCCTGATTAAGAGGGAGCTTGGAAAGAAGTTTCTTACTTGGTAGAAACTTGGAAATTCCTAAGCCAAGAGGGAGCTTAGGTACATTCCTTGTGTAGGAATGAGTACATTCCTTTGTTGGAATGTGTCCTCCCTAATTGAGAGAGAGAGATATACACATCATTCTAGTCTTCACTTGGGAAGGCAAAATGGAGGATTTAGTAATCATTTGGTATCCAATACTCTTTGAGGATGTATTAAGGCATCCAAGATAAGAGTAGTTGTGGAAGGACAGATATTCTTTGAGGACTCAGAATCCAAGATAAGAATATTCCTAGACATACTTTGAGAGAACCTGGGTGGGGTATGTTCCGAGAGAGACAACGATGAAGGTGTCTATTAATCATTGGTCTCGCTAGCATTGGGCTCAAGATCTCGTAGAGAGATGGAGCTGTTAGTCAAGGCCTTGATATATGACAATGCTGGTTGATATGATGCTATACAGATGGGTTACCAATCCGATTCTTCTTATGAGAAATTCTTCAGATTGAGAATGACCAAGTACCATTATGAATACCTCCCTAATTAAGAGGGAGTGTTGAAAAGTAACTAGGTTCGGTCTTCATACTAACATGTAATTGTGACTTGTATAAATGATGTAATAAAAGTATTTTTGTAAGCCTTGCTTCATGGGTTTCATGAGCAAGTGATTTTATTATAGATGGTTCTCATTTGAGAGCATTAGGTTTGTCATTTAGAGTCAAAGAATTAATATCATGAATGAAGAGCTCTGCTTGAGCCTATGTCAATACATATGAGTCTATAAGAAGTGTCTAGAAAGTCCTCCAAAGAGAAGCACTGCTCTCCTATTGATGTCGGCCTCAAAATATATATAAAATGTTCATGTCGGCTCACACCTATTCGGATACTTAGGACGATTTTTATATGGTTAGACTACTATAAATAGGAAGGTGCATACTCCACATTTCCACAGTGAAGTAGCTTGGATTCCTTTTGAGATTTTCGGTGAGATGTTTGAGGTTTTTGGATGGGCAGCAAGGTTCAGATCTCCTCTGAAGTTTCAGTAATGGAGTAATGCAATTCAGGTATACCTTTGAGTTTGTGGATGGGTTACAGTTCGGCGAAGGTCACTATTTGGTGACCACAGTTTAGGGCAGCCATAGTTTCGGGCTAACCACAGTCCACTCATAGATGCAGTTCGGATTCCTCTAGACAATGCTATTATGGTCTCGGTGTAACAACTGTATGGTCTCGGTGCTATCAAGAAGGTCTCAGTCTTGGCATTACTACAATACTAGTACTGTACTCGGTGCTACAATGAGGATATGAAGAACTCGTTGATAATGATCAGTGCAACAATGATGTTCAGTCCTATGTTGGTGATAAGAAAGGAGATCTCGTCATAGTGATAGCTAGAAGATCTCGATGGTGACAAGTGTCTCAATGAAGAGGAGAACGAAGAAGAAAAGGAGAAGCAGTATCTTGGTCTTGGAGTGGCTTATAAGTCAAGGGTCATGGTCTTGGTATTCGTTAATTGGAATCTCTATAAGAAGAATTGGTGCTTGTTTTCCTCTCAAAGAGTGAGAGGTTTTGGCCCTGGCTCATAGCCTACATACTGTGTCTCTTGTCTATTTTATGTTCATGCATTGGTTATTGTTTGATGAAGAAGAAGAAGATCCTAGTCCAAAGATGTAAAAATAATTCACAAATAGTCACTAATAAAGAGAAATCATCTAATACAAATGCCCTAGATTTCTCAACATTTTCCACTTTTGCAATAAGCCAACCCTAATCATTTAGATCATATTCATTAGGTTTGAGGTTATTTTCTCAATACCTCATGCCATCTTGTAACTCTATGTATTGAAAGGGAAACATTTGGGTAAAAACCCTAACATCGTCCTCATGAAAAGAAATGGAAGATTTAGACATATTGACCTTCATTCTTGTAGTATTGCAATACAAATGTTAAATTTCTTTTAGCTTTAGAGCATCTTGTCTCAACGCATCATAAAATAATGGGATGTCATCCACAATAAGGTGTGACAAAAACATAGATCTTATACCTTATAATGATCTAGTTCTTCTTGCCTCAAGGAGTGCCCTACTCAAACCTTTTGCGACAATAAGGATCAATAGTGGTGATAAAGGATACTCTTGTCTGAGTCCCTTTCCTAGTCTAAAGAAATCTGAAGTATAATGATTGATAAGAATTGCAAATGACGTAGTGGGTATACAACTCATAACTCGATTGGCATGTTAAGAAATCCTTAGGGCAATAGTTAGGGTTGATTTCTCTTTTACTTGATAATTGCTTGTGATTATGTGTCGGCTTCTTATTACTTTTATTATGTTTTGATCATTAAATAATTACCAAAACTATAAACTATGAGGATCACCAAAAGACAATGAACACAAAAGATAAGCTCCAAGCCAGGGCAAAACCCCTCCAAGGGGAAAACCCAGAAAATCTCTTTTCATAAAATAGATCAAAGTGAGAATTCCAAGACCCAAACACCAAGACAGAAGTCCTTCCACAAGCCCCAAGTCACCCCTCTTTCCAACCTTCCTTAACCAAGTTAAATTCAACAAAGTCAATGTTGGTCAATGGTCAACAAATCTGGTCAATCTGTGATTTTCGGACCTGCAACTCTTTTTGAAATTCTTGGCCTCTACATTAGACTTGTACCTTCGCACGTGTGGCAGAAACTAGGGCAAAATTCACACGTGTGGCAGAAACTAGAGCAGAATTCGCTTGTGTGACAAAAAAATCTCTCCCTAGACTCTCGCTCTCTCTCCTTTGATTTCTTCTCTTTCTCTTCACTTTTTCGCTCCTTTCTTTCTCTACTTGGCACAAAAATCAAAGTGTGTGATGATGATGCACATGAGGTTGAATTGCATTGTATTTATACCCTTCTAGGAGGTCGAATAGGTGTCTTTCTGGGTCGACTTGTCTAGGAGGGCTAACTTGGTCTTGTGGAGGACCATTTGACGATTTTGACTCAAATAAAAATTCTTTTACGTCTTTTTCAAGGAGTCCAAATAGGACTTTGACTCAAGTACATTGATTTGACTCATGACAATATTTCTTTTGACTTGACAAACCCTAGAAGCATGAAGAACATGCTTGACCTAAATAATAATTTGACTTTGAGCATGAAACCCATGCTTGAAAAATAATAATAAATAATTTTCGTTTTCTTTCTTTTTGCTTTTTTCATAAAATATATAATTACATATGTACTATGACAATTTTGAAGACCAAACCTAGTTATTTTTCAACACTCTATCTTAACTAGGGAGGTATTCATAATTACATAATAAGGTACAAGGAAACTCTCAAATTGAAATATTCTCATAAGAAGAGTCAGATTGATAAGCCATCTTCAACATTATGACCAACATTGTCAACATAGCAAGGCCTTGACTAACAAGTCCTATCTCTCCATTAGATTAGAGCTGGGGAGGCAATGTATATAGACACCATCATCATTGCCTCACTCACAAGGCACATACCCCATCCAGATGTTCACTAGGTATGTCCTAAGAACTCTTCCTATCTTGGCTTTTTAATCCTCAAAGAATATCAATCCTCTTCGACCACTTATCTTGGATACCCTGTCGGATTCCCAAAGAGTGTCGGTTATAGATGCTTATCCAACCCTCCATTCTCCTTACCACTGCCTTCACTAAGACTTACGATTGTTAGTCCTGATCTAGTGCATGATACATGGAGAATGTGGTGTCCCTTTATCACTCCCTCTTAGACAGGGAGACTTCAATCTTAAACTTTCTTTTGTCTTGTTCATCAGGTACATGTTATGTCACGAAGATCTTCAAGTAGTAGTTAGAAGGCTTTTGCTTCTTGTATCTTCATATCATTTTCGACCTTCGACCTTCCTGGATGTTATGTAGCAAAAGCTTAATTTTCAAACCATCTTCATGACAAGGTTCTCGACTGCTAACAACATCATCTCGTATCAAACTTCGTGTGAAAATTTCACTACTGAAATCCTATGGCAGCGATTGGAATCATTTCTTCTAACTGTTAATTAAATTAGCAGTTTATTGCTATGACAACAACGAAATAAACACACTACAATCTTCCCAAAATTACTGCGGAAAATAATAGCGCTAGAAACTGAGAAATATTCTAGCGCACACATAAAAATTGACACACTTATTTTTGGACTAAAGTCCCTGGAAAAACCCAACTTGGGAAAACTGGTGCAACAACTGAGGATTTTATATTATTAAGCAGCAGTGAAATAGTCTGAGTACAATTTGGAAGCTGAAATCTGGCAATCCTGCAGGCAAAATACTGGCAAAAATTATCTGAGAGAAATTACCCTCACACCGAGCAATCTCGACACTGTCTGAGCTCTGAAAAGCTAGCCATCCAACTTGGCCTACGCAGGCTCTGCGTCACTTTGGCGCTGCTTGCCACACGTGCTGCTTGAATCGACTACTAATCTAGTCGTCTTGCCTACTGCTGACAGGGAAAATGCTTCTCCGACCCTCTGGAAACTCTTCCTGGCTTTTGGAACTGAAGACATCTTCTCCTCCAACAAAATCAAACTCCCCTTTTGAGGCTTCTGTGCTACCTCTGCGCAGCCTCTCTGCAAAGTACTCGTCGGATTGGGAAAATATTCCTCTAGCTTCACTACCCTAGACCCTCTCTATCTCTGCTTCCTTCTCTGGCTCGAACTCTTCCGGCAACTGCTGCTTCTCTCTGGAAATCAAACTGCCCAAGGAAAACGATCTCTGTGTGTGTTCTCTATTTACCCATCGACGTCTTATAATCTCCAGTTGGGACTCCAATGTCCAAATTTTAAACACAATCGATGGTTGAGATCATTTCTGGATCGTTCCATGTGAGTTTCTAGATGATTCACACCTTATCTCAATTAATTTTGATTAATTAACCACTTTTCCTTAGTTTAGACTTAGGGAATATTTGAAAATAGGCTAATAATCTAATTGAGACATTTCCAGGTGGAATTTTCAGAAACGATTTCTGGGTTATGGAGAACTCTTGTGTTTTAGCCTCTCCACAAAGTTTCAAGACTAGAACATCTCCGATGCTACAAAAACTAACACTCCCTCATAGCGAGGAAGGTGTTCTAGTGCTGCACCACTACTATAACACCATGTCTCTGTATCACCCTCTGTACACTGCTGATGTCTGGTCACTGTGACTAACTGCCATTGCCCACCAACCACTGCGCAACTCTGATGTTGCATTTGTGCTGCTGCTGACTCTGCTATGCTATTGCCAACCCTGCATCTGCACTGCAATTCCCTCTCATCTATTACTGTTGCAACTACAACAATTGTAATTAAGAAGCATCCTAAATACTTAATCAACTGTGTCTGCTGCATATGTCTCTTGAGTCCTAATTGGTACTAGCACCTGCATTGTATACTAAGGAATCTATGCTGCTGCTGACTCTGCTACTGAGCGTCCTGCTCTGTTGTCAACACTGCATTGCGCTCCTTAGTACTTGACTGCTACTAGCCTGCAATTGTCACTTTGGTAATTTGACTGCATCACTGACAATGATCCATCTCGCTACTGAATATTGTGTGCCCCTGTAGCCAGGTAATGATCCATGAGGAGGATACCTCAATGGACCCTGCCCAAACTCTAAAACTCTGGGACTATAGCTCCATATCGCCCCACCTCTCTCCTGGAGGTATAGTTGGAAACGTGGCGAAATCTTCCTCCACCCTGGAGGACAACTTGTCTATATTTGCGGACGCTGCCGCCTGGTCCTGCTTCTCTTGCTTGTCCTTCTTCTTGAGAGGACGCTGAGTACTGTAGTGGCCAAACTGGCCACACCTGAAGCACTTGACCTTAGATAGGTCCGTCTTCTTCTTCTCCCCCTATCCCTGAATGGGACCCTTTGATGCAAGGGCCATATTCTCCTCTTCTCACCTTTCATGTCCTCGCTGCTTCTTTCGTTGATGGTGCTCTTCAATAGAGCTTGCCTCAACTCCTCCTGTTGTAGGTCAGACCACATCCTGTCCCATCTAGGCAAGTTGCCTCGGCCTAAGATACTTTGGACGAAGACTTGCCACTCCTCTGAGACACTGTTCAGAGCCAACCGTACAAGCTATGTCAGTTGAGTTTCCTTCCCAATCACTGTAAGTTGATCACATACCTCCTGAATCCTGGTGAGGAAGGGATCTATGCCATCACCCTTCTGCATCTTGATGTTCCTCAGCTTCTCCTGCAGGAGCATCTTCTGCTACTCGGAAGTGCCCTGATAAAGTTGGACGAGAGCATCCCACATTTCCTTGGCTGTTCCTTTTTCTGCCACATGTGAGACTACATGGTCCCAGACTTCATCCAGGATCAATCTCTTCGCCTTCGCCATCTCCTTCTTGTGCTCCTTGAGCTAATCGACATCCTGGGGTACTGCTACCACATTGTCCAGATAGGCTTTCAGGCCATGTTCATCCAACAGGAAGGACATCCTAGCCTTCCAGATGACAGTTGGAGGCTCCCTCCAACCTATCCTGATCTCTAAGCCCAACTGTGGCCATCTCTAAATATGGTTGAAAATATCCCTCTTTCCCTTTGCTTGGCTGCTAAATCTGCTATTTGGACTCCCTTCTGGAGTGAGAAACTCTGCTTGCATCTATTGCCAATTTGCAACTAGAAAATCAAATTTATAGAACATCCCCTGAGAGAAATTCTCTTCATGTGTTCCTTTCTTTTCCACCCATCACTGATTTTGCTACTGCAAAACCCTTTTGCGCCCAAACAAGGAATCTACCCAGCTAAAATTACTAAGTTGCTGCTCCCTTTGACTGTTCGAATCACTAAATTTGGCAAGCCGAAATTTTATGCCAACTTGCACTGAAAAAATCAATCTGCCCAACAATTTGAACTGCCTGGCTTAGGCTTTGCGCAACCTCTAGAAATTCGTCATGCTGCTCCCTTTGAACAACGAATTTCTGCATCCGCTTCTGAGCTTTCCCGTCTGATCAAAATTGCTCTGATACCATGTGAAAATTTCACTACTGAAATCCTATTGCAACAACTGGAATTATTTCTTCTAACTATTACTTAAATTACCAGTTTATTGCTACGACAACAATGAAATAAACACACTGCAATCTTCACAAAATTACTGCAAAAAATAATAGTGTTGGACATAGTTATTTTTGGACTAAAGTCCACGAAAAAACCCAACTTGGGAAAATCGGTGCTGCAGTTGAGTGTTTTAGATTATTAAGCAATAGTGAAATAATCTGAGTACAATCTGGATGCCGAAATCTGACAATCCTACAGAGAAAATACTAGCAAAAATTATTTGAGGGAAATTACCTTCACTCTGAGCAATCCTGACACTGTATGAGCTTTGAAAGGCTAGTCGTCCAACTTGGCCTGCGCAGGCTCTGCCTGCCACACGTGTTGTCTGAATCGACTACGAATCTAGTCATCCTGCCTCTCGCTGACTGGGAAAATGTTTCTTTGACCCTTTTGAAACTCTTCTCGACTTCTGGAATTGAAGACGTCTTCTCCTTTAGCAAAATTGAACTGCCCTTTTGAGGCTTCTGCATTGCCTCTGCGCAACCTCCTGGAGAAAATCTCGGCCTCTCTACAAAGTACTCATCGGATTTGGAAAATCTTCCTCCGACTTCACTGTCCCTGCCCCTCTTTGTCTCTGCTTCCTTCTTTGGCTCAAACTCTTCTGACAATTGTTGAGAATTAGGTAGGGCTAGGTTTAATTCAAATTCTCTTCTTGATAATTACTTGTGAGCTTATTTCTTTTACTTATGTCTTATCTTCATAGCTTATTATGTCTTTCATCAAGTTAATTACCAAAATACAAGAGGCACAAATTTAGGCTTTTCGAGCCAGGGCCAAAATCTCTCCCTCTTGGAGAGGAAAACCCACAAGAAATTCTTCTTATAGACTTTCAGATGACAAGTACCATGACCATGACATAGACCCTTGACCCTTGTATGCCTCCAAGACCTTGTCACTGCTTCTTCATTGATTCTTTGGGCCGATCCTTCTTTTCAGCACCGTTCTGCATGTCTTGCACCAAGAATAGAGAGATAGATCTTTCATTGTATTTCCTTGCTTTGACTATATGTGAACCTTACTGAGGTATTGGCATCTTGTTATGGACAGTCTTGTGCACACCTTGCACCTTCACTCAAACTTGCTGGCTGGTCTTCAACTTACACACAAGTCTTCTTTCGATGAACAATCCTTTCCATACTATGATGATACCCTTACTTTTACTGTTTTACTTTGCTGAACATACTTGTTATGCTTCGCACTTTAACACAGTTCTGTAGTCCTGTAACTTCACACTAAAACATAGTCCTCTCACTTTGCATATGTATATTACTTTGTCTCCCTACTTCGCACTTTCTCCAACTGAAATCTTCGCTGTATATCCTTGTTCCCTCGTACTTGTAATCTGCATACATATCACTGAGATCTTGTCCGAAAATCTCATACATGTCCAAATTCTGTTCCTATAATTTATGCGAAGTTCACTAGGCTATTTATAGTTGATCGACCCTATAATTAGCCGACCTATCAATGAACTCTTGTGACATATTTTGAGCCGACCTTTCCAACATTTTCTAGCCAACTTTACAAGGTTTATCTCCAGTAATTTCGAGCCATCTTGTCCATTGTTTATAGGCTGTCTTGAGGAGATGTTCCAACGCTGATCTTGAGCACCATATTGAGTCATGTCTTCAAGCTTAATATGACAAGGTCTTGAGGCATACTTCTTTGACATGACTCTTAATTAGTACATTTATGACAAGATGGCAAATCTCTAAAAGACATCAAGAAGAAGTCTTTTGACCTATAATAAAAACCTTGCTCATGAAACCCATGAAGCAAGCATAACAAAAATACATTTTATTATCTTTGTCTTCTTCATTATATAAATACATAATTACATAGTCAATATGAAGACTGAACCTAGTTACACTTTCCAACACTCCCTCTTAACTAGGGAGGTATTCATAATGGTACATGGTCACTTTCAATCTGAAGAATCTCATAAGAAGAATCAGATTGGTAATTGCATCTGTGTAGCATCATATCAACCAACATTGTCCTAGTGCAAGGCCTTGACTAACAGCCCCATCTCTCAACGAGACAATGGGCTACAATGCTGGCGAGACACATGACTTATGGACACCATAGTCGTTGTCTCTCCAAGGTACATACTCCACCCGAGTGTTCATAGAGTATGACCTTCTTGGACTATTCTTCTCTTGGGTAGCTAGCCCTTAAAGAATATCGGTCCTTGACTACTCTTATCTTGAATGCCCTATTTGATTCTTAGAGAGTATCAGATGCCAGATGATTACCCAATCCTCCATTCTGTCTTCTCGGTGAAGACCAAAATGATGTGTCTATCCATTCTCGCCTCATGGCCTTAACTAAGACTTACGGTTGTTAGTCCTGGTCTAGTGCATGACACATGAATTTAGAGAATCATATTCATCACTTCCTTTTAATTTAGGAAGGACATACTTCAAGTTTCTTCCAAGTAAGAAACTTACCACCAGACTCCCTCTTAACTAGGGACATGCAGTAGCAATGGTGAGACACCCAACTGCTCATGAAGAATTCCTCCCCTCGATGTCATGGATTTCAATATTGATGAATCTTCAACTTTTGTTTTCATAGGCCACAAATCATCCATCACTTTCATTCATGAGTCATGTCATCCACCAGAAAGTGATTCATCAGTCTTTCTCATCTGGTCCACCTTTATGCCATGCTGCTTTCCTTCGAACCATCTCCCAAGGATCTTACATCCTTCCACATGATTGGTAGCCCTGCATAAACTTATCCAGATAAACATATACATAAGAACTTTTAAATCAAAAGTTACCTCAGTGATGATCTTTCACCATGACATCTTCCTGTAGGCATCGACATCCTCTATTCAGATTGACATATCTCCTAAAGATATGTATTGTCAAGGGTCTTCTTCTTTACCATACTTCTATCAGAGTGCACATATCTTCCCAGGAGATCTCCTAGTCACATCTTTTTGGCTTCTGGATGATAACTGCCTCTTGACTTGGTTGCACTTCATGATCTCTTCCTTTCTTTCTCCACACAATGTCATTCCCAGGAACTTCCAGTATCTAGTTCCTTGTTTGTATACAACCACCTCATATTCCATATGAGGACATATATTTGATTTCAGCTGTTAGTGGCAACCTGTGCACCAAAAGAAATCCTCCTTCCATTGATCATACTTCTAAATATTGAAGTCCATCACTTGCAACCATATGACATGAATTCACAACATCCAGTGTCAACATATAAATATATGTACCTCATCCTTTTCCTTCTGAGTCATATTGCAGCAATTTCACTAGAATGAAGAACTTTATTCCCTTGACCTCCTTCATCAATATGTCATCATATCCTAATCCTAGAATTCTGCAAGATAGAATTCATGATAAAACCTTTTGCTTTCTTTCTAATCAGTGAATCCAAAGAGGACTCAATTAGAGAGTGTCAGCACATGTGTCATAGATGACCTTTGATCCAGATGACTATCTTCCATCAATGTTGTTATCAGTGAGGTTCCCAGGAGCTACTTCTTCAAGTGCTCCTTCCATGCTTCTATCATGATGCTCTTAATATACACTGCATCCTATCATACTATTTTACAACCAACATAAATCACTTAAAGAGAAAGATGATCTCAATCATAGTAGAGATCTTTCGCTTCTTCTTTCTTATATTTCTTTGCATCAAGTTCTTCCCTTTCATTTGTGACATGGGCTTCTTCCTTTTTCCTCTTGTCCTTCCCAGATTTAGGACAATCCCTTTTATAATGCCCAAGTTCATTACATCCAAAGCATCGTACTTTGTCCATATTTCTTCTTTTATTCTGAGTACCAAATTTACTGAATCTTCCTTTCTTCTTGGACATGGCTGTAAAGGCTTGATTCCCTTCACTTGATCTTGTATCAGCTTTGGCTTTCAATCTCGTTTCCTATATTTTGCATAGAGACGATAAATCCTGGGAATGGTGTTGCTTCTTTCTTCTCGTATAAACTTGAAGTGAAGTTTCCCCATTCTTCCGGTAGAGCATTCAACACTACTGTAGTCATCTTACTGTCAAACATGACTTCTCCCAATTCCTGCAATTGGTCTCTTATTATAGAAATTCTCATAAAATATGAAGTGATTCCTTCCTCTCTTGACAATTTCATCTTGTATAGTTCTTGTCTTAGAGAGATTGCTTCTCCTGCAGTACTCACAGAGAATAGCTCCACCAGTTTCTCATATATTTCTTTTATAGTTTCCAGTTTTGATACATAGGGTATGAGTGAGTCCTTAATGGATTCTATGAGAATCCTCTGGGCTCTGATTTCTCTTTTCATGTACCTGGCATGAGCCGGAGCATCTTCTTTTGAGGGTTGAGTTGTGGATCCTTTGATGTAGCCCATAACTTCATCTTCGATTAGATTGAAATCTGTCCTCTTCTTCCATGCACTAAAGTTTGATGACCCAACCAATTTGTTGCTTTCTTTGAAATAAGTCATTTTGACAGATTTAGATAAGGTCATAGATACTTACTTGAGTTGAGTGACTTCTTCCTTCCACTAGCTTCCTTGATGATGATAAAGATGAAGTTAGGAACTCCCTCTTAGATTTAATTCTCCAATGTAGATGTCTTCAAAGGTGTTGGATAATGTTGGATGGTGCTTGATGATGTGTCTTCCAACAATGTCTTCAATGTCATAAATCTTTGATGGCAAAAATTATCTCTTTGATGAGTGGATCCTTTGAATGAGATTGAAGGTCTTCTTGAAATGGCTTGAGAATCTTCCTTGCAAACTGATTTGAATTTTCAACGCAAACTTTATCCTTGGCTTTGATTCTTGCTTCCTTGAGTGTCTCCTTGTCAAGTAGCCCTTGTCTTCAACACCTTAGCTCTGATACCATGTTGAGAATTAGGTTGGTCTAGGTTTAATTCAAATTCTCTTCTTGATAATTACTTGTGAGCTTACTTCTTTTACTTATGTCTTCTCCTCTTAGCTTATTATGTCTTTCATCAAGTCAATCACCAAAATAAAAGACACATATTTAGGCTCTTCGAGCCAGGGCCAAAACTCTCCCTCTTGGAGAGGAAAACCCACAAGAAATTCTTCTTATAGACTTTCAGATGACAAGTACCATGACCATGACACAGACCCTTGACCCTTGTATGCCTCCAAGACCTTGTCACTGCTTCTTCATTGACTCGTTGAGCTGATCCTTATTTTCTGCACCGTCTTGCACCGTCTTGCACCAAGACTAGAGAGATTGATCTCTCACTGTGTTTGACTGTGTGTGAACCTTACTGAGGTATTGGCATCTTGTTATGGATAGTCCTGTGCACACCTTGCACCTTCACTCAAACTTCTTGGCTGGTCTTCAACTGACACACAAGTCTTCTTTCGATGAACAATCCTTTTCATACTATGATGATACCCTTACTTTTACTGTATTACTTTGCTGAACATACTTGGTATACTTCGCACTTTAACACAGTTCTGTAGTCCTGTAACTTCACACTAAAACACAATCCTCTCTCTTTGCATATATATATATTATTTTGACTCCCTACTTCGCACTTTCTACAACTGAAATCTTCACTGTATATCCTTGTTCCCTCGTACCTATAATCCGCATACATATCATTGAGATCTTGTCCAAAAATCTCAGACTTGTCCAAATTCTGCTCCTATAATTTATGGTAAGTTTATTGGGCTATTTATAGTTGATCGATCCTATAATTAGCCGACCTATCAATGAACTGTTGTGACATATTTTGAGCCGCCCTTTCCAACATTTTCAAGCCGACTTTACAAGGTTTATCTCCAGTATTTTCGAGCTGTCTTGTACATTGTTTATAGGCTGTCTTGAGGAGATGTTCCAATGCTGATCTTGAGCACCATATTGAGTCATGTCTTCAAGATTAATATGACAAGGTCTTGAGGCATACTTATTTGACTTGACTCTTCATATACATGAGTCTTAATTAGTACATTTTGTAGAAATTTGATAACCAACCCCGGTTTTCAGTTTCTCCTTATTTCTCCTATAAAGTTAAATGCACATTCCCATAGCCATACATTCAACAAGCTGGAAAAATAAATATTTTCTGAAAACACAAATTCTGGAAATTTCACAATGCTGAAATGCAGAAATAAAAACTCAGAAAAATAAATCAGCCACACAGAATTTTGACACGCTGATTTTTGGTCAATGTGACCCTAGAAAAACCCCTTACAACTCTTGGAGAAAACCAGTTCGAAAACTACTTCTTATTTCTGGAAAATGCTTTTACAGAGAAGTGAAATGTACAGGAAAAATTACAGCGAACAAAGTACAGACTTATCTTGTTTTTCGTGCTTGTCTCCACCTTGGAAAATGTGCCAAAACAACAAAATACTCAAAACAGAAATTCATTACAGCAAATGACAGTCTTGGGAATTGTGCCCAGTACTTAGCTATACGGCCGTACGGACTGTACAGAAAAATACAACAAGCTGCCTCCTCGAAATTCGTGCTAGCTGCCTCGAAAACTGTGCACAGCCACCTTGGAATCTATGCCTTTAGCTGTTGTACCTTTGCCTCAATTTTTGTGATGTCCCTCTCCTCGAAAAATGTGCCTCAAGTTGTTGTACGGACTATTGCCTCAAAATCTGTGCTGTTGTACGGCCTTGCTGCCTCGAAATTCGTGCAGCCTCTTGCTGTCTCGAAAAACGTGCAGCACCTTGCCGCTGTACGGACTGTTGAATCTGCCTCTCCTTCACCTTCTCAAGCTCAAACCAGAAAAATGTCTCAAGCTCTTTAACTCCTTCTCTCTCAATCTGCTCATGAAAGAATGAATGACCTTTTCCCTCATTTTCCTCCTTTAACCTAATCCTAAGTGACTTTTGGGGAATCCCTAAATCCAATGGCTGAGATAGCTTTAAATCTAGGGCTGAGATTAAATGCTCATTTAAATCTCACTTTCTATTTTTTAATTCACCCCACTTTAATAAAGACCCACTTAGTCATTTATTTCCAAAGTCATTTTTCCTTTCTAATTTCACATTGACTTTATTAAAGTCACTTTAAAATTAGACTTTAGTAACTTTATCACTTAAAGTCACTTTTAAATTAGATTTGACTTTATAACTTTATAAAGTCACTTTAAGAGAAAAATTAAATTCTTTTGGACACTTTTCCCTAGGCCAAAGATCAAAGCCTTAGGGAACCACCTGTCCTCCGGTACCAAATTTCAACACTCCCTATTACCGAGGAAGGTGTTCCTCACCACACCCATCTTGTCTCTGAAGTAGACATGCTTGCCCCGTGGTAAGGCTTTGGTAAGAATATCTGCAACTTGCTCATCAGTGGGAATATACTCAAGCTTCACAGCTCCCTTCTGAACATAGTCTCTGATGAAATGATATCTGATGCCGATATGCTTTGACCTGTCATGAAATACTGGATTCTCCGTGAGTTTAATGCAACTCTGATTATCACAGTATATCACTGAAGGTCTCAACCACTGACCAAATAAACCAAACAACATCTTGCAAACCCATATGGCCTCACAACTAGCTAAATTGGCTACCATGTACTCTGCTTCCATTGAACTCAATGCTATTGACTTCTGCTTTCGGCTGAACCACGACACCACTGCCGAACCCAACCCAAAACAACACCTTGAAGTGCTCTTCCTATCAGAAGCACAACCTGCCCAATCAGAATTAGTGTACCCAGCCAATCTCACTCCATCTCCCTGTCTATAATCCAGACCATAATCCACTGTCCCCTGCAAGTACCATGAAATGTGTTTTGCAACAACCCAGTGCACCCTCCTGGGCTCACACATGAATTGGCTCATCGTGTTGACTGCAAGACATATATCTAGTCTGGTGTTGACCAAATACATCAAGGAACCAATCAGCTGTCTATACAATGTGGTATCCACCAACTCGGAATCTGAAGCGTGAAGCTTCTTCCAGTTGGTGATCATAGGTGTTGACATGGGTCTACAATCCTCCATGTGGAATCTGCTAAGGATGTCCACAATATACTTCCCCTGTCCCAGGAAGAAATGCCCCTCCTCTTGCCACACCTCCAAACCCAAAAAGTAATGCATCAAGCCAATGTCCTTCATCTCGAACTCCGACGCAAGATCTCTCTTTTAGTGCTCTATGAGTCTCTCTGCACCCATAATGACCAAGTCATCCACATACAACACCAGAATGAGAGGCTCCTCACTTATCACAATAAAGTATAGGTTCAGATCTGCCTCACTCTTTGTGAAATCCATCTCCTACAAGTATGTATCTATCTTGGAGTACCAAGCTCTAGGAGCTTGCTTCAAGCCATAAAGGGCCTTCTTCAATCTGCACACATGGGACTCCTTCCCATGCGCTTCAAAGCCCTATGGTTGCTCAATGTACACCTCCTCCTTTATGAAGCCATTGAGAAATGCGGTCTTCACATCCATCTGGTGGATCTTCCAACCCATCTCTGCTACTATCGATATGATGGAGCGAATCAAAGTATATCGAAGGTCTCCTCATAATCTACTCCCTCTACCTGGGAGAACCCTCTAGCCACAAACCTTGCCTTGAATTTCTCAATGCTGCCATCTGCAGCATGCTTTACCTTGTAAAGCCATCTGGAAGTAACCACGGATTTGCCCTCAGGCCTTGGCACTACCTCCCAAACATCATTCTTCATGATAGAAGAATACTCCTCCTGCATGGCCTCTCTCCAGACCTGCTGGCTAGCTGCCTCCTCATAGCTAGAAGGTTCAGAGTCAACGATGTTGGCAACCATTGCCATATAGCTACAAAACCTCTCAGGTGGTCTATTCTCTCTGACTGGCCTCTTAGGCCCAACAACGGATGTGGCCTCTCTCAAGGTATCCTGAAGCCACTTGGGCTTCCTCTTCCTTGAGCACACTTCTCCCACCGGAGAATGAAACTCCTCCTCTTCATCATTAGGAGCCTGAACTCTTGATTGTGTGTTTGCTATCCTCCTGCCTGAACCTGAACCTAAAGACACTGAAGTACTGTGTGAACTGTCCATCAGTGGACTCCCTAGTGAACTGCTCTGCGGACTGCTCTGCATGCTGCCCGAAGCACCACCCCTCTGACTCTGTGAGCCACTGCTCACTGATGGACTTGACACCGTAATCGATGTACCTCCGGATCCTCCTGATCCCTATCCACTGGATCCCTGTGACTGACTCAGTTGCTCTTGAGGGTCTGGCTGATCCAGATACTCTAACTCCCGTGACCTCCTAAAACTCCATCCTTCCTCAAAACTTCACATCCCGCCCGACAACAACTCTCCTCTCGTAAGGGGAAGATAAACTAAAAAGGCTTTTTGGTGTCTCACTGTGAGCCCACAAAGATACCCTTCTCTCGCGGTGGGTTTCACCTTGGTCCTCTTTCTCCTTGGGTACAGGGAGTATGCAATACACCCAAAGATACGAAGATGACCAACATCAGGCTTCTTCCTAGAAAAAGCCTCCTCCGGAGTCACATGCCCCAAGGCACGATGAGAACTCCTGTTCTGCAAATATACAGCAGTGTTGCAGGACTCTGCCCACAAAAACAACGGTAACCCCTGATCATGTAGCATGGCTTTGGCAGCCCCTCCGATGGATCTGTTCTTCCTCTCCGCAACCCTGTTCTGCTGGGGGTTGTAAGGAACTGTGAACTCCCTCCTAATGCCTGCCTCCGCACAATAGTCAACAAATTCACCAAGGGTGTACTCACCTCTATTGTCCGACCTCAAGGACTTGATCTTCCGACCTGTCCGAGTCTCCACAAGAGCTCTGAACTCCTAAAACTCCTTGAAGACCTCATCCTTGGTCTTCAAGAAATAAATCCAGGTCCTCCTGGAGTGATCATCAATGAATAAAACATAATACTCATATCCACTCAAGAAAACATGAGACATCCGACCACTCACATCGGAATGAATCAAATCAAGTATCCTAGTTGCTCTGTTGTCACTATTGGGAAAAGGGGATTTGGAAAACTTGCCCATCGCACATCCTCTGCATGTATCAAAGTGATCAGTACTGAAATCTGGCACACATGTAGTGATCTCCTGCAATGTCCTCAGGGCCCCATGATACATGTGCCCCATCCTGCGGTGCCAAATCTCACACAACTTTGAATTGCTAGCTCTGCTGCTGGTACTATTGCTCAATGCCAAAAGGGGCTGAAATGAAAACTTGTACACCTTTGCATGGCATACACCTATCACTCTAGCTGAATCAGCTGGAGCACCCCTGGGATATATCAACACTTGTCCTCTCCTGAACAATATATCATATCCTCTGTCCTCCAATGCTGAGACGGATACGAGGTTCTTCCTCATCCCTGGCACATATAGAACATCTGACACCTTCAAGGGAGGTTTGGGTTCCCTATCAAATTTCAATATCCCCACACCCACTGCTCTAACAACGCTGTAATATTCCCAATTAGCGATAGCTAATTGGAAATATTAATTTTGACCAATTTTGCTTTATTATAGTCGGAGCATGAATAAAGTGAGTTAAATATTAATTAACTCACTTAGGATAAAACACTTTCCTAAAGTCCACATCAAAATTAAGAGAGTGGGGCCTAGTGGCCAAGTGGACAGCGTAGGAGAGGGACACAGACCACGTGGACAACGTGGGGCCTACTTCACGCAGATGAGGGAGACAACGTGGGCCAAGGAGCACGTGGAGGTTGTGGGGCCTAGAGAGAGAGAGGCCCAGCGTTATAAAAGGGAGGAGAGCCCCCTCATTTGGTCATTCATGTTTATGCATATTGAGCTAGTCATTTTGACTTGGAGCATGCTGGCTGTTTAGCTTGTCTGCAGTACTGTTCAGTACATCGGGTGTCTCCATTCGGAGATCCCACCCTCATCCCCGGGAGACTTCGAGTGCTTGCTCGGGAGAGGTATTTCCATCAGCATTTTGCAGAAGGATCGAGGTTTGCATTCGTGGAGGAGCAGAGCATTCAGAGACTGCGCAGCCTTGAGAGGGAGGACCCAGTCCATCTTGGGGGAGCTCCGGATTGGCATCATTTTGGAGGATTCAGGCCAGAGGATTGAGCAAGGGGCCAGCCCTTGCCTATTGGAGGCATTTGGCAGAGTGGGAGGCCATATTGTGGAGGATTGCATTCAGTATCAGTGTGGCCCTTGGGAGGATAGCCTAGATCCTCAAGGGAGGCATTTTCAGGGGTCGTCCATTTCAGAAACGCTCTCTGGGCTTTTCTGGGTATTGTGAGTAGAGGCCGATTCTAGAGTTTCAACTTTTTTCTGAGTAGGGGAGCAGCCCCAAATACTCATTTTGTTCCAGCAGTAGCAGCAGCACGACAGTATTCCAGCAGCTTGGACGCAGAGTAGAGAGCAGCCATTTCCATTGATATTCTGAGAGTATTCCTACACTTACCTGGTGCAAGTCGAGGTGCCATCACGCTGATCACCTCTTGTACTCATTTCTATTTCTCAGTATAATAAAATGGCTTAGCATTCTCTCTATTTCATGTGTGTCTGCTTCATGATCTGTTTCTAGCATTTTATATCTTGTTATATGCTTTGTATTACTGTCTATTTCCCTTTTGGGATATTACAAACGCTGTCATCTTCGAGTACTACCTCTATGTCAGTGCCACTCTCTAAAAGCTCTGAGAAGTACTTACGGACTCCTATCATATGACGTGAAGCCCCACTGTCAACATACCAGATACCTGAAGATGCTCCGCTAGTGGAGGGAAATGCACACTCCCTCTCAACCTCCATGGCAGGTGATCTTGCACTAGTGGACTCACAAGCAATGAACCCAAACTCCCGGTCAAAGCAATCCGTAAAGTCCTCTATCTCTGCTGATGCTGCCATGTTTTGGTTCTTCCCATTCTTCTTCTTCTCTGGACACACAATTGCATAGTGTCCCATTTTCTGACAATTCCAACACTTCACTTTGGAATAGTCCTTCTGCGTGTTTCCCTGTTTACCTTTACCTTTGCCCCCACCACTGCTTGTGGAAGCTTGCTTCTTTCCCTTGCCTTTCTTGCCTCCTGCCAATAGTGCTACATCCGCATCTTGCTCAACTGGTTTGGCTGCCCCAAGTTGGTTCTTTTTGATTTCTGTCTGTATGCAATCATCCCAGAACCTCTCCCAAGAGGGAAGGGTCTCACGTGCACAAACCCCATCAACAAAGTTCAGCCATGAACTAGGAAGGCCATTCACTGCAATCCGCACCAACTTAGTGGGTGGAATGACCTCTCCAACTGCTGCCAATTCATCTCTCACATTAGTAATCTTTTTGAGATATCCAACTGCACTATCAGTCTTACCCATCTTAATGGTCTTTAGCTTCTCCTTAGGACCATTTTCCTGTTCTCATTGGTACTCTGGTAGAGATTGGTCAATGCTATTCACATCTCATGAGCATTTCTCTTTCCTCTCACATGAGGAATGCAATGGTCTTTGATTCCATCTAGAATCAGTCTCTTACCTTGTTATTCTTTTTATTAAAGGCTGTCAACTGAACAACATCAGTAGGCACATTAACAGGGTTCTGTGCGGTATGCACCATGATATCCCAGACTTCTGCCTCCTCAAAGATGCTCTGCATTCTCCTTCCATACACTGTAGTTACTATGCCCATTCAACCTATCCTCCACCCTCAAGCCCAAAGACATGCTTACTATCCTAATAAACTAAAAATAACATTGCTGTAGTAAAGGTATTGATTTCTGTGTGAAAAATCAGTTTGTTGTAATTTCTGTGTGAAAAAATCAGCTTGCTGTAATTTTTCTTCTTGCTGTCCCAAACTGCACTTTTCAGCAACATAGGCTCCAATACCATGTAGAAATTTGATAACCAACCTCGGTTTTCAGTTTCTCCTTATTTCTCCCATAAAGTTAAATGCCCATTTCCATAGCCATACATTCAACAAGCTGGAAAAATAAATATTTTCTGAAAACACAAATTCTGGAAATTTCACAATGCTGAAATGCAAAAATAAAAATTCAGAAAAATAAATCAGCGACACAGAATTTTGACATGCTGATTTTTGGTCAATGTGACTCTGGAAAAACCCTCTACAATTCTTGGGGAAAACTAGTTCGAAAGCTTCTTCTTATTTCTGGAAAATGCTTTTACAGAGAAGTGAAATGTACAGGAAAAATTACAGCGAACAAAGTACATAGTTATCTTGTTTTTCGTGCTTGCCTCTGCCTTGGAAAACGTGCCAAAACAACAAAAATTCAAAACATAAATTTATTACAGCAAATGATAGTCTTGGAAATCGTGCCCAATACTTAGCTGTACGGCCGTACGGACTGTACAGACTGTATGGAAAAAATACAGCAAGCTGCCTCCTTGAAATTCGTGCTAGCTGCCTCGAAAATCGTGCACAACCACCTTGGAATCTGTGCCTTTAGCTAATGTACCTTTGCCTCGATTTCTGTGCTGTCCCTCTCCTCGAAAAACGTGCCTCAAGTCGCTGTATGGATTGCTGCCTCGAAATCTGTGCTGCTGTACGGCCTCGCTGCCTCGAAAAACATGCGGCCTCGAAAAACATGCGGCCCCTTGCTGCTGTACGAACTGCTGAATCTGCCTCTCCTTCACCTTCTCAAGCTCAAACCAGAAAAATGTCTCCAACTCTCTTCCTCCTCCTCTCTCAATCTGCTCATGAAAGAATGAATGACCTTTTCCCTCCTTTTCCTCCTTTAACCTAACCCTAAGTGACTTTTGGGGAATCCCTAAATCTAATGGCTGAAAAAACTTTAGATCTAGGGCTGAGATTAAATGCTCATTTAAATCTCACTTTCTATTTTTTAATTCACCCCACTTTATTAAAGACCCACTTAGACATTTATTTCCAAAGTCACTTTTCCCTTTCTAATTTCGCATCGACTTTATTAAAGTCACTTTAAAATTAGACTTTAGTAACTTTACCACTTTAAGTCACTTTTAAATTATATTTGACTTTATAACTTTATAAAGTCACTTTAGGAGATAAATTTAATTCTTTTGGACACTTTTCCTTAGGCCAAAGATCAAAGCCTTAGGGAACCACTTGTCCTCCGGTAACCAAATTTCAACACATTTATGACAAGATGACAAATCCCTAGGAGACATCAAGAAGAAGTCTTTTGACCTATAATAAAATCCCTTGCTAATGAAACCCATGAAGCAAGCTTAACAAAAATACATTTTATTATCTTTGTCTTCTTCATTACATAAATACATAATTACATAGTCAATATGAAGACCGAACCTAGTTACACTTTCCAACAACAACTGCTACTTCTTTGTGGAAATGGAACTGCCCAAGGAAATCAATCTTTGTGTGTGTTCTCCATATACCCATCTCGACCTTCTCCTATAATCTATAGTTGGGACTCCAACAACCAAGATTAAAACATAATCGATGGTAGAGACTCACCTTGTGTCCTTGACTCTTTTTTATGTTGCTTGATCTATCTTTCTTCGAAAAGACCAAAACTCTGAAATAACCATGGCCCCAAGAGTGGCCTTGTACTCCCTCAACCTCTTCAACATGATGAATGAAGAGGCAAACCGTGTATCTGCAATCTTCAACAATGATAGATGGGTGTACTCCTTGTAGATTGTGAGGGCATTTGTATGATTTTGTACAAAGTTTCGGATATGTCATGCATCCTCAATAATACTTCCAATCCAAGGCACATAAGAAGCAATAGATTTAAGAGCTTAATTCAAGTAAGGTACAATGCAAGGTGTCTAAAATACTTGTGGATATTTAGCTTCCACAATCATGCTAGCAACCTTGCAAACATGTACATTATCTGTAATGATTTGCACACAAGAATCAACACCTACATCTTCAATAACTTTAATGAAAAACTCACCAATATATTGTGCATCCTTGTATTGTCCAAGTGCATCCATTGATTTCAAGAAAACTGGTCCATTCAAGGAATACACCATGAAGTTGATGAGTGGGTGGTATGTTGGATTTGTCCATCCATCAGGAACAATACTAACCCCAAATGTTGGCCATGCTGATTTTATAGGCTCAAGTATTTTGTCCACCTATTCCTTTGCCTTAGTCAATAATGTGGTTCTAAGCTTCTCTGACGTAAGAGGCACATACCTCGATGGAGCCCCTTGAGTTAGAGCTCGAAACATCTCAAGCAATAAATATGAGCATGCAACATTAAAGGAAATGAAGTTTTGATAGAAAAAAAATGCAATGGTGAGATCAAGCTCTTCCCGTCTCTCTTTCTGAAAAATCTTGTCCATTGGACCAAGTGCCACTGCCTTTCTTTTTTCTGCTTGACACACACCCCCATCAAAACTCTCAAATGAAAATTTGTTGCTGCTAATGACACCTGTGTACATGTTGCAATTCGACAACTTGGTAAGGCCAACAAATGAGATTTCACACAGTAATAAGTGCTCTTGAAATGATTGTTGCAATAGTTGCATTTCCAAACAACATTGCCTCCTCCCTTCAACTTGTTTCCTGGCCCTTGCTCTCTTGTGACATGCTTCCACAAAGGATATTTGTTTTCTTGAGCCTGCTGTCTTTCTAAATTCATTCAGCCCTCAACATTTGAAGTTGCTGTTGCAACGCCACTTCCAATAGAGGGAACACTTGCAGACCCTGATGAAATTGGAACAGAAGGGGCATCACTCCTTCGGTGATGCGAGTTGTACTCCTTTCCTTCCTCTTATTATTCTTCTTATTTTGAGGATCCTTAGGACAATCTATTTTATAATGTCCATATTCATTGCATCTAAACCATTGTACTTTGGACATATGTTGTTTTCCACGTGGTTGATTATTGTTACTTCTATTTTTCCTATGATGAGGTTCAAACCTTCCAAACCTTCCACTTTTCTTCTTTGATCTAGCAATAAAAGCTTGAGATTTTTCATTGGGTTCAGTGTCATATTTGGCCTTCAATCTTGTTTCTTCTAACACATATAGAGACCATAGCTCATCGAAATTTGGAATGTCCTTTCTAGAATATGTACTTGACACAAAACTGCTCCATTCCGGGGGTAAAGCATTGAGTAGACAAGTAGTCGATTCTGACCCTGACACAACTTCTCCAAGTCCTATAGTTGATCCCTTATTTGTGAAACCTTCATAAGATGAAACCAAGTCCTCTTCCTTTGATACCCTTGTCTGGTATAGTCGATTTCTTAAAGATATTTTCTGACCCGAAGTGTTGACTGAATAACTTTACCAATTTATAGATTGCTTTAGATGTACTCAAATCTGCAATAAAGGGAATAAGATTATCTTTGATGGATTCAATGAGAATCCTTTGAGTTCTAACTTCTCCTTTAGCATACTTGGCCCATTCTTGAGTCTTTTCTTTCTCTGGTTCTTTAACTTTTCCAAGAACATAGTCCATAACTTCATTTTCTACAAGTATTAAGTCTATTTTTTTCTTCCATGCTTGAAAATTTGATGACCCATCTAGTTTGTTGCCTTCTTTGCAAAATGAAGTCATTTGATTTGAAGATTGAGACATGGAGAATACTATAGTACTTACTTGTCAAATGAGTGTTCTTCTTGATGATGATGTTTTGATGCTCCCAATATATTTCAAGAGACTTCAAGGATGTCTAGAATGATAACTTCAAGGATGGCTGGTACAATGGAGGGTTCAAGCTGCTACAAAGATGAAATATGTTGCTTCCAAATGTGTAGATGATACTCCCAGGATCGATGCTCTTTAAGTGATATCTTCTTGTGGAGATATGTTCAAAATGGATGATAATCAAAGAGCTTCCAAGAAAGATAGGATTTCTTTCCAAAAAGCCTTCCATGATAGAGAGAGAAGAGAGATGATGATGACTTGATGTAGTAGCCTTCCTTCAATATGAATGATGACCTTTCAGTCTTCCTTCTTGTGTCCTTTGTTGTATGCTTTCTTGTGTCAAATGATGTCCTCACAAGTATTCTTGATGAATGTCTTCTATTTATGCCAACAAGAGTGATCATTAATCTGCTTTCTTCTCACCTTAGCTCTGATACCATGTTGAGAAATCCTTAGGGCAACAGTTAGGGTTGATTTCTCTTTTACTTGATAATTGCTTGTGATTATGTGTTGGCTTCTTATTGAGCCGAGAGGCTTATTCTACAATCCAGTATGAGGGTGATGTGTAACTTTGTCCGTGGTCAACTTGGAGTTGATACGTGTCCCTAAACAAATGCTTTAAATGAAAAAACATTGTCGGCTATAATAAAAACAAATGATTATACATATCTGGTTAGTTTTAATTAAAAACATTCTAAAAAATTAATAATCATATTCTCATTGTGCTAACTTGGTTCGTCGATATTTCACTGTCACTCTTCGAGTAATAAATAAAATATTTTGATGTCTATGTTAAATAATATAATTTTATATAACTTAGATAAAGTAATTAAAATAATAAAAATTAAAAAAAAATCTACATCTCTTATAAATATTTCAATATTGAACTTAAATAAACTGTTTGAATTGTTGAAAAATGTGTAACTAGGTTCAGTCTTTAGAAGTATGAAATGTATTTTTGATTCTTATAAATTATAAAATGAAAGAAAAATTATTATTATTATTTTGGAGAATGGGTTTCACGCTCAAGATCTTTTATTTTATAGGTCAAGCACACATTGAGTGCTTCTAGGGTTTGTCCTAGGTGAAGAAGTCAAAAGAGTCATTGTCATAAGTTGAAGACCCCATTGGGCACATTGTAACTCGTAAAGAAAGTTACTTTTGTCTTTAAAAGTGTCGGAATACCCTCCAAGACCAAGTCGGCCTAAAGGGAGAGCCACGTCCACCCTTGAAGAAGCCTATAAATAGAAGAGGACTCGTCCTACTTGAAGCACACTCACTCACCACTCATTCTAGCGAAGGAAGAGGAAGGAAGTGGTAGCGAAGGAAGAAGAGGACGAAGAGGATCATTGTTTGGGCTATTTCTCAATCTCACTTGTTAAAGAGGACTAGGGTTTCTGCAACTGACCTAGGGCATACATCTACAAGTTCAATCTTGGAAAAAAGGAGGAAAAGAGGTCAAGTGGAGGTCACTAAGGGTCACTCTCAAGCTCCAAAGGTCAGGGAAAGGCAGGCAAAGGTCAGAGGGATCTAGAAGAAGATCAAATTTCCCATGTCTGGCAGCAACAGTTGCAGAAAGGCTGAAATTTCAGATCTGCAGGAGGAGGCCGAAAATGTTGCAACAGAAGGTCAAAAAGGTGCTATTGGAAGAGATTTGATTGGTTTGACTAGATCGAAGTTGGCACATCATGAGAAGAGGTTGGTCTTGGTCTTGGAGGGTATTGTTCTTAGTTTTAAGGTCATGGAATTTGTTAATTGAAGAATCTATAAGGAAGAGAAGAGATTTACAGGTTTCCTCTCAAGAGGAGAGGTTTTGGCCCTGGCTTGCAGCCTATATACTGTGTCATTGTTCTTTTGTTTTGGTAGCTGTTTGATGTTTCACATATATAATAATAAGGAAAAAATCTAATAAGTAAAAAGGAATCACAAGCAGTTATCAAGTAAAGAGAATTAATCATAATCATTGCCCTATTGAATTCTCAACATGGTATCAGAGCTAAGGTTGGCTAAGGGCATCATGAATATCTCCACTACATTGAAGAATTTCATCAAGGAATGTTCAAAGGTAGCAAGCTATTTCAAGAAAAGCATCAAGGAAGCATGGAGTCTCTTATTCTCTACAAAGAAGGAAGCAATCGAGGAAAATGATGAAGGTCTCTTCTCGGTACTCACTGGCACATTCCAAGACAAGAGCATTTGGGTAATTGACAGTGGTGCATATAGGCACATGACAGGTCATCACAAATAATTGAAGATTTCATCTAAGGGAAAATCTTCTTATTCAGTGGAACTTGGAGATAACAAAAGCTATCCTGTGAGAGGTATTGGATCAACATCTATAGAGCTGGTGAAGGGAAGCAACAATCACCTCAACAAAATCCTATTTGTTCCAGGTTTGCATAAGCACTTACTTTCCATTTCAATTCTAGAGGACAAGGGGGTGATAGAGTAGCTTTCATTAGTGGAAAGGTTGTTGTATGGAGTAAAAACTCAAGTATAGAGAATGCTAGAGTAATTGGTATTCGAGAAGGAAGGCTTTACAGGCTGATATCTCCTCTAGCTCAAGCCTTGGTTCACATTGAAATTATCCCTTGTGAACTATGGCATAGAATATTTGGTCATCTTCAGTTCAAGATCCTCCCAACTTTAAGTTCCATAGTAGATGGAATACCTGAACTAAAAGAAGATCATGAAGGGGTATGTAAGGGATGTGCATTGGGTAATAATACCAAGAGACCATTTGGAAGCAACACTTCATGGTCTAAAGAAATATTGGATCTCATTTTCTCTGATGTATGTGGCCCTATGTCTCCTAAATCACTTGGAGGTCATCTATATTATGTCACATTTATAGATGATCATTCATGAAAGACCTCGGTTTACTTAATGAAAACCAAGGACAAAGTATATACAAAATTCCAAGAATTCAAAGCTGAAGTGGAAAACCTTACAGAAAGAAGAATCAAGGTACTAAGTTCAGATAATGGAGGAGAATTTACATCCAAGGAGATTATAGTATTTTGTAAGGAATCAGGGATTAAGAGGGAGTTGATAGTCCCATATAATCCTGAGCAAAATGGAGTTGCAGAGCGAAAGAATCGATTCATTGAAGAAAGTGCAAAGGTGATGTTACATGATCAAGATCTACCAAAGTTTCTATGGGGAGAAGCTATGCAGACAACGATATATATTCCAAATCGAAGTCCCCACATTTCACTAGACAACAAGACTCCCGAAGAAGTATTCACTGGGAAGAAACCAACTGTAAACCATCTTCGTATCTTTGGGTGTCCTGTATATATTCATATACCAAAGGACAAAAGAAAGAAGCTGGATCCATCAGGCACGGGAGGAACATTTGTTGGTTACAACAATTCCTCTAAGGCCTATAGAATCTACATAAAGGAAGGAGACCATATTGAAGTAAGTCAAGATGTCATATTTGACGAGAGTATCACATTCATGAAATCTAAGGAACTTCCCATGGACTCTGATGACGAAGAACTTCCAGTATTTGAAGAAGAAGTTAATAGGGAAGAAGAAGAATATCATCACGAAGATGACGGTCTCAGTGAACTCATTCAACCCATGGTCCTCCCTGAATCTAGAAAGAGACTAAACTAGTTGAAATCTACACTTCTTGAATACAAGATCATGGGGCAACAAAAGGCTCATTTAGAGAAAGCAAGAAACCCAAGAGATATTCTGGGTATGCTGCATACATGACAAAACTAATAGAAGCAAAACCATCCACTTTTGAAGAGGCTATCAATCATCAAGAATGGAAGGATGCCATGAATGAAGAATATCAATCTATAATGAAGAATGGAGTTTGGGAGATCGTACCTAGGCCCAAACACAAATATGTGGTAACTTCCAAATGGATCTACAAGATCAAACATGCGGCAGATGGAAGTATTGATAAATATAAGTCAAGAATCCACTTTTGAAGAGGCTATCAATCATCAAGAATGGAAGGATGCCATGAATGAAGAATATCAATCTATAATGAAGAATGGAGTTTGGGAGATCGTACCTAGGCCCAAACACAAATCTGTGGTAACTTCCAAATGGATCTACAAGATCAAACATGCAACAGATGGAAGTATTGATAAATGTAAGTCAAGATTTGTGGCTAGGGGTTTCTCTCAAAATATAAGGGATCTAGCCACACTTATATTTATCAATATAAGTCTTAAATATATATATAGAAACCCTAGCCACAAAATCTAATCTTATATTTATCAATATAGAAGTATTGATAAATATAAGTCATTTTCTTGAGGCCATGTAAGAAAGCATTACATGGCCTCAAGCGGCTACCGAGGCATGGTATGCTAGAATTGATGCATACCTACAAAGAATAAATATAAGTCTAGATTTGTGGATCTACAAGATCAAACATGCGACGGATGGAGAAGTATTGATAAATATAAGTCTAGATTTGTGGCATCGACTATGAAGAGACATTTTCTTCGACGACAAGATATACAACGATTCGGTCATTGGTCTCTTTAGCAACATCGATGGGATGGAACATCCATCAAATGGATGTCAAGATTGCATTTTTGAATGGCACAATTAATGAGGAAGTCTATATAGAGAAACCCTTGGGATTTGAAGTTAAAGACAAGAAGGCATATGTTTGCAGATTGAAGAAAGCATTACATGGCCTCAAGCAGACACCGAGGGCATGGTATGCTAGAATTGATGCATACCTACAAAGAATAGGCTTCACAAAAGGTTTTGTTGATCTAAACATTTATATCAAGCTTGTAGATGGAGAACCTGTAATCATTCCTCTGTATGTCGATGATCTTCTCTTGACAAGTGTAGAAGGTCGAATTGAAGAATGTAAGAAGCAACTAGCAACATAATTTGACATGAAGGATCTAGGGTTGATGCATTACTATTTGGGATTAGAAGTCTGGCAAGGACCCGATTAAATTTATCTGGGTCGAGGAAAGTACATGATCAAGATGTTGAAGAGGTTTGACATGATGGATTGCAAACCTATGACTAATTCGATAATCACAAACTTGAAGAGACTAAGGAGTTCCGAATCAAGCCCTGTGGATCCTTCCAAATATAGGCAACTGATTGGCTCACTGATGTACTTGGTGAATACTCGACCAAACATATGTTTTGCAGTAAACATTCTCAGTGAATTCCAGGTGGAGCCAAAGCATGATCATTGGATAACAACAAAACATATACTGAGGTATCTACAAGGGACTATCCACTACTGCCTGAAATATGATAGGAGGAATGATGTCCACTTGATTGGATATATAGATTCCGACTGGGGAGGCAACGAGCATGATGGAAGGAGCACTATAGGAGGATGTTTCAGTTTGGGATCCTCCATGATCTCATGGATGAGCAGAAAGCAAGACATATTTTTTTGAGTAGTGCTGAGGTTGAGTATGTTGCGGCCTGTGAAGTAAGGAGAGAAGCGGTTTGGTTAAGGAAGTTGCTATCAGACTTATTCGAAGGACCGATGGACCCTACAGTGATACATTGTGTCAACACCAGTTTTATACGATTGTCTGAATACCCAATGCTTCATGGAAAGACAAAGCATATAAACAACAAGTATCACTATATTCGAGAGCTAGTACAAAATGGTGTGCTGTAGCTACAATATATCTCCACTGATGAGCAGGTAGCTGACATATTGACAAAATCTCTTCCTAACAAGAAACTTGTATACTTGAAAGACAAGCTTGGCTTGGTTGATATATCCACCCTAGTTGAGAGGGAGAGATATGCACATCATTCTTGTCTTCACTTGGGAAGACAAAATGGAGGATTGGGTAACCCTCTGGCATCCGATACTCTTTGAGGATGAGGAAGGGCATCCAATATAAGAGTAGTCGTGGATTGATATTCCTTGAGGACTAACTATCAAAGACAAGAATAGTCCAAAGAAGGTCATACTCGATGAACACTTGAGTGGAGTATGTACCTTGAGAGACAATGATGATGGTGTCAATAAATCATTGGTCTCGCTAGCGTTGTGCTCTGATCTTGTGGAGAGATAGAGTTGTTAGTCAAGGCCTTGCTATGTGACAATGCTGGTTGATATGATGCTAGACAGATGGGTTAGTGATGCGACTCTTCTTATGAGATCTCTTTAGATTAAGAATGTCCATGTGCCTCTTATGAATACCTCCCTAGTTAAGAGGGAGTATTGAAAAATGTGTAACTAGGTTCGGTCTTCATAAGTATGAAATGTATTTTGGATTCTTGTAAATTATCAAATGAAAGAAATTTTTTTATTACTATTTTGGAGCATGGGTTCATGCTCAAGGTCTTATATTTTATAGGTCAAGCACTGATTGAGTGCTTCTAGGGTTCGTCCTAGGTTAAGAAGTCAAAAGAGTCATTGTCATAAGTTGAAGCCCCCAATGGGCACATTATAACTTGTAAAGCAAAATTATTTTTGTCTTTAGAAGTGTCATAATACCCTCCAAGACCAAGTCGGCCTGGCAGCTAGCAAGTCAGCCTAAAGGAAGAGCCACGTCCACCCTTGAAGAAGCCCATAAATAGAAGAGGACTTGTCCTACTTGAAGAACACTCACTCACCACTCATTCTAGCGAATGAAGAGGAAGGAAGAGGCAACAAAAAAAGAAGAGGACAAAGAGAATTATTGTTTCGGCTATTTCTCTCTCTCACGTGCTAAAGAGGACTAGGGTTTCTGCATGTTGATTTTTGGAGCATCAGAAAGTATTCCAAGTCTCAATATTTGCAAGGAGGCTTGGACAAGAATATTCCAAAGAACCCAGAAACCGTTTGTGGAAATTCCTCTCGGTTCATGACTTATTAAAATAATTAATTATTTTAATGTAGACCCTAAGTCTAAACTTAGGGAAATGAAATAATTAAAGGGTATTAATAAGTCAGAGTGTGAATCTTCTAGAAAACAAGGATCAAGTCAAGTTTTAATCTTAGCCATTGATTAAACTTCTAATCTGGACTGTTGATTCTTCAACGAGAAGATTATAAAAGAAGGCTTGAGGGTCATTTGGAAAACAAGCTGAGCATACACTCAATACCTGAAGGAGATCAATTTTGAAGTAAGAGAATTCGATTTCAGTGGGAGAGTTGCAGGGCGAAGATTCGCAGAAGTAGAAGGAGGAGGGAGTCAACAAGTGACTGAGGTTAGTGATAGAGGGAAGCAATGGGCCACAAGAGGTAGCTTTGGGCAGCAACGCAGAGAAACACGCAGTCATGCACTCGAGATAGCAGAGGCTGATCAAGGTGTCAGAGATTTGTCAGAAGTAGCCGAGAATTCTGTCTCAGGTGTTTCAGATTTTATCTGCTAGTATTTTTCCTTGTAAAGAAATCATTTGCAGGAGAATTTAATAAAACCCTCATCTGCTGCACTGGTTTTCCCGCATTGGGTTTTTTCGGGGACAATTGTCCAGAAATAATTGTGTACATGTGATTGATTCTTGTGCTTATGTTCTTTATTGTTCATTTCTTTGCACACACACACACACACACACACACACACACACATATTTGTGAATGTTGCAGTAGTATTTATTTCGATATTTGCCAGAATATTTTCTTTATTTCAATAAGTTATTTTCTGAAAATAAATTATTGAAATAATAAGTAGGAGGAATAAATCTATCACTGCAATTGTATAGTTTTTGGATTGAAAATTTCACATGGTATCAGAGCCAAAGATGAGTAACAGGAACGAAGAATCAACTAGTGGAAAGAAGTCTACTGTTGCAGCAGCAATGTACAAGGGTTCACACAGTTTTCTAGGGAGGGAAAGAAGCATGATAGAACAGATGGATCACGATGTCTCTGTTCTGGCATCCAGACTTGAAGAAGAATTTGCTTGCGTATCAAGCATTGCTTCTTCTGATGTCTAGTATATTGACAGTGGAGCTTCTGCTCACATGACTGGAGTACGGGAATGTTTTTCTGACCATCGAGAGGAGCAGATGAGTTTTAAATTAACCACGGGTAATAAAGCAAAATGTACCCCTATTGGGAGAGGTAACGTAGTTTTTCAGACCGAGGCTGGAAATAAGATCCGGGCCACTAATGTACTGCATGTGCTCGGGTTGGGGATGAACTTACTCTCAGTGTCTCAGCTTCAAAACAGAGGTTATGACGTCTACTTTATTGGCAATAGGGTCTACGTCAAACACCCCAGTTCAAAGAAGGCACAGATCGGGGTAAGGAGCAACACACTTTACAATTTGTAGCTTGAATCCCCAATGGCACTGGTCTGCAGCGCAGATGAAACAGACCTGAATGAGCTATTGCAAAGAAGAATGGGACATTTGCATCACGGGGTGTTAAAAGTTCTCCAGAAGACTGTCACAGGAGTTCCAGAGCTGAGCACTAAACAAGATGATGTCTGCAAGGGGTGTGTATTGGGAAAGTATGCCAAGGCAGTGTATCAGAGAAGCAACAATAGGGCCAAGGGTGTATTGGAATTGATACACTCGGATATCTGTGGATCAATGTCCACTAGAGCTCTTAGTGGTGTCGAGTACTTTGTCACCTTCATTGATGACCATTTCAGGAAAACCTGGATCTACTTTTTGAAGACCAAGGATGAAGTGTTCAGTCAGTTTAAAGAGTTTAAGGCTCTGGTAGAAAATTTGACAGGAAGGCGGATCAAGGTGTTGCGATCAGACAATGGTGGTGAATACATAGATAAGGAATTCACTTGGTTCTGCGCAAGGGAAGGTATCAAAAGGGAGTGGACAAATCCATACAATTCGAAGCAGAATGGTGTGGCAGAAAGAAAAAATAGGACTATTGTCGAAGCAAAAAGGGCAATGCTGTATGACGAAGACATGCCCAAATTTCTGTGACCTAAAGCTTGTGATACAATTGTCTATGTTCAGAACAAGACTCCTCACGCTGCATTGGGAAAGATCATGCCAAAAAGTGTCTTCACTGGCAGTAAGCCTTGAAGTGAGTCACTTTAGGATCTTCGGTAGTACAACTTAATGTCATGTGCCCAGTGAGAAGAAGAAGGAGTTGGAAATGACTGCAGAAAAAGGGTATCTGGTAGGATACAGTGAGAATGCAAAGGCATATTGCATCTACATTCCTGAGAGTAGGAAATTCGTAGTGCGAAGGGATGTGAAATTCATGGAGGAGAAGGCCTTCAGAAGGTCCCGCGAGTTGCCTTCTGCTACGCCGCAGTCTGAGGAGGAGCCTCTGGTTCAGCCCCAACAACCAACGACAGATAATTTAGTTGCCTCTCCAAGGCATGAGGATCCAAGGGACGTGTCTCCCAAGGATTTGCAACAGGGAGAGATGGTAAATCTGGCCACCACCAGTGGAAGAACGAGCAAAAAACTACGACAGATTTTGAAAGATGTAGAGGACTTTGTCAGAGTCCCCCGAAATGAGAAGAGACAACGTAAGCAACCTGAGTGGTATCAAGCCTTGGTTGCTCAAGTCGGAGAACCTTCCAGTTTTCGGGAAGCAGCTTAGCACCAGGTGTGGGTTGATGCTATGGTGGAAGAGTACAGTTCCATCATGACGAATGATGTTTGGGAAGTGGTCCCCAGACGTCAGGAGAGATCAGTTGTAGGATCAAGGTGGATCTACAAGGTCAAGTATGCTGCAGATGGCAACATCGAGAAATTTAAAGCCAAGTTTGTGGCTAAGGGGTATGCTCAAAAGGAAAGGATTGATTATGAAGAAACCTTTGCCCCAGTAGCCAAATACACCTCTATCAGATCCGTGATATCCCTTGTTGCGTAGATGGGATGGGAGATTCACCAGATGGATGTCAAGACGACATTCCTAAACGGTAGAGGAAGAGGTGTATATAGAACAACCAGAGGGCTTCGAGACGCATGATCAAAAGACTCATGTATGCAGACTAAAGAAAACATTGTATGGACTGAAGCAAGCTCCTAGAGCCTGGTATGGTAGAATTGACAGCTACTTGTAGAAAATGGGATTCGTCAAGAGTGACGCAGATCCCAATATCTACTATCTAAGAGTGGGGAGTGAGCCTCTGATACTGGTTTTATATGTAGAAAATCAAGGTTCATCACATACTACAAGAAGAATTTGGTTTAGGAACTTGACATGAAGGATCTAGGCGGATGCACTATTTTTTGTGGTTGGAAGTTTGGCAACAGAATGGGGAGATCTTTCTTGGTCAAGGAGGATACACTACAGATATTCTGAAGAGATTTCAAATGGAGGATTGTAGACCCATGATAGCTCCAGTGATCACCAACTGGAAGAAAATCGACACGTCCAAAGACGATGAGGCTGATCCTACATTATATAGGCAACTCATAGGATTGTTGATGTATCTGGTAAACACAAGGCTAGACATCTGTTATGCTGTAACTACTCTTAATCAGTTCATGGTAGAACCTAAGAGGGCTCATTGGGCAGCGGCCAAGCATTTTCTCAGGTACCTTCAAGGAACAGTCGAGCTTGGATTGAAGTACACCCGTAGCCATGATGTCAGGTTGAGTGGTTTCACTGGCGCAGATTGGGCTGGGAATTCAATAGATCGGAAGAGTACCAATGGGTGTTGTTTTAGTCTAGGATCAGGAATGACTTTTTGGTGCAGTAGGAAACAAAAGTCTGTGGCACTGAGCTCAGCAGAAGCAGAGTATATAACAGCCAACACAGCTTCGTGTGAGGCCATATGGCTTCGAAAACTGCTGGTGAACCTACTTAAGGAGAAAATGGAAGCGACCAGTATCTTATGCGATAATCAGAGTTGCATCAAGCTCTCTGAAAATCCTGTGTTTCATGATTGGTCGAAGCATATTGATATCATGTGTCACTTCATCAGGGACTGTGTACAACGTGGAGCTGTTCAGTTGCAGTACATTCCAACAAGAGAACAGGTGGCAGACATTCTCACAAAAGCTCTAGGGAAGACTAAGTTTGTCTACTTCAGAGAGAAGATGGGGATGATGAAGAATCCATTCCAGTAGCAGGAATGGATAGGATCAGTGTTCAGAGGGAGTTGTAGTACAAATGCAGGAGTGACAATGGCAGTGTCAAAGGCAGCAATACAAAGGACAACAATGCAGCAGATGAGGCGCAACGTCCAGAGATTAGCCGCGCAGAGGGTGCTTCAAAAGCAGAGCAACATGCAACATGCATATTGTTGGAACACCTTCCTCGCTAAGAGGGAGTGTTGATTTTTGTAGCATCAGAAAGTGTTCCAAGTCTCAAACTTTGCAAGGAGGCTTGGACAACAGTATTCCAGAGAAACCAGAAACCGTTTGTGGAAATTCCACTCGGTTCATGACTTATTAAAATAATTGATCATTTTAATGTAGACCCTAAGTCTAAACTTAGGGAAATGAAATAATTAAAGGGTATTAATAAGTCAGAGTGTGAATCTTCTAGAAAACAAGGATGAAATCAAGTTTTAATCTTAGCCATTGATTAAACTTCTAATCTGGGCCGTTGATTTTTCAACGAGAAGATTATAAAAGAGCGCTTGAGGGTCATTTGGAAAACAAGCCGGGCATACACTCAGTTCCCAAAGGAGATCGATTCTGAGGTAAGAGAATTTTATTTCAGTGGGAGAGTTGCAGGGCGAAGATTTGCAGAAGCAGAAGGAGGAGGGAGTCAATAAGTGACCGGGATCAGGGATAGAGGGAAGCAGTGGGCCACAGGAGGCAGCACTAGGCTGCAGCGCAGTGAATCTACGCAAACCCTACACAGTCCAATGCTGGGACTGTGCAGAGAAACACACAGACAAGAACAGGAGATAGCAGAGGCTGATTAGGGTGCCAGAGATTTGTCGAAAGGAGCCGAGAATTCTGTCTCTAGTGTTTCAGATTTTATCTACTAGTATTTTTCCTTGTAAAGAAATCATTTGCTGAAGAATTTAATAAAACCCTCGTTTACTGCACCGGTTTTCCCACATTGGGTTTTTCCGGGGAAAATTGTCCAAAAATAACTGTGTACATGTGATTGATTCTTGTGCTTATGTCCTTTACTGTTCATTTCTTTGCATAGATATATTTGTGAATGTTGCAGTAGTATTTATTTCGATATTTTCCAGAAGATTTTATGAAAATAACTTATTGAAATAATAAGTAGGAGTAATAAATCTATCACTGCAACTGTATAGTTTTTAGATTGAAAATTTCACACTGCAATTGACCTAGGGCATCCATCTACAAGTTCGATCTTGGAGAAAAGGAGGCAAAGAGGTCAAACGAAGGTCACCAAAGGTCACTTTCAAGTTCTAGAGGTCAGGAAAAGGCAAACGAAGGTCAGAGGAGGGCTCTAGAAGAAGATCAAAGTTCCCACGTGTGGCAACCACAGTTGCAGGGAGGCCGAAATTTCAGATCTACAGTAGGAGGCTGAAAATCTTGTAGCAGAAGGTCGAAAAGGTGCTACTGTAAGAGATTTGACTGGGTTTGACCAGATCGAAGTTGGCACATCATTCGAAGAGGTTGGTCTTGGTCTCAGCCTTAAGGTCATGGAATTCGTCAATTGAAGAATCTATAAGGAAGAGAAGAGATTTACTGGTTTTCCTCTCCAGAGGAGAGGTTTTGGCCCTGGCTTGCAGCCTATATATTGTGTCATTGTTCTTTTGTTTTGGTAGCTGTTTGATGTTTCACACATATAATAATAAGGAACAAAGATAATAAGTAAAAAGGAATCACAAGCAATTATCAAGTAAAGAGAATTAATCATAATCATTGCCCTATTGAATTCTCAACATGAATATCTATATTGACTAATATATTTCAATAGACGAAATGTGTGTGTGTGTATTATGTGAATATATATGTGTGTGTGTTAATGTTTACATTAGTAAAATATTTCAATGCTCAAAAGGAAAAATCAATTAACGATGAAATAATTTAGTTACTTCTTAATAAGAGGAAAATGTTTAACTCATTCAATTATTAATATAAAATATTAATAATAATAAATTATTCAAAAATACAATTTAAACAATGAAAAATCACACATGGTCTATATAGTGAGAGACAAAAAACCACTATGCATCTATCTTAATTACTGATTTATTAAGCACTAAAAGGGACTAAATCTCTTGACGTGTATATATTTTTTCAATTTTTGCATTCTAAAAATAGGTTTGCATATAATGAGATTTGATCCCTCTCAGCTCTTGGTAGATCCATGGTTAAGATGGATCTATACTGGTTAATTTTCCTATGTTCTAATCATCAAACAATTACCAAAACTATAAACTATGAAGATCACCAAAAGAAAATGAACACAAAAGATATGCTCCAAGCCAGGGCAAAACCCCTCTAAGGGAAAACCCAAAAAATCTCTTCTTATAGAATAGTTCAAAGTGAGAAGTCCAAGACCCAAGCAGCAAGACAAAAGTCCTTCCAAAAGCCCCAAGTCAGCCCTCTTTCCAACCCTCCTTAACCAAGTGAAATTCGACAAAGTCAATGCTGGTCAACGGTCAACAAATCTAGTCAATTTGTGATTTTTGGACCTGCAGCTCTTCCTGAAATTCTCGGCATCTGCAGCAGACCTGTACCTCTGCACGTGTGACAGAAAATTTTATCTCCTTAAACTCTTGCTCTCTCTCCTTTGATTTCTTCTCTTTCTCTTGACTTTTTTGCTCCTTTTCTTTTCTCCTTGGCACAGAAATCGAAGTATGTGATGATGATGCAAATGAGGTTGAATTGCACAGTATTTATACCCTTCCAGGAGTTCGAATAGATGTCTTTCTGAGCCGACTTGGTCTTGTGGAGTGCAATTTGACTATTTTGACTCGAATAAAGATTCTTTTACATCTTTTTCTAGGAGTCCAAATAGGATTTTGGCTCAAGTACATTGATTTGACTCATGACAATATTTCTTTTGACTTGAAAAACCCTAGAAGCATGAAGAACATGCTTGACCTAAATAATAATTTGACTTTGAGCATGAAACCCATGCTTGAAAAATAATATTAAATATTTTTTTTTTCTTTTCTTTTTCATAAAATATATAACTACATAAGTACAATGATAATTATGAAGACCAAACCTAGTTACATTTTTCAACATAGCAAAGTGAACACAAAACCCCAAATGGAGTAGTAGTACTCTCAAATACAACTAGTTAGCTCGATCACATGCCTTGGACAAATCCACTTTAACCACCATAGTGGATAGTAGATACTTCTTGGTCTTTATATAATGAAGACCCTCTCGAGCTACACCAGTAGCCTTATGAATTTGCTTACCTGACAAGAAGCCAAAATGTTCATTGGAAGTGGATTCTGATAACAACTTTCTCACCCTCAAGGCAACTATTTTGGCCATAATCATGTATATGCAGTTGCATAATGAGTTTGGTCTATATTCTTCAATTGACCCAGGGTTATATGAATTTGGAAATAGAGCAATAAGTATAATATTAAATGCAACTAACATTTTCCCAGAAGACCCTCAAGGAACTCATACAAACCCCAAAGGAAGTTAATAGTCCATGCATTTGGGCAAGGACTCTTGTCTTTTACTACCTCATGAAGTTCACCCTTTGATACTTTTTGTAGGAGCCTAACATTATCCTTTTCACCAACAAAACTAGGAAAATAAGATGTCATTTTAACCACTTTAGCTATAGTAGTCCTTCTTTCTTCTGTGAAAATTCCTTCAAAATGGTCAATTTCAAGCTTTGTTACATCTTCAAAGTTTGTAACTGAAGAACCATCAATGCTTGAAATCTTCCAAATTAACATTCTTCTTGTGGTTATTATATAGGTGAAACAACTTTGTGTTCCCATCACCCTTGGAAAGCCATAAAGCACTACTCTCTAGTCCCTCCAAGCATTCTCTTTGTCTGCGAAGAATTTCCTTCTTTTCTGCTCCAAATCTCTAAGTTGGCCTTTAAAATCTTCATCGGGAAACCCTACTAACTCCCTATTATATAGAATCTCTAACTCACTCTCCACAGAGATTAGTTCCTGTTCATCCCTTATCCTCTTTTGATGAGCCCAATCTGAAACAAACTACTTGACATTCTTCAAATTTGCCTTAAACTGGATGCCAGTCGATTCTGTTTGCAAACCATTATAAGGAACCCACCTTTCTTTCACTTGATTGATAAACCCTTCTACAAAGATGAGTTCTTGTTCATCCCTTACCCTCTCTTGATGAGCCCAATTTGCAACAAATTGTACAAGCTGATTATTTTTGTGAACCATTCTAAGGGGCCCACTTTTCTTTCCCCCAAGGTTGCACGAAACGGGGAAACAAAAATGAGTTTCCGAAATGGGAAGCGAAGCGAAATGTGACCCCCCCAAATTTTGGAAACGGGGAAACGCGGTGTGTATATATATATATATATCTATATAATTTAAATTTATATTATAATTTAGGACATTTAAGAAATGTTATGTGAAATCATACAAGTTTAAACTTTAAAACATATATGATAAATCATAAATTCAAAGCATAAACTATTACAAATTTACAAGTTACAACACATTTACTCATGAATGATCATTGATAACAGACACATAATGAAAATAGCAATATCGGAACCTCCAAAACCAGCCTTTATTTTATATCAAAATGTCAAAATCAACCTTTATTATATATATGAGGCTGCAAGTACAATAAAGTCAAAAGAGTCAAGACTAAAGTCTAATACTCATTATCAGAATCCTCATCAAATATAGCAGCAGAAGCATGCTCAGCAGTGGATGGTGTAGTTGAAGAAGATGTTTGGCCAATTCCACTTCTCTGATCTTGGTCCTCAATATTCAAGGCAGCAAGAGAGAGATCCAAATCAGGATTTTCTGGTTCCACATCCCACTCCTTAGAAGGACCATTTCCATATTCTGGACCCCTACGAGATGCAAGGCGAAGGTTGGAGTGCACATAAACAAGATCCTCTGCCTTCTGTGAGCCCAACCTGTTGCGCTTCACAGAATGAATAAAACCATAGGTGCTCCAATTCCTTTCTGCTGATGAAGAGCTTGCCACTTGTGAAAGGACGCAAATGGCAAGGTTTTGCAAATGTACACCATTTGCTCCATGACAAATCCACCACCTAACTGGATTCATGGTGCTTCTCTCCTCCAAAGATGATATATTTGAATAATCATCTATACCTGCAGCAAAACTGGCAAATTCTTCCTTCACCTCCCTGTGTAGATGAGTTGGAAAAATTCTCATAAGGGCTTTTTTCACCCCATTAGCCACCTCTCTATCCTTATGGGGTGCCTTTCTCTTCCCATTGCTTTGAGCAATAAGTTCCTCATCATAAAATTTTGGGTTCAAGGCATGTGCTAAAGTATGCAATGGAGTGTTGAAATTGTTCCACCTGTCAACAATGATTCTCTTGATTAATTCGGCAAACTGACCATCTACAAACAAAAGCTGTGGTGACTCCTGTGAAATAATTTCCATAGTTTTCTCAACCATGGAATCCATACCATCATATACCTCTCCTAAGAAAGGTTGGTCGGTGTCAGCATGTCCAAGAAGCTCAAATGCAAGGGTTGTGAACAGTAGCAAGAAATCTACCTTGCTCCACCAATCCTCATCAAGGCACAATCTACACACCACAGTTCCCCGCTTTGAATATGCCTGTCTCCACTTGACCCAAAGCTGACTCACCACCATAGACACTAATGCTTGCTTAACCTCAACAAGGCGGCGCAACATTATGAAGTTTGAGGCATATCTTGTCTCAGCAACTTTTAACAACTCCAATTTGGAGTACTCTCGGAATATTGCTTGAGACTAGTGGTGGTTGGTGATGAATTTCACAATTTCCCTTGCTTCCCCTGTGAGTTCCTTTATCCATGGAACTTTATTGTCGATCTCCTCTAAGATCAAATTCAGATTGTGGACAATGCAGGGTGTCCAAAATATGTGGTCATACCTCCCCTCAATAATCAAACCTGCAGCTTTGCATACCGGTGCATTATCCGTGATAACTTGCACCAACTTGTTCAATAGATTTGATAATGACATCAGCAATGAATTGTGCATCTTTTACCTCTCCCGAGCAGTCTTCTGCCTTTAGAAACATTGCTCCTTTTGGTGAAGTGGCAATGATGTTTATCAATGGTCTACGCCTTGTATCTGTCCATCCATCTGAGACTATGGTAACCCCAGAGCTAGTCCAAGAAGAGCGAATTGGTTATTAGCACATCCTCCAAAAGATCCTTTTCATTTTTTAGAAGTTGAGTTCTAACTTTCTCATAGTTGGGCCCCTTGTACCCTTGAGGAGCTTTGTTAACTGCCCTTATCATATCCTGCCAGTAAGGGGAGCGAACAACATTGAATGGGAGACCACATGCATAGATGCACCGAGCCACTCTGGAATCAACTTCTTCTCTTCCTTGCACATTCACCAGCTTAGCAATCTTGCTATCTTGAACAGTACCAGATGCCCCTCTAGATGGTGGTAGTTCTGGTTGTTGAGTGCCATTGCCTCTCCTCTTCCTTGCTTCAATTACAATCCTTGGCTCACTGTTTGCTGGATTTTTAGCTGCTTGACTAAAATCATCATGCTTTCTTTTGATTCCATCAGCCTGATCTTGCTCTTTTTGATATTCCCTCCTTGCTAAAGCGTCAAATGTTTTCATGCAACCTGCAATCCCCTGTCCTCCTCCATGCAAAAGATGTGCCTTCACTCTTGGGTAAGAGCCCTTGTAACAATTATTGCAAAGAGTACACCGCCATTCCCATGAGCCACCACCTCCACATCTTTGCAACTTCTCAACATACCTCCAAAGAGGATAATATTCAGCCCTTGGGTTGGCCTTGGGGTTTGCACTTGAACCTTGAATGGAAGAAGCCATTGCTGCAAAAAAAAATAAAAAACTAATCTATAAATAAAAAACGTTTTTTAAAATTTTGGTAGCATAAACCTTTGAAAAATAGACAAAACAATAAGAAAAAACAAAGAAATTGAATGCTACTTACCCAAAATAATTTTCTGTTGCTGAAGCTACCCCAAAATGCCAGAAAAAACAAGAGAAATATGGCTGCAGCTAAGCCAAAAAACAAGAATGCCGTAGCTAGAAACTTCGCACTCCAAATCTGCTCCTCAAATCTCTTTCTCTTGCTGCTGAAATCTCCTTTGCTCAATGGTGAAAACACCCAAGCTGAAGCACTACTCTCTTCCTCCTTCCTCCTCTCCAAAATCGCTCTTCACCAAGTGAGAATCGACTTGCTGAATTTGTGTGATGAGAGAATGAGGCTAAGCCTCCTTTTATCACTTTAGAACCCTTCTAGATGCCTCCAAAATCTAATAAAAACAAATTAAATATTATTTAATTGACTAAATTTAAAAAAAAAAAATATTCATGAAATGCATTGTACGGAATAGGAAACGTGACTGTACAACCAGGAAACGTGTTTCCGGCCATACTGGTACCGTTTCTAGTACGGGAAACGTACCAGTATGGGAAACGTACTAGTACGGTCGGAAACACGTTTCCCGGCCGTACGGTACGCGTTTCCGCGTTTCCATATCGTTTCCGTACGGAAATGGACCCCTTGCCAGCGTTTCCTGCAACTTAGTGTTCACCAGATTGATAAAGTTTTTCTCTGTTGTAAAATGTAACTAGGTCGGTCTTCATGATGACTATGTAATTATGAAAAGAAGAAGACAATGATAATAAAAATGTATTTTTGTTTCATGGGTTTCATGAGCAATATTTTATGTAGATATACTTCTTCTTGATGTCTATTAGGTTCATGTCTTCTAAGTATAGGATTAAGTGTCAAAGTCATGAAGGATCCAGACCTTATAAAGAAGCTCACAACAGCCCTCCAAAAGTGTTGAAAGACAAGCTCAAAATATGGCGGAAACAACCTTCAAACAGTCTTGGAATATATGAGAAGTAATACCTCTTATAAAGTCAGAAAAGATAAACTTCAAGTCGGCCTAAATTGAAGTTATAATGTCGGCCTAAGTATCAAGATGAATGGTTGGCCTAATAGCTGATTTGTCTCCTATATATATATATATATATGTCTATACTGCGGCTCATTTGGTAAAAAGGATTGCGGATGCATCTGAGATTGTACAATGTTAAAAGGAGCAGATCTAAGGAGAAGAATAGAATGCGGATTGAAGGAATAGACTGCAGAAGTGACTGGAGGTGACTGAAGGTATAGATTGCGGAAATGACTGAAGGTAACTGAAGGTACAGATTGCGGAAGTGACTGGAGGCTACAAATTGCGGAAGGTGTAGGAAGGGTACAGTAAGGACATCTCTAAAGTTAAAGTATCTGAGGAAAGAATTTGTCAAAGTCAAGACAGTGATAGAAAGTGAGGAAGGCAAATCTCTGATTTACCTTCCTAACTACATTTTAAGATGTTCAGTTACAAGTGAAAATTATTCTGTCTCTACATTTGACTAAGTACTTTGATAATTGACTTTATGAAAGATTAACTAAGTGAAATAAGAGAATACATAAGCAAGCTCACAAGTAATTATCAAGAAGAGAATTTGAGTAAATCACTAGCCCTACAAATTCTCAACATTCTCCTCCAGCGAGGCTGAGTTGAATTTAAAAACGATTAGGGGCCTTTCTCCCTGCCTGTACCATCTCCAAAAAGAGTAGCAATTGAATAGAATCTTACCCCACACCTATTCATTACACTATCCTAGTCTATCATCAACTATAGACACTCAGAAGAAACTGATCTATTCTCTTTGGCAATTCTTCCATCCCCTACTTTCACATTTCTACGGGTAGGAGATAATTTAACAGGTTTCACATCTATTAGACCCACATCTTCAATCTTCTTCAAAAATTACACTGGTAAGGGATCTGGGTGTGCAGCATAACCCCATATCTCAGTTAAATAAAAATTTTAGGTCCCCTCCGAGTATGACATTCCTTTGTTTTGTTAGGTCCACTGCAAAGATTCTTAATTTCTTTCCCAATATACCACTCTTTTAGCACGTGGTTCATAAATATTCAACACAGTAAACTCCTTTCATGTCCCGTGAATATAAAACAACAGTTTAACCTGAACCAAAAGGCACAATATTAAAACATTTTATAACATTCTTTTCTATCCAGTAATTAGCCCCCAAGAACTACCCACAGAATCAATAATAAATAGAGATAAATTTCCATTCCTCAACAATTTTCTTAAATCCCAAACAATTTAGGATCCCCCAATAGTTTCTTGAAACAAAAGGAGGCTTGTGAACTTCCACAAGTCTTTTTAGGGTTTGTTTTTAGGAGAGACTTCCCAGCCCTTGGATAGTCAAGGGCACACAGATCATATCCACCCTTCTCGAGGGTTTGTTCTGCTCTAAGGACCCCCTTAAGAGATGTCTGCTTTTCTGATTTGATTTCCTTCTAGACTTTGCTCGTGCAATGGCCAAGTGAGTTTTTTTGCTCTCCCAGGCCTTAAAATCCCTCTACAGTCTCCCTTCCCCAAATCACCTTTAGTCCCAGTCTCTAAGGACCCTGAAGAATCCAATTATCATTAATTAGTGGTACAACTTTTAAATTGCTAGTACAACTATCATTCAATATGCATGGTACAATTATTATCAATGTATAGCACAACTGTTATTCTATGTATAACACAACCATTGATTAATGCTTTGTATTGCTGTTTAATGAGAAAAATAAGTATTTCATTCTATGTTTAATGTTGTTATTTTACATGGAACTCATATGTAAGATTGAAATTTGTCTTGACCACTGGGAGGCTTGTTTTCTCAAATGAGTCTTGATTCTCTTGCAAGGGATCATAATTTATAATTAACTTCATTTATTTTGTATTGTCCTTCTTACTTAAATAAAATGATATTTGATTGTACCCTTTCCCCTAAATTTGAAAGGTATTTGAATTTTGATACATTCAAAACTCAAATTTTCAATTGCCAACTCTGCCTAAATCTATGGTTTCGAACTTTGAAAATACTGGAACTTTTAAATCCTTTTTAATTGTTTATATTTTGATTCATTAATATAAAATTTTGACTCATGACATGACCGTTGATTGAATTGTCATACTACATCAGTAATCATGATATTTTATGTTTTAATGTTTTATAGTTTCTGATTATTTTTTCCCCAAGGAAAAATCATAATTTCCATTAATTAGTTGAAAATTATAAGTTGTAGATGCTTTAGAAAGCATATGCAATGAGAAGTGGCTGTTGCCACATGTCCAAAAACTATCAAGAAATATATCCCAGGTAGGGAGACTGATAAATATAGCCTATTTACATGTCTATGGAAAATAAACATAGAAATGCTGTGTATAATAAAACATCAGATGCTATCAAAACTGTCAAAAATCAGGGCCTGGCAGCCCCGGCTAGGTGCTGATCCTCATATGTCTGTGATAGTAATGGTAGTAATCCTGTCCTGTCTGTTCCAGAATCAACCATTGACCCCTAGGCTGGTGCGTGGCCTCCTTGGAAAGATCGTCGGAAATCTGGTTCCGTGCCCTGTAAATGTGCTGACATGTAATAGAGTCAAAAAGAGATTTAAAGTGCAAAGTCTCTTCCAAGATGTTCCGGAGTGTGTGCACATGACATATAGATAGCTAATTAAACCAATTTATGATGATTTTGGAATCCCCAAAAATCTGAATGTGACGACATCCCTTCTCAAGTGCAAAGTGGAGTAAGTGACGAAGAGAAATTAGCTCTGCATAGTTGTTTGTCCCAGCCCCCAAACCCATCTTCAGTTTGAATGAATGATTGTCATTTAGGTGCAAATCGCACCCCCTCCACAACCAATTTGTTGAGCAGAACCATCGAAGTATGCCCAAGGATAACTTTTATCAATAGATTCAGCAGTAATCGTCCGGGGTGGGCAGGAGGGTTCATCTGGAAGGCTGTTATAGATGGAGATGAGGTGAGATGAAGCATGATGCCAGAATGGTGCTTTATCTTTGAATATCATTTTGTTCCTTTGCAGCCAAATGCACCAGAAAATCAGAAGAGGGAGTTTCCGAGCTTTTGTGGGCTGCACCACAGACCACCACGTCTGCCAAGCCTCCATTACATTCAGGCCATGCTAGCAGATGGAGATGTGCAAAGAAGAGAGAATCTGGTCAGAATCTTGTTGGCAGAGGGTGCACCAGGTGGGACCATGGAAGGATCTTCTCTGTAAATTGTCTCCAGTGGGAGCCTTATTGCGAAGAGTACACCAAATAAATAGCTTGGTTCTGGGAGGCGCTTTCAATTTCCATATCATGCTCCACCACTAGTCTGTGACAGGTGGCTTATGATCAGAGTATATAACTTGATAACCATCCTTTGGTGTATATGTACCATGCAGAGCGTGTGCCCATATAAACTCATCCTTGCCTTCGGTTATTCGAACGTGGGATTCAGAGAGTGCAGATATGTAAGATTTCCAAACAGGTCACCATATATCAGGAATATCAAGCTGATCAGCAGATTTCCATGCTTGAAAGAGAATAGTAGAGCTATCCGGATCAGCTATATGGGCAATTTGAGAAAAGACAGAATTAGTGATAAATTGTAAGAGGTCTGGAGGGAGTTGATAAACGTTTCCACATGCCGACCAAGGGTCCAATCCAATGCGGGCCGAGTTACCGATCTCATTCTCCATACCAGTCCATGTCGAATGAATGGCAGTGTTTTCAAGACTGCTCTCCAGACAATAGATATATTATTACGATTCCAATTAGGGCGTCTGATCCACTCAAGTAAATGATCAGGACTAATATATTTCTGAATGTCCACATTAGACCACAGATTCTTATAAGTGAGCACCTGCCATCCCATCTTTGCAGCAAGTTCTTTCACAAAGGCCTCTAGATATTTCATACCCCAGCCTCCCCATTTCTTAGGCAGAGCAATGTGATCCCATTGTACCCAGGCATATGTATGTCCCTCTTGCTTCCCTTTCCATAAGAATCTGCAACACAACTGCTGAATCCTAGACAATATGCCCTTCGGGATCCATGCCAATGACATCTAGTATACCTGCATGGCTTCCAACACGGATTTAATAAGGATAAGATGGCCTGCCCGAGATAGCTATTGGTGATACCAGACATTAATCCTCCTTTTGATCTTAGCAATTATAGTTTCTGAATTTTGTTTATGAAATGTTTACATATATTTTATGTTGTAATATTGAATAGTTTCTCAATATATACAGTGTTCCATGGGGTCACGTCCCCTAGGGTTGGGTGCACACACCCCTCGCACCCGGGACGGGGAGTCTCCTTGGGTGTGTTTCCCCATGCACCTTTTTTGGGGAGTCTCGGGGAGACGCAAGGGGGTGCGTTTCCCTAGTGTGGGGGACACGACTCCCAAAAAAGGGTGCTTCTGGGCATCCCCCGTTTTGAAGGGGGACGTGACTCCCCAAAAAGAGTGCGTCTGGGCATCCCCCTTCAAAAGGGGGATGCAACTCCCCAAAAAGGGTGCTTCTGGGCATCCCCCCTTACATTTGTCTGATGGCACCTAATGTAAAAAAAATGACTATCATATAGTATAAAGTCAAAAAATTTAAAATCTTAAAAAAAAAATATATATATGGGAAGTTTGAAAAAAAATTACGATTCATTATTCCATGATTCATTTCATTTCTAGCTCTTCGACCTCCGACTGGCCTCTGCAACTTCGACCTTGACCTCTCTGCATCCTTGATGTTGATTATTTTCAGTGCTCATTATCCATTTTTAATTTTCAGTTGATGACCTCAGAGTGATTCTTCACTCTTCACTCTTAACTATTTTTGAGTTCGAAACTTTGAGTTATACAAATTTACTATTTACTATTTAGTGTTCAAAGTTCAACTTTAGTATCTACTATCTACTTCTAGATTTCTAGTATGTTTTGCTTTCACTTTCGATTCTAGAATGATGAATGATTAAATTAATTTTTAAATCAATGTACATTGTAGATTGTTGAATGATGAATGATGAATGATATGGAATCATGGATCAATGTATTTGAAGATTTCATTATTGAATGATCATTGATTATGGATGAATATTAGAATAATGAGTGTCATATGAATGATGTATGTATCAAAATGAATGATGAGGATGTATCAATGTATGTCATTATTCAATTCAATTATGAATTTAAATTTTATCATGTGTAGATCAAATTTCAATTTTCAATGTATTGGTATTCATATTAGTATATAGTATATAGTATATTATTATTAGTCTATTTAATATTTAATATTTATGCTTTCATTATTTAACAATGATTATGAACTTGAATTGTATATATAATTAAAAATTATATACCCCGACGACTCCCCGCACCCCCGAAGTTTCCCTAAAATTTCAGGGTACTCCCACACGTCCCCTCTGTGCGTCTCCCTGCACCGGAGTCTTGGTGGAACATTGAATATATATAGCACACCCGGCACCCCAATGAATGTTGATTTGAAAAATGGTGTTATCATACCTGCATGTTAACCTTGGCAATAACCAAACATTTATCTCAGTTCAGTTTATTACAGTCATCCTGTAGCCTTTTCTTTCTCTGATAGCATAAATAAAAAAGACTGTTACCTCGTAAGTTCTAACTCCGTTTCTAACCTTACAACTTTATTTATACATGTCGATAGTTTGCCTTGGTTGGCTTTTGAAGGGTTCCTTGCTCCTGGTCCTTGAAACATGTGATATTCTCTCATTTCTGTTGGGATTCAGTATTTGGTGTGGACTTACATTACAAGTACAAAGTTTTAAGGTTAAGGTGTTGCATATAAATCCTATAAGAGTCTTCATATACCTGCTCATCCTCCCTTTTAGACACGATACTCACAACATCTTGACATGGAAATATTTTAGCTGCTTATCCTTCTCACATAAATCCTAGATGAATCTTCATATACCTGCTTATCCTTCTTCCTTTTAGACACGGTACTCGCAGCATCTTGACATGGAAACATTTTGCCTGCTTATCCTTCACTTTTAGACATGGTACTCGCAACATCTTGACATAGAAACAATTTGCAATTTGCAGTTTACTTTAGTTCTATTGTGTCTGTATGAACTCACAAATTCTTATTTCCAGACGACACGCATCTGGAAAATGAAATTGCATCAATGTTGGCAAATAAGCTAAAACTGAGACTCTTAGCAATGTGCATATGTGTAAGGTATCTCCAGCTTGATCCTGAAGGCCATCCCCACCAATAGTATTGAAATTTGAGTATCCTAGCACTGAGCGGGTACTCTAGTCCTGGAATCTCTGGCCACAGTCTATTATTTTCACAGGCTAGCTTGTAAATCTAAGAAACGAGGACCTGTTTGTTGTTCTGTCGCCCTAGCCCTGGCTTTAAAGCAATTCAATTGCTAAAGTGTGAAGCAGATGTGTGTGCTATTGATAGTATTTTATGTTCTGGCTATTTGTATTATATGATATTTTCTATGCATTTAAAAGAGAATTAACTATTACATGAAACTAGTCTTTCGGCCTAGTCCATAACCTGTTATGTTTGAGTTTGTCTGTCAACGCATGTTATCCTGTCTACCTCCTCCATGTAAACATGAAATATAAGATTACGCATAATAATTACTGTCCTCTTTTTATTTTAGGTTTTTCAAATGCCAATCTTTGCGTAGAAGCTTCCGAGTTGTGTTTGGCAATGTTTCTGACGAGCTGTGCTATGACTTTAATATATTTCTATTCAACAGATTCAAGTGTATTGCTCTTTTGCAGGTTGTTCTATTCAACAGATTTAAGTGTATTGCTCTTTTGCAGGTTGCCTGAAAATGATCTGAGAAAAGTTGCACTTTATTGTGTTCCAAGTGTTGAAAAGAAGGTCGTTGATGCTGCAAATCGGTTACGCTCTTTCTACAGTACAGAAGACATTGTAAGTTAGTTCTGTACTATACTTTTCGCTGAGTATCTGCCTCGTTTTGTTTTTGTAATATTATTGCTCGAACTACTCTTTTTTGATACTTTATCACATTATGTTTTTTATTTACTTGTATGGTTTCTTTTTGTTTGTGCACTTGATTACATTAGTGTACTGTCACATTAAATTTCAATCATTGATTCTGATTCTGCTTTTGAATATTCTTAGGCTTCTCTCCCTAGTGACGTGGACTATACAAGCACTTTGAAATCGGAAGATGTTGTCAGATTGCTCTGTGCATATGGTTTGAATGCTGAGAAAAGTGAGCTACCCATGCCAGATGAGATAAAACAACCTGTTGTTAGATTGCTGAAAGAACTTGTTGATGTCAGTGCCAGCTCTGTGAATGATGGTTAGGGTCTTTTACTGCAAAGTAAACAGTCTAGCGGTGAAATCTTTATGTAAAGATGTAATCATTACTGAAGTATTCAGCAAGACGTTACAGAAACTAAGTTATAGTTGAATTATTTTTTATTCGAATTCGATTGGCTTTTTAATGCCAGAGAAAATGTTGCATGTGACTTTTAAAGAAATTGGAGGCTTTAACAAAAATGGTTTTTTTAAGGTTGGCTTGGTGCTTACAGGAACATGTTATTTTTTAAAGAAAGCTTTAGAAATTTCATGTTGCAACATTACCGTCTATATATTGCAGCATGTTATTTGCAAGGGTAAAGCTAGGAAAGTTAAAAATGCTCTCTCTAGCCCTGTTTGTGTTTAGATGAATGTTACAAGTATAGATATGGTGTCAGGGACTGCGAAAGTTTCCTTTGAAGTGACGGAGGGCATAATATCGGCTTTATTATGGACTATGTTGTCATATGGACAAGGTTGGTATTGAAGAGTGTAACAAGGTTCGGTCTTCATAATCGTACTCGAGTTAAAAGTGAAATGTATTTGTCAAAAGAAAGCAAAAGAAATTTTACTATTAATTTAATTGACTTGTTAACGCACGGGTTCGTGCTTGGGTCAATTATCATAGGTCAAGCCTCCATTGTAGGCTTTAGGATTTATAAGTCAAAGTCAAAGTCTATCTTGTTATGTCAAACTCTTCCTCCATCAAGTCTCCTTGCTGTCGGCCTCCAAAATTAACAGTCAACTGTTGAAAAGTGTAACTAGGATTGGTCTTCATATTGTCTATATGTATTTATGTAAAGTCGAAGACAAAGATAATAAAATGTATTTTTGTTATGCTTGCTTCATGGGTTTCATGAGAAAGGTTTTATTATAGGTCAATAGACTTCTTCTTGATGTCTATTAGGTTTTTTCTTCTAGTTATAAATGTAATTAAGGGTCATAAATATAAAGAGTCTAGTCATAAAAAATGCTCCAAGACCTTGTCATGTCCACCCTCATTAACGCTGGAATAAATGCACTACATGTCAACCTATATATTCAGTGATCAAGTCGGCCTAATATCATAAGGACAAGTCAGCTCATTTATAGACAGGATCAACTATATATAACCCAGTATACTACGTAGAAAAATAGAGTCACAGATTCGATTTTTTTGAGTTTTTCAGACAGAATTGCTGGAATTTCAGGATTGGAAATAGTGCAGATCTCAGGACTGGATACAGTGTGGGTTCAGGATAGAAAGTAATGCAGATCTTTCTGAAGTATAAACTGTGCTTTGAATGCGGGTCTAATACAGAGATAAAGGCGGATACTTCTGTGATTAAGTATGGGTCTAAGACAGAGATAGATGCATTCAAGTGCTGTCTCCAGAAAAGGTATAAGTGCGGGCTCAGGCACAGAGAAAGATGCAATGTCTCTGAGGCATTGCTGTGCGTTGAAGTTTGGAATAAATACAAAGTTTTCAATGTGAAGGAGCTGCGGTCAATATGAAGGAAAGTGCGGATCCAGTGAAGTAAGAACTTATCCATGGTGATGTGCACTCAAAAGTTCAAGAATAGCAGGAAGATTTACCTTCCTATCTTCAGTACACAAGAGAAATATATTTTAAGTAAGAAGGAATGTTTTGATAAACGAAGACGAGATCAAGAAAGATCGAATAAGAGATAGAGTTCTCTAAGGTTGGTGCACATCAGTGTAAGTTGGTGCAGGAATGAAGGATCAATGATGGAGGCAGTCAAAGTAGTGTCAAGGTCTTGGAGGCATTCATAGGTCAAGGGTTTGAGTCTTGGTCATGGTACTTGTCACTTGAAGATCTATAAGAAGAATTCCTTACGGGTTTTCCTCTCCAAGAGGGAGAGATTTTGCCCTGGCTCGAGGAGCCTAACTTCGTGTTTCTTGAATTTTGGTAGTTGACTAGATGAAAGACTAAATAAGTTAAGAAGAGAAAACACAAGTAATAGAAGTAAGCTCACAAGTAATTATCAAGTAAGAGAATTTGAATTAATCTCCAACCCACTAAATTTTCAAGATGGGATCAGAGCTAAGGCGCTGAACACAAGGGCTACTTGACAAAGAAGACACTCTAGGAAGTGAAGATCAAAGTTTGGGTTGAAAAGTCAAATCAATTTGCAAGGAAGACTCTCAAGCTATTTCAAGAAATATCTTCTATCTCATTCAAAGGATCAACTCATTCAAGAAAACAATCTTTGCCATCAAAGATTTACATTAAAAACAATGTTAGAAGAAGACATCATCTTTTGAAGATATCCTTTATCATCAAGGATCGAAGAACACCTACATTGGAGATTTCAATCTTAGAAGAAGCTCTTGACTTCATCTTCATCATCATCAAGGAAGCTGCAAGCCACCCTACTCAAGTAAGTATCTATGACCTTACTTAAATCTATCAAGATGACTTATTGTGAAAAGAGCAACAAGCTGGTTGGGTGATCAAACTTTAGTGCATGGAAGAAGAGGACAGATTTGAATTTAATTGAAGACGAATTTATGAACTACATTGAAGGATCTACAATTCAACCCCCTAAAGAAGATACTCCAGCTCATGCCAAGTACATGAAGGAAGAAATCAGAGCCTAGAGGATTCTCATAGAATCCATCAAGGACTCACTCATTCCCTATATATCAAAACTAAAGTTTGCAAAAGAAATATATAAGAAACTTGTGGAGCTGTTCTCTATGAGTACTGCAGGAGAAGCAATCTCTCTGAGACAAGAACTATACAAAATGAAATTGTTAAGAGAAGAAGAAATCACTTCATAATTTATGAGGATTTCTGAAATAAGAGATCACCTGTAGGAATTGGGAGAAGTAATGTATGACACTGAGATGACTACAGTGGTGTTGAATGCTCTACCAGAAGAATTAGGAAAATCCACTTCAAGTTTATACGGGAAGAAAGAAGCCACACCATTCCATGATTTATGGTCTCTATGTAAAATAGAGGAAACAAGATTGAAAGCCAACGCTGATACAGGATCAAGTGAAGGGAATCAAGCCTTTGCAACCATATTCAGGAAGAAAGGAAGATTCAGAAAATTTGGTCCTTAGAATAAAAGAAGAAATATGGACAAAGTACAATGCTATGGATGTAATGAAATTAGGCATTATAAAAGAGATTTTCCTAAATCTGGAAAGGACAAGAGGAAAAAGGAAGAAGCCCATGTCATAGCTATAAGGGAAGCACCCGATGCAAAGAAATCTAAGAAAGAAGAAGCAAGAGATCTCTACTATGATTGAGGTTATCTTCTTGTTTAAGTGATTTTTGTTGGTTGTAAAATAGTATGAAAAGAAGCAGTGTATATTAATAACATCATGATAGAAGCATGGTAGGAGCTCTTGGTGAATCAGCTCATGGAAAGCCTCACTAATAACAATACTGATGGAAGGCAATCATCAAGATCAAGGGTCATCATGGAAACATGTGCTAACATTTTCTAATGGAATTCTCTATGAATTCACTGGTTAGAAAGAAAGCAGAAAGGTTTCATCAAAGAATTCTATGCTGCAGATTTCTGGGATTAGGATGCGATGACACATTGATGAAGTAGGTCAATGGAATGAAGTTCCCCATTCTAGTAAAACTGCTATGGGTTGACTCAAAGGAAAAATGTGTGAGGTATATAAATTTATATGCTAACACTGGATACTTTGGGAAGGTCATACTTTGGGAACACCTGGGTGGAGTATGTACCTTGGAGAGACAATGACTATGGTGTCTATAAGTCACGTGTCTCGCTAGCATTGTAGCCCATTGTCTTGTTGAGAGATGGGGCTGTTAGTCAAGGCCTTGCACTAGGGCAATGTTGGTTGATATGATGCTATACATATGCGATTACCAATCCGATTCTTCTTATGAGATTCTTCAATTTGAAAGTGACCATGTACCTGTATGAATACCTCCCTAGTTAAGAGGGAGCGTTGAAAAGTGTAACTAGGATGGGTCTTCATATTGTCTATATGTATTTATGTAAAGTACAAGACAAAGATAATAAAATGTATTTTTGTTATGCTTGCTTCATGGGTTTCATGAGAAAGGGTCATAAATATGAAGAGTCTAGTCATAAAAAATGCTCCAAGACCTTGTCATGTCCACCCTCATTAACGCTGGAATAAATGCACTACATGTCGGCCTATGTATTCAGTGATCAAGTCGGTCTAATATCATGAGGACGAGTTGACTCATTTATAGACAGGATCAACTATATATACCCTAGCATACTGTGCGGAAAAATAGAGTCACAGATTCGATTTTTCTGAGTTTTTCAAATAGAATTGCAGGAATTTCAGGACATGAAACAATGCGGATCTCAGGACTGGATACAGTGCGGGTTAAGGATAGAAAGTAATGTGGATCTTTCGAAGTATAAACTGTGCTTGGAATGCGGGTCGAATATAGAGATAAAGGTAGATACTTCTGCGATTAAGTATGGGTCTAAGACAGAGATAGATGCGTTCAAGCATTGTCTCCAGAAAAGGTATAAGTGTGGGCTCAGGAATAGAGAAAGATGCAATGTCTCTGAGACATTGCTGCACGTCGAAGTTTGGAATAAATACATAGTTTTCAATGTGAAGCAGCTGCGGTCAGTATGAAGGAAAGTGCAGATCCAGTGAAGTAAGAACTTACCCATGGTGATGTGCACTCAAAAGTTTAAGAATAGAAGGAAGGTAAATCTGTGATTTACCTTCCTATCTTTGATACACGAGAAATATATTTCAAGTAAGAAGGAATGTTTTGATAAACAAAGACGAGATCAAGAAAGATCGAATTAGACACTGATTTCTCTAAGGTTGGTGCACATCAGTGTAAGTTGGTGCAGGAATGAAGGATCAACGTTGGAGGCAGTCAAAGAAGCAGTGTCAAGGTCTTGGAGGCATTCATAGGTCAAGGGTCCGAGTCTTGGTCATGGTACTTGTCATTTGAAGATCTATAAGAAGATTTCCTTATGGACATTGCTCAGGAATAGAGAAAGATGAAATGTCTCTGAGACATTGTTGTGCATTGAAGTTTGGAATAAATACAAAGTTTTCAATGTGAAGGAGCTGTAGTCAGTATGAAGGAAAGTGTGGATCCAGTGAATTAAGAACTTACCCATGGTGATGTGCACTCAAAAGTTCAAGAATAGAAGGAAGGTAAATCTGTGATTTACCTTCCTATCTTTTTACACGAGAAATATATTTCCAGTAAGAAGGAATGTTTTGATAAACGAAGACGAGATAAAGAAAGATCGAATTTGAGACCGAGTTCTCTAAGGTTGGTGCACATCAATGTAAGTTGGTGCAGGAATGAGTGATCAACGTTGGAGGCAGTCAAAGAAGCAATGTTAAGGTCTTGGAGGCATTCATAGGTCAAGGGTCTGAGTCTTGGTCATGGTACTTGTCATTTGAAGATTTATAAGAAGAATTCCTTGAGGGTTCTCCTCTCCAAGAGGGAGAGGTTTTGCCCTCGCTCGAGGAGCCTAACTTTGTGTCTCTTGTATTTTGGTAATTGACTTGATAAAATAATAAAAAAGTTAAGAAGAGAAAACATAAGTAATAGAAGTAAGCTCACAAGTAATTAGCAAGTAAGAGAATTTGAATTAATCTCTGGCCCTCTAAATTCTCAACACGGGATCAGAGCTCAGGTGTTGAACACAAGGGCTACTTGACAAAGAAGACACTCCACGAAGCGAAGATCAAAGTTTGGGTTGAAAAGTCAAATCAGTTTGCAAGGAAGACTCTCAAGCTATTTCAAGAAAGATCTAAGGAAGAAGAGGACAAATTTGAATTTAATTGAAGACGAAGTTATGGACTACATTGAAGGATCTACAATTCAAACCCCTAAAGAAGACACTCCAACTCATGCCAAGTACATGAAGGAAGAAATCAGAGCCTAGAGGATTCTCATAGAATCCATCAATGACTCACTCATTCCCTATATAGCAAAAAATAAAGTCTGCAAAAGAAATATATAAGAAACTAGTGGAGCTATTCCCTGTGAGTACTGCAGGAGAAGCAATCTCTTTGAGACAAGAACTATACAAAATGAAATTGTCAAGAGAAGAAGGAATCACTTCATACTTTATGAGGATTTATGAAATAAGAGATCAACTGCAGGAACTGGGAGAAGTAATGTATGACACTTAGATGACTACAGAGGTGATGAATGCTTTACTAGAAGGATGAGGAAACTTCACTTTAAGTTTATACGGGAAGAAAGAAGCCACACCATTCCATGATTTATGGTCTCTATGTAAAATGGAGGAAACAAGATTGAAAGCCAAAGCTGATACAAGATCAAGTGAAGGGAATCAAGCCTTTGTAGCCATATCCAGGAAGAAAGGAAGATTCAAAAAATTTGGTCCTCAGAATAAATGAAGTAATATGGAATTAGTACGATGCTTTGGATGTAATGAACTTGGGCATTATAAAAGAGATTGTCCTAAATCTGGAAAGGACAAGAAGAAAAAGGAAGAAGCCCATGTCACAGATATAAGGGAGGAACCTGATGCAAAGAAATCTAGGAAAGAGGAAGCGAGAGATCTCTACTATGATTGAGATCATCTTCCTCTTTAAGTGATTTCTGTTGGCTGTAAAATAGTATGATAGTAAGCAATGTATATTAATAGCATCATTATAGAAGCATGGTAGGAGCTCTTGGTGAATTAGCTCCTAGAAAACCTCACTATTAACAATATTGATGGAAGGCAGTCATCAAGATCGAGTGTCATCATGGAAACAGGTGCTAACTTTTTCTAATGGAATTGTCTATGAATTCATTGGTTAGAAAGAACACATAAAGTTTTCATCAAAGAATTCTATGCTATAGAATTATGGGATTATGATGCGATGACATATTGATGAAGCAGGGCAATGGAATGAAGTTCCTCATTCTAGTAAAACTGCTACAGGATGACTCAAAGGAAAAAGGTATGAGGTATATATTTATATGATGACACTGGATGATGTGAAGTCATTTCATATGTGTTAATCAAGGTTGTCATTGATGTCAATATGGATCGAGATGGAAAATATTCTTGAGATGCCCTAGAATGTGATGATAAGGTTGAAGACAATAGATGTCTGGTTCCAGATGATGATGTCATAACTCTTGGTTGATAAAGATGTCATCAATGAATATGTCAAGCCACGAAGATGTCAAGCCACTAATGAAGAAGTCTTGCTCGAACAAGTCCTTGAACTAACTATAATGTTGCCAGTGCCAATCATGTGCCTTGATTGATGATCTAGACCTTAGGTGCCATTACACAAGCCTTTGAAGTGGAGGACTATAATTGATGAAGTCATACTCTTGAAGAATGACCACACCTTGACATGATTGGAACACTGCTTTGGAGTTTTTGACAAATTAATGAAGGCTGCACTGACATATCACTGCACTAGTATATGAGGACATTGTTGATACACTAGGCTATGTGAATGCTACACTCCTACATAATGAATCTATGATCCTATGATGACATTGATAACAATGAAGAAACCAAGGAATGAAGAAGCCACACTGTCCCAAACGTTCCTCATGTTGTCCCAAACTTTTTATGCATAAAATTTAAGGATAGTCGTAAAGAAAAAACATGTTTCACCATCTTAGAGGCAAAGTTTCTTTGTGAGACCTTCACCATCCTTTAGAGCATAATTTTAGCTTTCTAAGGAGCTCTTACTTGGCCGAAAACTCCAAGAGGTTTGGGAGATATGATTTTTTCAAGTTAAGGAAATAATTCTATCCTTGAGCTGACCTGTGCTAGCTTACTCATGTCGGTCTCTCACCAAGTGACGTGTCTCTTCACCTTAAACGCAAAATGTGTATAAATATGAGGATACATTAGGGAAATGTTGAGGTCTAAAATGGGCCTCCTAAGGAAAATGTACAATCAAAATTCACTTTATGAGAACCAATCACATTTTAGGGGATGACATCATCCCTAATGGTTGAGGTGGCATTGTTTGAGTTAAAGGTACTTATTTGTCACATTTTCAATGGTAGATAAAAACTCACGGTTAAACATGGTAGTGCTTTAAGTACTTTTAAAGCCATAAAGTAAAGTACTCATAATAAATGTCATTTCACACTTTTTGAATAAAATAATATTATTGTCATTTCATATTTCTTGAAAAAAACAATGCATATCCCTATATTATATTATTTTTATATAGTATATTAATTACATGTTTTTATACAATTTAAATAAAATAAATTTTAATTAATAGCATATAATATAATTAAGAATTTATAAATTTATATTGATATTTTAATTTAAGTTACTTAAGTACAAAGGACAAAAGCATTAATTGTTCAATGATAATGATTTTTTCTTGAAATGTTCATTCTTATTTATAGTCACACTAATACAATTTTTTTATTAATTTTATTTTGTACAATTGTTGAATTGAATTTAACTATGGTTACATGGATTGTGGTGCAAAAAATGAATTGCAATTCATAAATATGATTTTATTGGTTTAGCTATTATTTTATTATTTCCTTATGAGGCCCATTTTAGACCTCAAATTTCCCCTAACGGAAACTTCATTTTGCCATAATTTTTCGGTGAAGATTTTAGGGAGAAGCCACAGAAGAAGACAGAACAACAAGAAAGTCGAGAAGAATATATTTGGGTTGTTTTTTTCTATCATTCAAGCTAATTATATTTCTGTTTGGGCAAGGTGATTGCTATGACTTAGATTTGTGGACAACATTGCTGTGGGAGCACTTTGTGGCAAACAAAACTCAGTTTTGGACCTGTTGGGTGCCCAGAATTCGGACCTTACCACAGACCAATTACAGAGGCTTGGACAACTAGCATTTTTTGAGCTCATATTGTTGTTCATCTAAGGCTCAGAACTGTTGCAGCATTAAAGCTGGTAGGCAGTGATCCTTGTAAGTAGCTCAAACCTGTGTTGCAGGATTGTTTGGGTGAAAGTATGAAGAAACACTGAAGAAGACTTATCTAAGAACAAACCTTGTGAAGTCATTATTGAAGACATTATAAATCTTTTGTATATACCTTTGAAATATTGATTGAAGGCCCCATTGAATCATCTCAAAGCATAGTTGAAGATCCCTTGGAGTTTGGTGAGAAAATCTATTAAAGAAGTTTTCTTGAAGAAGCCTTAAAGCAACATTGTGTAAACATCTTGAATCGGTCTTTACCCTTGCAAAGGGAGTGAATAAATTCTGGATGAAGAACAACCTTGGAGCATTATAAAGTATTGAATAGTAAACTTGGAAGCATGTACAAGTGAAGAAGATTTTGACAGTGAATTTGAAGCATAAGAATTTCCTTCTATCAAGTTAGAATTGCCTGAGGGTGACAATGTACAAGCTTGTGTTTGCTGAAGTGTTTGTGCAGCCTTGAAAATCACTATTGGAGACCAAAAAGTGTTAGATTTTGAAGAACCTTGTTGAAGCATTCTCGTTGAACCAATATTGAAGAACTCTTGAAGTGTTGAAGACTTGTTTGAAGAGCATTTTGAAAACCCTTTGTAGCAACTTGGAAAGTTCTTGGGGCAGCTTATTGAAGACCTTCTTGAAGCATAATTTGAATAGTTGTTGAAGAAACTTGATTATTGAAGAATATCTCGAAGCTATTGAAGACACCTTGAAGGATACTTGAAGATATTTGGAGGAATTGTAGAAGCTGCCTTGGAGACATTAGTGGAGACCATGATGCGTTGAAGCCATCATGAAGTGACCTTGGAGATTTTGGTTGGATATCATGAAGGATAGCGGAGACACTTTCATGTGAAAAGATCAAGGTTGTCATTGATGAAATGACGTGATGTGTAGACTATAGTGAAGAGTAAGGTGAAGATTGTTAGGGCTCATTGAAGAAGACATTGGGAGCCGTGACGTATAACCAAATACATCTTGACGAAATGAAGCAAGGGGTTGGAGCCTCATAGAGACAAGGTCGGTGCCTTGGAAGATAGGGTTGAAGCCCTAGAGGATTGGAGTCCTCAAGAAACCAGGTCAGAGCCTGTACCAGAGATAGGGTTGGAGCCCTAGAGGTTGGTGCCTCAAATTGACAAGGTTGGAGCCTTGGAAAGACCAAGTCGGTGCTTGGTACAATATAGGTTGGAGCCTGGAAGATTGGAGTCTTCATCTAGGGTTGGAGCCCTATATCAGTATTGTTCTTTACTTATTGTTAAGAAGAAATTAATAAAAGTATCTATTCCATCGTTGTTCATTTTTTGTTCTAAATATAAGTGATCTAACTGGTAAAATTAACAATTGAAAAGAAATACTGATTCACCCCCCTCTCAGTATTTCCAACAATTGGTATCAGAGCCAGTACCTTCACTCAAATCCTAACAACTTGAAGGTTGATCTATAATATAAATGGCACAGCCAAGGAAGAAGGTATCCAATCCTCCTAAAGATGTGTCTTCCTCAACCATCGAAATTGAAGTCAATCAATTTGCGAAGGCTCCATTGTTCAAAGGAAATTTTGATATATGGGAGGCAAGAATGAGGAATTTCTTGAAGACTCAAGGAATTGAAGTTTGGAAATCAATGATTACTAATGACACGATGGACGAAGAATCCAAGGGGTACAATACAAGAGTAATAAAGGCAATTTTGAATGGGTTACCAAATTCCGTGAAGGCCAATTTTGAAAAATGCTTGTCAGCAAAAGTCACATGGGACAAACTTCATGATCTTCACTCAAAAGGAGTGTTGACAATGATCTCTAGTGAAAGAAGATGATGGAAAACAAGAAAGAAGTCCAAAATCAGTCAAGGAAGTTGAAGATAAGAGAGATGACAACAAGGCTAAAGAAGACCTAGAAGATGAAGAGAACAAAGAAGACTTTGAAGAAGATCTCCTGAATAAACTTATGGCTTCCATGGAAGAGATTAACAGTTTGAAAAAGGAAAATGAGGCACTTAAGAAGAAAGCGCAAGATAGTGACCAAGACAAGCAAGGAAGGAAGTTAACCTTTTCACGCTTCAAGTACAAGAAAGAGATGAGGAGCTCACCAAACTTAAGGAGGAATTTCATCAAAATAGAAGAAAGCATCATGAAGAAGTCATATCTATGACAAATCAATTTCATAAGGCAAAGAAAATGGAATAAACTTTGTCAAGCCACCTTGAACAAAGACTTAAGAGCTTGAACAATCTTGAAGCAGAGATTGGTCAATACAAGGAAGAGGTATCCTCTCTTAGATCTCAACTAGTAGAAGCAAGGAAACAAGTGCAAGGAGCTGAGAAGGTGATGGAATCCTTGGCGTTCATAGAAGGACAAGTTGATGAAGCAGAAAAGGAGAGAAACACCATGATATGCCAACTAGAAGAAAATGATGAATAAATCTTCAAACTAAAATCAAACATCAATCTTCTCAAGGCCGAAACATGTGAAGCTACAAGAATAAAAAAAGAAATGGAGAGCATTCTAGCAAAAGAGAATGAAGAAGTCTTCATAATGAAATCAAATATCATCTCCCATAAAATTGTAGCACACGAAGCAACAAGGATGATGGAAGAAATGAAGAACCTAGATATGAAAGATGAAGATTGTGAAAATTTGAAAGGAGAAATTGTCTTTCTTAAAAAGGAAGTTGATTTTCCAAATAAGAACTTGAAAAGCTCTCAAACCCTAGATGACATACTAAGTCATCAAAGGTATCCCCTTGATAAATTAGGGCTTGGCTATGCAGGTGAATCTTCAAGCAAGAATGATAGTGTTTCAAAAAACAAGGATGTGAGGAAGCCAAGAAGAAATGTTGATGCACCATGTTTCAGCAAAGGCAAAGAGAAGATTCAAGACAACAATGGAAGAAATCATACTCCAAGGAGACTTGCAAATGACGTCAAGAATACAAAAGACAATGAATATCATCAAAGAATCCGAAGGAAAAAAGACTTCAGAAGTACATTAAGGAAATATTAATCTCCCAAGTACCAACATATATTTTTTGGTTATTGATATTCTTGTACAAACTTTGGGCATATGGAAAAGGATTGTAGGGAATATCTCAAAGATAAATATAATGGTCCTCGTCAATCTTCTAGAAGCAATTTTGCAAGAAGAAGTCATGATTACTCATTCATGAACAAGATGGAGTGCTTTAATTCCCATAAAATTTGACATATGGCTCGTGATTGTAATCTGACTTGGGTCCCTAAAAAAGTTAAAACCATGACTACCAAGCCAGAGAAGAAAGTTACACAAGTATGGAGAAGGAAGCAAATTTAGTGTGAAAGTCTCTTGAACACTTTAGGCAACAACACATGTTGTTGATTTGATTACATTCTTGGCAGATATGATATTCCAAGTGTTTGACGATGAGACGCTGCCGAAAAAAAAAGAGAGAGACCATGCATACAACTTAGGGGGAGAAAGTACATTAAAGAAGAGCACCATGACAGGGGGAGCGACATATCTTACATGGAGAACAATCATTGATGAAGGAAACATGAAGAAGCAACATGCCAAGAAGTAGCTTGATAGGGGGAGTAGTTGGGCACCGCATTTGCCATTGATGTCAAAGGGGGAGAGAATGTTGGAAGGGCAAGAATATTGCCATCAATGACAAAGGGGGGGACTGTTAATCAAGGTTGTCATTGGTGTCATTATGGACCAAGATGAAAAATATTCTTGACATGCCCTAGAATGTGATGATAAGGTTGAATACAATGGATGTTTGGTTCTAGATGATGATGTCACAACTCTTGGTTGATAAATATGTCATCAATGAATATGTCAAGCCACGAAGATGTCAAGCCACTAATGAAGAAGTCTTGGCCGAACAAGTCCTTGAACTAACTATAATTTTTCCAGTGCCAATCATGCACCTTGATTGATGATCTAGACCTTAGGTGCCATTATACAAGCCTTTGAAGTGGAGGACTATAATTGATGAAGTCATACTCTTGAATAATGACCACACCTTGACATGATTGGAAGACTACTTTGGAGTTTTTGAAAAATTAATGAAGGCTGCACTATGACATATCACTGCATTAGTATATGATGACATTGTTGATACACTAGGCTATATGAATGCTGCACTCCTACATAATGACTTTATGATCCTATGATGACATTGATAACAATGAAGAAACCAAGGAATGAAGAAGTCACACTGTCCCAAACATTCCTCATGCTGTCCCAAACTTTTTATATAAAAAATTTAAGGACAGTCATAAAGAAAAATATGTTTCACCATCTTAGAGGCATAATTTCTTTGTGAGACCTTCACCATCCTTTAGAGCATAATTTTATCTTTCTAACGAGTTCTTACTTGGCCGAAAACTCCAAGAGGTTTGGGAGAAATGATTTTTTCAAGTTAAGGAAATAATTATGTCCTTGAGCCAACTTGTGCTAGCCTACTCATGTCAGCCTCTCACCAAGTGACGTGTCTCTTCACCTTAAACGCAAAATGTGTATAAATGTGAGGATAGAAACTTCATTTTGCCATCATTTTTCGGTGAAGATTTCAGAGAGAAGCCACAGAAAAAGACATAACAACAAGGAAGTCGTGAAGAATATATTTGGGTTGTTTTTTTCTATCATTCAAGCTAATTATATTTATATTTGGGCAAGGTGATTGCTGTGACTTAGATCTGTGGACAACATTGCTGTGGGAGCACTTTGTGGCAAACAAAACTCAGTTTTTGGACTTGTTGGGTGCCCAGAATTCGGACCTTACCATAGACCAATTACAGGCTTGGACAACTAGCATTTTTGGAGCTCATATTGTTGTTCATCTAAGGCTCAGACTTGTTGTAGCATTAAGGTTGGTAGGCAGTGATCCTTGTAAGGAGCTCAAACCTGTGTTGCAGGATTGTTTGGGTGAAAGTATGAAGAAACATTGAAGAAGACTTATCTAAGAACAAACCTTGTAAGTCCTTATTGAATACATTATAAACCTTTTGTATATACCTTTGAAATATTGATTGAAGGCCCCATTGAATCATCTCAAAGCATAGTTGAAGATCCCTTGGAGTTTGGTGAGCAAATCTATTAAAGAAGTTTTCTTGAAGAAGCCTTAAAGAAGCATTGTGTAAACATCTTGAAGCGGTCTTTACCCTTGCAAAGGGAGTGAATAAATTCTGGATGAAGGACAACCTTGGAGCGTTATGAAGTATTGAACAATAAAATTGGAAGCTTGTACAAGTGAAGAAGATTTTGATAGTGAATCTGAAGCATAAGAATTGCCTTCTATCAAGTTAGAATTGCCTGAGGGTGACAATGTACAAGCTTGTGTTTGCTAAAGTGTTTGTGCAGCCTTGAAAAGCACTATTGAAGACCAAAGAGTGTTAGATTTTGAAGAACCTTGTTGAAGCATTCTTGTTGAACCAATATTGAAGAACTCTTGAAGTGTTGAAGACTTGTTTGAAGAGCATTTTGAAGACCCTTTGTAGCAACTTGGAAAGTTCTTGGGGCAGCTTATTGAAGACCTTTTTGAAGCATAGTTTGACTAGTTGTTGAAGAAACTTGACTATTGAAGAATATCTCGAAGCTATTGAAGACACCTTGAAGGATACTTGAAGATATTTGGAGGAATTGTAGAAGCTGCCTTGGAGACATTAGTGGAGACCATGATGCGTTGAAGCCATCATGAAGTGACCTTGGAGATTTTGGTTGGATATCATGAACGAAAATGGAGACAACTTCAAGTGAAAAGATCAAGGTTGTCATTGATGAAATGACGTGATGTGTAGACTATAGTGAAGAGTAAGGTGAAGATTGTTAGGGCTCGTTGAAGAAGACATTGGGAGCCGTGAAGTATAACCAAATATATCTTGACGAAATGAAGCAAGAGGTTGGAGCCTCATAGAGACAAGGTTGGTGCCTTGGAAGATAGGGTTTGAGCCCTAGAGGATTGGAGTCCTCAAGAAACCAGGTCGGAGCCTGTACCAGAGATAGGGTTGGAGCCCTAGAGGTTGGTGTCTCAAATTGACAAGGTTGGAGCCTTGGAAAGACCAAGTCGGTGCTTGGCACAATACAAGTTGGAGCCTGGAAGATTGGAGTCTTCATTTAGGGTTGGCGCCCTATATCATTATTGTACTTGACTTATTGTAAAGAATAAATTAATAAAAGTATCTATTCCATCATTGTTCATTTTGTGTTCTAAATATAAGTGATCTAACTGGTAAAATTAACAATTGAAAAGAAACACTGATTCACCCCCCTCTCAGTATTTCCAACAATATGGTTGCAAGTAATGGAATTCTATATTTAGAAGTATGATCTATGGAGGAGGGTCTCTCTCGGTGCACTGACAGATGAAATCAACATATATATCCTCATATGGAATATGAGGTGGTTGTATATGAACAAGGAATTTAAATTGGAAGTTCCTGGGAATGAAGATGTGCAGAAGGGATGGATCATGAAGTGCAACCATGTCAAGATGCAGTTATCATTCAGAAGCCTAGAAGATGTGACTAGAATATCTCTTGGCAGGATATGTAGACTTTAATAGAAGTCTGGTAAAGAAGAAGACACTTGATAAACATATCATTAGGAGATGTGTCAATATGAATAAAGGATGTTGATGCCTACAGGAAGATGTCATGGTGAAAGATCATCACTAAGGTAACTTTTGATTTAAAGTTCATATGTATATATTTATCTGGATGGATTTATGCAGGGTTGCCAATCATGCGAAAGGATGTAAGATCCTTGGAGATGGTTCAAAATAAAGCAACATGGCATAAAAGGTGGACAAGATAAGGAAGTCATATGAACCACTTTCTGATAGCTGACATGACTCATGAATGAAAGTGATGGATGATCTGTGCCCTATGAAGCAAAAGGTTGAAGATTCCTCAATATCGAAATCCGTGACATCGAGGGGAGGGATTCTTCATGAGAAGCTGTGTGTCTCACCATTGCTACTGCAGGTCCTTGATTGAGAGGGAGCCTTGTGATAAGTTTCTTACTTGGAAGAAACTAGGTAATTCCTAGGAATGAGCTTAGGTACATTCCTTATATGGGAATGAGTACATTCCCTTGTGGAATAGATCATCCCTGGCTGAGAGGGAGAGATAGACACATCTTTCTTGTCTTCACTTGGGAAGACAGAATGGAGGATTGGGTAATCATCTGGCATTCGATACTCTTTGAGAATGTAATAGGGCATTCAAGGGAAGAGTAGTAGAGGACCGATATTCTTTGAGGGCTAGCTACCCAAGAGAAGAATAGTCCAAGAAGGTCATACTTTGGGAACACCTGGGTGGAATATGTACCTTGGAGAGACAATGACTATGGTGTTTATAAGTCATGTGTCTCGCTAGCATTGTAGCCCATTGTTTCGTTGAGATATAGGCTGTTAGTCAAGGCCTTGCACTAGGACAATGCTGGTTGATATGATGCTATACAAATGTGATTACCAATCCGATTCTTCTTATGAGATTCTTCAATTTGAAAGTGACCATGTACCTGTATGAATACCTCCCTAGTTAAGAGGGAGTGTTGAAAAGTGTAATTAGGATCGGTCTTCATATTGTCTATATGTATTTATGTAAAGTAGAAGAGAAAGATAATAAAATGTATTTTTGATATGATTGCTTCATGGTTTTCATGAGAAAGGTTTTATTATAGGTCAATATACTTCTTCTTGATGTCTATTAGGTTTTGTCTTCTAGTTATAAATGTAATTAAGGGTCATAAATATGAAGAGTCTAGTCATAAAAAATGCTCCAAGACCTTGTCATGTCCAACCTCATTAACGTTGGAATAAATGCACTACATGCCGGCCTATATATTCAATGATTAAGTCGGTCTAATATCATAAGGACAAATCGGCTCATTTATAGACAGGATCAACTATATATACCCTAGTATACTCCGCAGAAAATAGAGTCACAGATTCGATTTATCTGAGTTTTTCAAACATAATTGCAAGAATTTCAGGACAAGAAACAACGCGGATCTTGGGATTGGATACACTGCGGGTTAAGGATAGAAAGTAATGTGGATCTTTTTGAAGTATAAACTGTGCTTTGAATGCGGGTCGAATACAGAGATAAAGGTGGATACTTATGTGATTAAGTATGGGTCTAAGACAGAGATAGATACGTTCAAGCGCTGTCTCCAGAAAAGGTATATAAGTGTGAGCTCAGGAACAGAGAAATATGCAATGTCTCTGAGACATTACTGTGCATTGAAGTTTGGAATAAATACAAAGTTTTCAATGTGAAGGAGCTGCGGTCAGTATGAAGGAAAGTGCGGATCCAATGAAGTAAGAACTTACCCATGGTGATGTGCACTCAAAAGTTTAAGAATAGAAGGAAGGTAAATCAGTGATTTACCTTCCTATCTTCAGTACACGAGAAATATATTTCAAGTAAGAAGGAATGTTTTGATAAAAGAAGACGAGATCAATAAAGATCAAATTAGAGACCAATTTCTCTAAGGTTGGTGCACATCAGTGTAAGTTGGTGCAGGAATGAAGGATCAACGTTGGAGGCAGTCAAAGAAGCAGTGTCAAGGTCTTGGAGGCATTCATAGGTCAAGGGTCTGAGTCTTGGTCATGGTACTTGTCATTTGAAGATCTATAAGAAGATTTCCTTATGGGTTTTCCTCTCCAAGAGGGGGAGGTTTTTCCCTGGTTCGAGGAGCCTAACTTTGTGTCTCATATTTTGGTAATTGACTTGATGAAAGACTAAATAAGTTAAGAAGAGAAAACATAAGTAATAGAAGTAATCTCACAAGTAGTTATCAAGTAAGAGAATTTGAATTAATCTCCGACCCTCTAAATTCTCAACATGAGCAAGTCGACTTCACTAAATAAACTCATGTCGGCTTATTTCAGTGAGGAACAACTATAAATAGGAGGGTATACTTTTCTCCACAGGACACTGATAAAGTTCGCAGAAATTTAAGACAAAAAGTTAGGTATAATTTTAGAGATGAATTTCGGTGGATCACAATGAAGTATAATTCGGTTGAAAGATCATTTCAGGTTGAAGCATGAATATCTTATTGGGCTACACCAGAACTGAAACTTGGGTTACTGTGAGAGGACCAAAAGTATGTGCTGCCACCACAGAAAATGAAGAACCGAGTTACCTCTATATTGCCACTATAAAATCGAAGGACTGAAATATATCTCTGCTAATCAAAGAGGACTGAATTAATGATGCCACTATAGAACTAAAGAAGTCGAGTTATGATGCTACTACAGAAGTGTAAAGCCGAGTTATGATATCACTATAGAATTGAAGTGTGAGACAAATAAAGGGTGATAGAAGTATAATGTCAGAGGAACGAAACCAAAGGAAGTTGTCTCAAGATGCCAGAGGAATCAAGTATGAGAAGGCTGCCAGAGAATTAAAGCTCGAGAAGACTATGAATTCAAAATTGAAGAATAAACAAGGATGACTTGATGGAGGGAGTCTCCAGTCTAGGTTCTAAGGGTCTTGGTCGTCTCATCTTGTTTTGAATCTACTGAAGGAAGAATTCTTGACTGGGTTTTCCCCTAGAGTGGGATTTTTCCCTTTTTTCGTGCCCACATCTCGTGTCCTCTTCTATTTGTTGTTTGAAATTAGTCTCAATGATAATGAAAAGATAAATTGAACGAAAGAATAATAATAATAAAGCTCTTGACTTCATCTTCATCATCATCAAGGAAGTTGCAAGCCACTCTACTCAATTAAGTATCTATGACCTTACTTAAATTTGTCAAGATCAAGGTTGCTGAGAAGCGTCCCCCCCCTCTCAACCTTGCTCTCAAAACGCGCTCTGTTTGGGAGCGCTCGAGAGTGCGCTCCCGACGCTGAAAAAATGCTCCCTAGTTTCTAGGGAGTGTTTCAGGGAGCGCTCGGGAGTGAACTCTCCCTCCATTAAAAAATGATTCAGGAGCATTTTTTAAATGTTAGGAGCGCTCAGGGAGTGTTCGCTCTTGAACGCTCCCCGTGCACGAAAAAAATCGACACTGAGTTTTATGGGAGGGAAAGAGGGAGGAAGGGGGGGTGGGTACTAAAAATCCCTCCCTCTCCTCATTTTTTTATTGTTTGTTGAATGTTCAAGAGAGAAAGGAGAGAGAAAGGAGAGCAAGAGGAGAGGAGAGAGCAAGGAGAGAAGAGAGGAGAAAGCAAGAGAGTAGGAGGAGAGATTAAGGAGCTTGGAGCGAGGAGAGAGCAAGGAGGATTGAAGGAAAAAGAGGTAGGACTCTCTAATCTAGTTTTTTTTTTCTATGTTGCATTTTTAAGTTGTTCAAAAATGAAAACTTGAATTTTTTTCTCTATGTTGCATTTTAAGGTGTTGAAAGTGAAAAATTGAATTGTATTTTTCTATGTTGCATTTTTTCCTATTCCCATTTGGCATTCCTCCATTTTTTTTTAGGCTAAAAACTTGAAACATCATGGATATATGGCTTAGGGTTTTCTTCATGTTGGTTCCTTTCTTTGTTATTATGGTGTTGGAGAGGAGAAGAAAGAGGACCATTCCAGAAGAGGAGGATGAAATGTTAAATTTGGACAACTAGGTCCAAACTCCATGTTATGATGCTCAGATTAAGAGGCTAATATTTTTGTTGGATTCCTCTTTCGGAGAGGTGTAAAATCCATATATAATATGTCTTAATCCGATGAGCAGAACATATATTTTGAATTTATTATTCTTAATAAATTATATGTGCAGGTTGGCCTTAAGGTTGCACGCCCCCAGCAGATGTGTCACACGCCCCAATGATGGATATAAATACAGGAAAAGTTGGAGAGCATTTGATCATCATCACAACTCACATCTTCCTCTCTCATCAAATAGTACGAGCTACCTAAAGGACGAGTTTCAGCCACACGTGTGAAGGAGAAAGAGGACAGACCGTACGGCTGGGCTGAAGTACGACTTTCTGCTGCTAGGGTTTCGCAGAAAGTTTGACTAGCGTTGACTTTGGTCAACGCATGGTCCAATCAACCTAAAAACTTGTGGAAGGTTCGATTTTTGAAGGCCGTACTACTTGGCACAAAAATCGAGGTCAAAGGGTTGACCGTTTTGCTGCTGCGTTGACTTTTAGCTTGCTGCCCTGCGTTGACTTTTTCAGGACAACGTTGACTTTTGTGGAGTTGACTTGGGTTGACTCATTTGCTGATTGGAGGGCTGTTGTGACACATGCTGGGCTGGCTGACCAAAGGAGACTTTGCTGGTTGAAGCATCCTGTTGACCGCCGAAACGAACACACACATTTTTCTTGTTTCTGATTTGTCTTCTGTAAGATCTACTTATATGTTCTATCTGCATTTTGCTTAACTACTTGTATGATTGCTGTGAGAAAAGTGAAATTGCTCCTAGCATAGAACATCTACAAAACTTTACATGGTATCAGAGCGAGGTGAAGACAAACTCTATCTGTAGCAATCATCACCGGAAGAAATGGGTTCCACTAGTCTTGAATTCAAGGAGAATGACAAGCTGACTGGAAGTGATGACTTCCATGCCTGGAAGATGATATTAGATCTCAAATTGGAAGATCATGATCTCCTGGATCATGTGACAAGGAAGATTCAAGAACCTCCATCAAATGCCTCTGCTGCTGTTAGAAACAAGTATAAGAAGGGTGAAATCAGAGCAAAGCTGCTGATCAGGGAATCCATAAATAAGAGTCTGGTTGCCTACATATCTGAACTAGGCACATCCAAGGAGATGTATGACAAATTGATACTTATGTTCCAAGTAAACAATGTGAACCAAGTGCTATTCCTCAAGAACAAGTTGAAGAATATGAAGAAGGGCCGAGACGAGTCTATTCAAACTTTCTTTATGAAGTCGACCGAAACCAGGAACAATCTGCTAGCTATTGGGGAGACAATAGCTGATCGTGAGATGGTTCTCACCGCACTTGGAGGACTTCCATATGAATGGCAAGTATTCACAACTACCATTCTCAACAACAATACCATTCCTAACTTTGATGAGCTTCTGTCAAGATGTATGCAAGAAGAAACAAGGATGAAGGAATTTGATAATGAAAGAAATGCTGCCTATGGTGCTCATTCCCGAAAGAAGAACCCTGGTGGTTCTAAGGACAAAGGAAGGACTAAGACTCAAGAGAAGAAGGGTAAATGTTTCACCTGCCATAGGCCTGGACACTATGCTAGAGAATGCCCCTTCAAGAAGGATTCTCCCGATGATGACGATAACAACAACAACCGAAGGAATGGGAATCAAAGAAATGACAAATCCAAAGGAGAGAGGAAGGCTCACTTTGGAGGAAACAATCAACCTTCTAAAAGGACCAGAAATACCAGGTATGAGGAGTCTAATGTTGTTGATAAAAGAAATGAGTATATTCTAGTATCTGCTCTCTCAGCTGCATCTCCGCCCGACACTATGGATGTTTGGCTAATCGATAGTGGTGCCTCAAGACACATCACCGGATTCAAGGAAGCACTTTCTGACATGGTTGAAAGGGATACTAATCTAGAAATTATCCTTGGGGATAATGCCACTTATCCCGTGAAAGGGACCGGGACTGTAACCCTCCACTTGTCTCAAGGACAAGTCCTCCGTCTACAAGATGTACTCTATGTACCCAAATTGAAGAAGAACCTTGTGTCTGTATCTGCCATGGAAGACAAAGGATTCAATGTAACTTTCTCTGATGGAAAGGTACTCATGTGGAAGAAGAGCTTCAAGGAAGCTATCTCAATTGGTTTTAGAGTTGGTACACTCTACCAGGTTGGAGGGAGTCCGTTAGGAGCTATGACTTGTGATACTATCCGTCAAACCGAACTATGGCACCGAAGATTTGGACACCTTCATTACAAGGCTCTTTCCGAAGCAAGGAAGGTGGTGACAGGGATGCCTGATTTTGGAAATAATCATGAAGGTGTATGTAAGGGTTGTGCTGAAGGGAAACATACAAGGGGACCTTTCCCCTCAAGTGTCACAAAGACATCTGATATATTGCAACTGGTCCATTCTGATCTTTCTGGTATGTTACCCGTAACATCCCTGGGGGGATGTTCTTACTATATGACATTTACTGATGACTTCTCTCGCAAAACCTGGATATACTTCTTGAAGAAGAAGGATGAGGCTTTCATGTGGTTCCGTACATTCAAAGCCTTGGTGGAAAATATGACCTGAAAGAAGATCAAGATTTTGAGGACTGACAATGGCACTGAATATGAGTCAAATGAGTTCAAAGACTTTTGCAGAGAAGCTGGCATTAAGAGGGAGACTACCACTGCATATACTCCTGAGCAGAATGGTGTTGCTGAACGCAAGAATAGGACTATTGTGGAAGCTGCCCGTGCTATGCTATGTGACCAGGGTCTACCAAAGTTTCTGTGGGGAGAAGCTGCAAATACTGCTGTGTACATTCAAAACCGATGCCCTCATTCCACTTTGGACTCCAAAACTCCCGAAGAGGTTTTCTCTGGTAAGAAACCTGATGTCTCACATTTTAGAATTTTTGGATGTCCCGTCTATTTTCATGTGCCAAAAGAAAAGAGAAGTAAGCTGGATACTACTGGGAAGAAAGGAATGTTTGTGGGCTACAGTGAGACTTCTAAGGCATATAGAGTCTATGTACCTGGTCAAAGGGAAGTAGAGATAAGCCATGATGTCACTTTTGACGAAGATGCTTCCCTGAAGAAAGTAGTAGATCTTCCTAGATCCGAAGAAATTCATGAAGAAAGGCCTGGAAATCTGGAAGAACCCCAGGATGAGACTATACCTGATATTGAAGGGCCAATGGACCCTATTGATCCACCCCCTTCACTAGGAAAGAGACCATCATGGCTCAGGGACACCCTCGAAGATGCCGAGGGTCATGCTGCCCCAAGGGGGACATTCCGAGAAAGCAAGAAGCCGTGTAGATACCAAGGGTATCTAGCTGCCATGAGTACTATTGTACAATCTGAACCTGGATCTTTTGAGGAAGCCATCAAGCATCAAGTCTGGAAGGATGCTATGCATGAAGAATATGAGTCTATTATGAAGAATGATGTCTGGGATGTGGTCTCGAGACCGAAGGACAAATCCGTTGTCACCGCTAAATGGCTCTACAAGATCAAACATGGATCTGATGGGAGTGCTGAAAAGTTTAAGGCAAGGTTTGTTGCCCGTGGCTTCTCTCAAAAGGAAGGAATTGACTATGACGATATATTTGCACCTGTGGCACGATATACCACCATCCGATCAATCATAGCCCTTGCTGCTACGCAAGGATGGAGTTTTCATCAGATGGATGTCAAGACCGCTTTTCTGCATGGTGCAATAAAGGAAGAGGTGTATGTAGAACAACCTCTGGGATTTGAAGTTCAAGATCGAGACACTTATGTCTGCAGGATGAAGAAAGCCCTCTATGGGTTAAAGCAAGCACCCAGAGCTTGGTACGAGAGGATGGATAGTTACTTGATGAAGCTGGGCTTCACTCGAAGCAATGCTGATCCAAACCTTTACTTCAAGGTTGTGGAAGGGAAGCCTCTCATTCTAGTGCTGTATGTGGACAACCTCTTCCTGACAGGTGATGACCCTCTCATTCATCAATGTAAGAGGGAGCTCGCTGCTGAGTTCGAGATGAAAGACCTAGGACCGATGCACTATTTCCTAGGCCTGGAGGTCTGGCAGAGACCTGGAGAGATTTTCCTTTCTCAAGGAAAATATATTGTGAAGCTTCTGGAAAGATTTGGGATGGTGGACTGTAAGTCCGTGTCGACACCGATGGAACTCAACTTTAAGAATTTGAGTGGCAGCGCTGCTGGGCCTATCTTGGCCAATCCTACTGAGTATCGTCAACTCATAGGAGCTTTGATGTTCTTAGTGAACACTCGACCAGATATATGTTTTGCAGTGAACACTTTGAGTCAATAGATGGTTGAGCCTCATCACTTTCACTGGGTTGGTGCCAAGAATCTTCTGAGATATCTTCGCGGCACGATAAACCATGGGCTGAGATACACTGTCGGGAGTGTGATACTCCGTGGATATACTGATGCCGATTGGGCTGGCAGTGTGGTGGATCGTAAGAGCACATCGGGATGCTGCTTCAATCTTGGTTCTGCTTCGATCTCATGGATGAGCAGAAAGCAGAAGTCGGTGGCTTTGAGCACCGCGGAGGCCGAATACATTGCTGCTAGTATGGCCTGTTGTGAAGCAGTTTGGTTGCGGAAGCTCTTTAGTGAGCTGTTTGGACATGTGCTAGATACCACTGTGATACTCTGTGATAATCAGAGTGGGATTCGTATGACTGAGAATCCTGTGTTCCACGACCGCTCCAAGCATATTGATATCAGGTACCACTTTATCCGGGATATGGTACAGCGAGGCGCCGTAAGGCTCGATCATATAGGAACTGATGAGCAGGTCGCGGATATTCTCACTAAGCCCCTGGGAAGGTCAAGTTCCTAACCTTCCGTGAGAGTCTTGGTATCGTGGAACGACCCTATGATGTGGGTCCCGTTGGACGATGAGCTCTGGGAGCTCTGGGGGGCTTTGGGGATAGCTTCTCGGAGCTATAAGCACTCATAATGCTTCTGCCCCACCTTTGTGATCATTGAGCTAGTTCACCACTCATTTATCTGTGCCCCGTATGCATCCTACCCATTGAGTTCAGGGCTCATGGGAAGTACCTCTCATTTGGCCAATGAGGTGGGAAAAGCTAGAGACTATTAGCAAAGACCGATGGACGCATCAGAGATTGCCGTACTCTCTATCTAGGATGGCACGGTCCAACCACTTGATCTGGGATCAAGTTTTGTGAGGTCTGGGACCTCTGGACTGACTATGTCAGTCGGGGGATGATGTCTTTGTGACTGACCCACTTCTGTTCTGAAATAAAGAAGCCAGCAAAGCAAGTTTCGGCGGGATGACGCACGATGTTGATTGCACTAATGGATGGAGTTCTCCCTAGTTGAGAGGGAGTGTTAAATTTGGACAACTAGGTCCAAACTCCATGTTGTAATGCTCAGATTAAGAAGCTAATATTTTTGTTGGATTCCTCTTTCAGAGAGGTGTAAAATCCATATATAATATGTCTTAATCCGATGATCAGAACATATATTTTGAATTTATTATTCTTAATAAAATTATATGTGCAGGTCGGCCTTAAGGTTGCACGCCCCCAGCAGATGTGTCACACGCCCCAATGATGGATATAAATACAGGAAAAGTTGGAGAGCATTTGATCATCATCACAACTCACATCTTCCTCTCTCATCAAATAGTACGAGCTACCTAAAGGACGAGTTTCAGCCACACGTGTGAAGGAGAGAGAGGACAGACCGTACGGCTGAGCTGAAGTACGACTTTCTGCTGCTAGGGTTTCGCAGAAAGGTTGACCAGCGTTGACTTTGGTCAACGCATGGTCCAATCAACCTAAAAACTTGTGGAAGGTTCGATTTTTGAAGGCCTTACTACTTGGCACAAAAATCGAGGTCAAAGGGTTGACCGTTTTGCTGCTGCGTTGACTTTTAGCTTGCTGCCCTGCGTTGACTTTTTCAGGACAGCGTTGACTTTTTCAGAGTTGACTTGGGTTGACTCATTTGCTGATTGGAGGACTGTTGTGACACATGCTGGGCTGGCTGACCAAAGGAGACTTTGCTGGTTGAAGCATCCTGTTGACCGCCGAAACGAACACACATTTTTCCTGTTTCTGATTTGTCTTCTGTAAGATCTACTTATATGTTCTATCTGCATTTTGCTTAACTACTTGTATGATTGCTGTGAGAAAGTGAAATTGCTCCTAGCATAGAACATCTACAAAACTTTACAATGAAGAAGTGGGTTAT